>CM061139.1:138664854-139034465 GCA_030789695.1 Scilla litardierei
AAGCTTGAAAACATAGTCCGGGTGGATGGAGTCTTCAAACCCAGGAGGTTGTTTGATATAGACTTCCTCAGATAAAACTCCATTCAAGAAGGCACTCTTGACGTCCATTTGAAAGAGTTTGAATTTCATGAAACTAGCGAATGCTAAAAGCATCCTAATTGCTTCCAATCTTGCAACGGGAGCAAAGGTTTCATCAAAATCAATCCCTTCCTCTTGGTTATAACCTTGTGCTACTAATCTAGCTTTATTACGTACAACATTTCCCATTTCGTCAAGTTTATTTCTAAATACCCATTTAGTGCCGATAATCGTTTGATTGTTTTGTTTAGGAACAAGTTCCCAAACTTGATTCCTATCAAATTGTGACAATTCCTCCTGCATTGCCATAATCCAATAAGAATATTCTAAAGCACTATCAACAATTTTAGGCTCCAAAATAGATATAAATACAAAGTTAACCATCAAATTAAAGTAACGTCTAGTGCGTATACCTTCCATCGTGTCTCCGAGGATTTGGTTCTTTGGATGATCCTTTTTGAAGCGCCAATCCTTAGGGAGATCTTGTGATAACGTAGTAGCTTTTGCTTCTTTTGGTACACCATCATTGCTGTTCTCTTGCTCATTGGAATTGCTACTGTTTATGTCCAGTCCATCCAATGCACCTGCAATATTTGAAGATTCTGCAGCACTAGAAGATTCATTAATAGCATTTTTCTCGTCAAATTTCACATGCACAGTTTCTTGAATAGTAAGAGTTCTTTTGTTAAATACTCGATAAGATTTGCTATGTGGTGAGTAGCCAACAAAAATACCCTCATCGGATTTTGCATCAAATTTATCCAGATTTTTGCCAACTTTCAGAATATAGCACTTGCATCCAAATGGGTTTAAATGTGATAAGTTGGGAGTTAACTCTCTATAAAGCTCATAAGGTGTTTTCTTCAAAATGGGTCTAATGTACACACGATTTAAAATGTAGCAAGAAGTATGTATAGCTTCAACAAAAAATATAAAGGCAATTTGTAATCATGAATCATGGTCCTAGCCATTTCTTGCAAAGTATGGTTTTTCCTCTCAACCACCCCATTTTGTTGTGGTGTCCTCAGGGCGGAAAAATTATGTGAATAACCTTTTGAAATGCAAAAATCATCAAAGCTAGTATTAACGAATTCTCCTCCATGATCACTTCAAACTTTGACAATTGAAAAACCTTTTTCATTTCAACCTTTTTACAAAACATTTTAAAAACATCAAAAGTTTCATGTTTGTGTGTCAAAAAATAAACCCAAGTGAAACGTGAAAAGTCATCGACAATAACAAAGCAATAATGCATGCAACCTAAATTAGCAACCTTTGTGGGTCCAAATAAATCCAAATGTATTAGTTGCAATGGCTTAGAAGTAGTTACAACGTTTTTAGGATTGAAACTACTTTTATGTTGCTTACCTAGTTGACATGCATCGCAAAGCTTATCCCTATCAAAGCTAATTTGAGGTAAACCTCTCACCAGTTTCTTTCGAGCAAAGCTTTGAGAGTAGGTCCATGCCGGCATGGCCTAGTATTCGATGCCAAAGCCAACTAGTCTCATGTGATGCAACTAAATATTTTAGATTATTTGAATCACTAAGTTTGATAGTGTAGATGTTATTTTAAGATGTATCATTGAAAAGAATATCATCACCTTTCAAAATATATACTTTTTCATTTACTAAATGCACCTTAAGGCCTATAGAGCATAGCTGACTCACACTCAACAATTATGTGCCAAACCATCAACAAGATTAACATTCTCAATAAACACAAGAGGATGCTTACCAATGTTACCTTTACCTAAGATTTTACACTTCTTTCCATCTCCAAGAATAACCATCCCTCCATCTTTCCTTGATAGCGTCGTGAGCAACCGCTATCAAGGTACTAAATGCTATCATTTTCCACTTGAAGATGCACCTACAAAAGAAGGTGCACCTTTGGTAACCAAATTTTGGATCCACAATTGTTAGTACGATGCTTTAGAACCCATATAAAATATGCAGGATAATATCTGGCCAAGCAATCATACATAACATGCCCCTTTTTGTTGCAGTAAAAACATGTAACATTGAAATGCTTATTAGTAGATGACATATGATTTGCATGCACGCAATGTTGAAAGCTCATGTCCCTTGCAAAATTCTTTTCAATGATCTTCCTAGTTTTTTTTTCAAACATTGTTTTTTCTGAAAGCCAAGACCATGTTTACTAGATTGTTCATTAAGCCCATTTATCATCTTATTAAAACTTTCTTGGCTATTTATGAATTTCTTTAATGTCAAGCTAAGATTTTGATTTTCATTCTCAAGGTCACTGATCCTAGTCTCATATTTTTTTCTTTTTCGCTAGTTTCTAAATCAATGGATATGTGTTTTCCTTTTATTAAATTAGATTTTTCTTTTTCAGGCTCTTCCAATTTTTCTTCATAACTAGTCACTTTTAGGTTCAACAATTTTATTTCAGAATCTTTAGAGCCAAGAATGCTAATTTTCTCCTTTAATACTTTAGCTAAATTAACCAACGTCAAGCTCAAACGTAGCCATTTTTATTAGTATTTTCTAGCTCTAAGGTTTTTGTTTCTAATTGGGTTTCATCAAAATTGTATATTATTTTCCTTTGTTCTTTCCACTTAACAAAAAGCTCATCTCTCTCTTGTCATGCTTCCTAGTTCCTCTTTTAATGAGTCACGAACCTTTTTTAGTTTAAGGAATTTAGGACCCATTTCTAGAAGAAGTTCTACAAGAAATTCATAAGATTCCTCCATGCTAGAAAACATATCATCGCTAATATTCATTTCATCATCAAAGCTTTGAACGAGAGAGTTAATTTTTACCTTTTCGTTTCCAGCCAAAAAGCAAGTTCTAGTGTTGTCGTTCCAGTCATCATCTGAGGAGAGCTCCTCTACGTCACTTTCTCCCCACGTAGCCACCATTCCTCGCTTTGATGTCCTCTTGTCTCCATTACCAGTCTTTTCCTTTCCTTTTCCTTTTAGAAGTGGACATTTAGCTTTCATGTGCACTCTCTTGTTGCATCTGAAACACTGAAGTGCAGAACTTTCCTCATCATTTCCCTCATTTTTCTTGGTTCCCCAAATGCTTCCCGTCCTTCTTTTGTTGTTTTTCATGAATTTCACAAATTTCCTTGTAACAAGAGCCATGCTTTCATCGTCTGATTCATTCATCTCCTCCTTCAGCATTTTGGAGCCTTGAAAAGCTAAATTCTTTTTCTTTGTTTTCTCCTTCTTAGATTTCTCTTCCATCTTTGGTGTGCTATCATTGGCCATCTTCAATTGAACGTCATAAGCCATTAATTTTCTCATTAACTTCTCGAAACTGATATCTACCAAGTCATGTGCTTCTTCGATCGTTGTCCTCTTTTGAATCCAATCGCCAGATAAAGAGTATAAAATCTTTCCAACCAGATCTTCCTCTGGGATGTCCTTCCCTAATGATTTCAATGGATTGACGATATCTGCAAAACGAGAAAACATAGCATCAATAGACTCATTAGGCATCATAGCAAAATTTTCATATTTCTGTAATAACATTATAATACGAGTTTTCTTAACTTCACTAGTTCCATCATGAGTTACTTCAAGTCTCATCCAAATATCCTTAGCAGTAGATAAGAACTAATACGGTTAAATTCAGTTTTACTAAGACCACGATATAAAATGCTCATGGCCTTAAAGTTTAGATTTTGTAACCGATCATTTTCTTTTTGCTGCTCAGGAGTGGGTTTATCAAATAGTGTAAAGCCTTCATTGATTATTTTCCATAATGCCATATCGATACCTTTGATGTGTATGGACATGCATTGTTTCCAGTAACTATAGTCCGTACCATCAAATAAAGGAAATCTGAGATACGACTGACCTTCTCTTTGATTGTGTGTGTCATATGAGTATGTGTGTAGAATTTGTGCCATAGGAACGAAATTCCACTAGACTTTGAGTCTAAAAGAAATCTTGCTCTGATACCAATTGAAAAACACCCTAGAGGGGGGGTTGAATATGGTGAATGGCACAAAATAAAAATTAATCACAATCACAGAGATAATCAGGCACAAATATTTTTAACGGAGTGGCTCCCTGCCAAAACTCCGACCCCAAAACCTATGAGGATTTCACTCCATAAAAACTGATCACACTTACGGGTAGTGATCTCACCGTACACAAATATAGTTTGTAAAGATTAAGCATATAGTTAGCTTCTGAATAAAGCTATTCACAATACGACGTCACAACAAGATAGTATATCCAAATTAATACTTTAGTAAAAATTTGGAAAACTATCACCGTGATGAAGTTTATGAGATCGTGGTCACGTAGGCTTAAACCGCTCGCAAATCCGACGTCTGGATTAAAGGATACGTGGTGTTGAAGTTTGTATTGCAAAGTGATTTGCTGATGGGCTGTGCGTAAAGTAATTTGATGCAACACTGTTTGGACAGTGAGTTGTGCGTAAAGAAATTTTTGCAAACGAGTAATAACAGAACCCCGGAGGATGTCGAAGCGCTGGAGAATGTCGAATCCCTGGAAAATGATGCATGTACTTCGAATCGAAGAAGAGACATCAAAAAACTCTGAGAACGTGATGCGCTCTTTGAATCGTGCTATTCGAGTTGATGGAGGATGTGAAAGCCGCGGCCGTGCATTGCTGGAGGGTCTTGAATCTGCCAGTGCCCTTGGATTGCCTGAGGAAGACGAAGCTGCCGACCTTGGATCGCCTGAGGAAGAGGAAGCCTCCTTGAGGGCTTCGGCGATCCTCGGCTTCAGGACCCCCTCAAAGCCCCTCTCCACCTCTTCGATGAGCTGGGTGGGATGCGCTTGTTGCAGGGCTCCCAGCTCGGCCCAGAGCTCGTTTCTCTCCCGGCGGGATGCTTCCTCCGCCTCTTGGGCAAACCTTTGAGCGTCCACTAGGGCCCCCTTCAAGTCCTACACCTCGGATGTAAGCTCGTCCATCTGACGTTGCAAGCAGTGAGCTTCCATGCGGGATTCTTCGGCTGTCACCAGGGCCGCCCCGCCTTCAGGCGCTCCCGCGCCAAGACTCCTCGAGACCGGTTGCGTGTGCCGCACGACGCTGGACCTCCATGGCCATTACGGAGGCCTGCAAAATAGAAGGTGTGAGCCAGGGATGCCGCGAAGCAGGGTCGGATGCAGCAGAAAGACCAACCTACTAGAGCTGCCAGACCAGGGCGTCCGCCAATCGATCGGAGCAAACCCTCTCCATGAGGGAGCGGTCCCTTGGAATGACGGAGCTCTGCACCAACTGAGTGGCCATGCCTCGGTCAACGAAGACTGACTCCCCGAGCGTGACCTCCGGGGCAGCCTCAAGCATCAACAGGGCACCTTTCGCGCCAGCAAGAGATGACTCAGCCAGCTTAATAGGGGCAACCACCTCCGCCAATGGGTGGGTGTCACCCGAGATGATCGACATCTCGGGCACCGCAGAGGGCCGGACCTCCGCGGTCTTCTTCTTCTTCCTCTTCTATTCGGGCCGCCCAGACTCCGAAGGGGGCATTTCCTTTCCCCGCCATGGCCCCCCCCCACGGGCACTCGGGGCCCCGGGCCGATGCCCCCGTTGTTTCCCTTGACGCGGGTAGAGCCAGGCAGACCGACGACCATGTTCGCCCCCGCAGAGGATTCAACGGCAACCTGGGCTGACGGTACATCAGCGTCTGTCGACTCCAGCCTCTTAACTGTAGGCTTGGCCCGGTGGATCTCATCCTCCACCGTACGTCGAGGTGCGTGGCCAGAAGGATTTCCTTGCTCGTTGCTAGCGCCCCGACGAATGAGTTCACCGACGTCGCGGCTGAATTCCCAACCCGTCATTTATGCAGGAAGAAAGAAGATCAGTGTAAGCAAAAGGAGAAGCAGAAATAAAATAAAGCACCGACCATAAGACCACATGAAGTTGTTAAGGAGAAGGTCGTCCAGCAAGGGCCAGACCGACCTCTCCACTAAGGGTAAAGATGACAACAACCGGACCGCAACCTGATCGGCATCGGAGAGGGTCAGCGTCAAGTCATACTGACATAGACCTACCAACCTATCAGGATCACAACGTCCCCGGGAAAAATGACAAAAACATAGTTCGAACTCCAGTCGCCCACCCAACGGGGCAGACCGAGCAAGCACTCCCCCCGCTTGGGCACGAATGTGCTGCCACAATCCTCGGTCGACCGTCTGAACCTGGAAATATTAGAAGAAGAGGGGCATGGTTGGGTCCAAGCGGTGTATGCTGCAGATCATAACGAACCCGACCAGCGTCGCAATTGAATACAGGGTCAGCTGGCACAGGGCCACCGCAAATGATAAAAGGATGGAGGTGGAAGCAGAGCCCCATGCGAAACATCTGGACCTACACACTGGCCTTGCGGCTCCTTGGGAAGCAGATCCTTTCGTCGCTAAAGGGGACCCAGACGTCATACGGGTGACACAAATACTTCTCCCGAATCTCTGCAGCTGTCGAGAAGGGAACGGTAGACGATGACTTAAGGATCACTGGGGGAACATCGAACCTCTCCGTCGCCTGAACCTCAGCTCCCCTCAAATATCAAGCCCTTCCCTTTATCCGGAGCCAGACGTGTCGCCAGGGGGTCACTGGGCCTTGAGGATTGAGGATTGCCAGACTCAGGAACCGGAGGAGCCCCGGACCCCGACACAGAACCACCTATTCTTAGTGTGGCCATATGACAAGTCGAGTGGGACAAAAGAAGGAGAATGAGGTTACCTTGAAAGGAGTAAGAAGGAAGGAAGACGATGGAGAATTCACAGGTACTCGCAAAAATAGGATTTGATCAAAAAGCGTGAAAGATCAAATTCGAAAGGGCGACGTCTTCATATGAGGAACAATCCCAGAATCAGGGCCGTCCATAGGAGGAAACGTGGTGACATCTGGCGACCGGCGGCGCTTCGAATTCCGCACCCATGGGCGGGAGAAGTTCAACCGGGCTGCGTCATGATGGCCCCCATTTAATGGCATTGTCTTGACTGATGCGCCTTCAAAATCCGCACAAGTCACATCGCTCGAACCGAACCGACAAAATACGAACTGCCCGAGCGATGGGGGCAATTGTTACAACCATCTTGAGACGGCCCAAGATCGAGCGGACCAAGCCCACATTTGAAGCATGAGGCCCCCAAAGGAGTTCGGGCCGAGCGTCGAGGCCCTCACTAGGACTCGAAATCGGGTCGGCCACAACCGAAACATGCACCCTGTTAGCACACGTCAGCGGGAGCTAACCGCTCCCCAAAACACGCCCTCCTTAATGACCATTAAGGGACCCCATTAACCCACCTTCATGGTGCATGAAGGCACCTTCAAGGAGGCAGATCATGGGGACATTGAGGGGGAGCGAACGTGGGATGATCCCTATAAAGGGACTCGGGAGGCAACAGAGAAAGGGATCTGTCCATGAATACCAACAAACAGAGGTATTCTACACAAAGACCTTATTTTCCATTTTATATTTCCTCCCATAACTCGGTCCGAGGACACGCGTATCGACCACTCTGTGAGCCATACCGGTCCCGCCGTGCATATTTCAGATTCGTTCTGACTTAAGCATCGGCGGAGACTTGGCCAGAACCAAGGTCCGGCCCCCCTGACGAGCTTCTTTGTCTTTACAGGCTAAGCAGATCCCGCGGCGCCGAGGCTACCCCTCAGCGTCCACACCGACCGAGGCCAAGCGCTCCCAGCAACGAGCCCGCTCGCCCTCGTCGTGCCGAAGACCCTGCTTCGACGAGGCTACCCTTTGGCAAGAAGCGCGAGGATCCGAGCTTCCCTCGTCTGGCAGTCACATACTTGACAGAATTCGGGGGGTCACACTTGTTCCCTTGACCACGTTGACCTCTCGTCCTCCGGTCAATGATTCAGCGGTGAGAAAACACCCGTAAACAAGAATGATAGCCAGAACTCAAGTTTGTTTTATTGGCTGTTGTGACATTTCTAGAAAGTCAATGAGTTTTCTTATTATTATTATTATTATTATTATTATTATTATTATTATTTGATACACCAGAAAGAATTTTAAAGCGCTCACGTGATCTCGATCCCTTATCTTCCACGAGGGAGGGGGAAAAGGGTGCCAACCGAGCAGAGGCTCGTTGGGTCTTTTCTTATTAATATTGCTATTCATTTTGAACCAATCATTACTTTGGATCATCAGAACCGGGGTTCAAAAATTATTGCTCAAACTTATTAGCTTAAGCGTTCTATTCATCATTTTATGTGAATTTGAAATCTCCAGAGATAAGGAAGTTTCTAATTGGAAATCTAGAAAGATTAATTAGTCATTGTATATGATTTTGATTTATGTTTGACTTTAGCAACTCCTATCTATATATTTGGAAATTTAAAATTAATGTGAGTCCAAAGATATAATAGTTGAGGAAAATTACATAAAAATCATTTATGTTGTGAATGGAAAAGTAGAGTAATAGGTGTACGGGGTTAAAAGCCCCCTACCCTCATATATATAGCTTTCAATGATGGTCGGATACCCAATGGGCCTCATGGTCCTATTCATAACACTTCCTCTTATCCAACCAGCATTGAATAAGAGGTGGATTCTTCAGGATCCGAGTTAGGATGACTGTCTTGTTAAATAAAGAACAGTTTCTTCATAACTTCCTCTGTTTTAGGGATGTGTCTAGGGGTGGATACTTCAGGATCCATAGTTAACGAGGTTGCCTCGTCAAAACATTGACTATGGAAAACCCTATGGAAAAAAAAACCAATAGCCAAGGGAAAAGAGTACAACTCTGCAGTTGACTCCCCCTCATTTGACCAAGCTTCAGGCTTGCAGATTTCCTATGAATCTATACATCAGTCTCCTATGTATCTATACATTCATAGTCCTCTCATCTTGATCCAGTTTACATTTTCTCACTCTCCTCATCCCAATCCCATATACAAGTTTCTCAAAGATACTAGTAGGCAGGGATTTGGTAAGCAAATCAGCCAAGTTGTTACATGATTGGATCTTCTGTACCTCAATCTATTTTTGCTTCTGAAGGTCATGTGTCCAGAAGAACTTGGGAGGGATATGCTTCGTCTTGTCGCCCTTGATGTAGCCGTCCTGTAGCTGGACTATACATGCTGCATTGTCTTCCTGGAGTGATGTAGGCGTAATAACACCGGTCATCAGGCTGGTGGAGGCGAGAATGTGCTGGATCACGGAACGTAGCCAGAAGCTCTCTTTACTTGCTTCATGGATCGCTAGAAGTTCCGAGTGAGTGGATGAGACGGTCGTCATGGTCTGCTTCACAGATCTCCAGGATATGGCAGTGCCGCCATATGTAAACATGTATCCGGTCTGAGACTTCTCCGTATGAGGATCAGACTTGTAGCCTGCATTAGCATAATCAACTAAACCTGTTGTTGCCCCTTTCATGTAGAATAGACCTAAGTCTATGGACCCTTGGAGGTAGCACAGAAGATGCTTAACTCCGGCCCAGTGCCGCTGTGTAGGTGCATCACTATATCTGGCTAATAGGTTGACTGCAAATGCTATGTCAGGACGAGTACAGTTAGCCAGGTAAAGGAGTGCGCCGATAGCACTTAGATAAGGAACTTCACGGCCTAGTACTTCCTCTCCCTCTTCTAGCGGTCAGAATGAGTCTTTATGCACATCAAACGATCTGACGACCATTGGGGTACTGAGGGGGTGGCACTTATCCATTTGGAACTTTTTCAACAAGTTCGATGTGTAAGTTGACTGATGTAACAGGATCCCATCGTTAAAGTGCTCTATTTGAAGACCTAAATGGAATTTTGACTTTCCGAGGTCTTTCATCTCGAAAGTTTCTGTCAAGCTTTTAGAAATCTCGGCGATCTCTGCAGGAAATCCAATGAGGTTCAAGTCGTACACATAGATGGCTATAATGACAAATCCTATTGCCTTTGCTCTTATAAAGATGCAAGGACAGACTGTGCCATTTGTAAATCCTTGTTTTGCAAGGAAGTCGCTCAGTCTGTTATACCACATCCTTCCAGATTATTTTAGACCATATAATGATCTTTACAGTTTCACTGAGTATATGTCACAATGTCTCTCTTTTAGTGCTGCAAGCAAAGAATAACCGTCAGGCAATCTCATATAGATGTCTCGGTGTCTCGGTCTAAATTGCCATATAGGTATGCAGTCACGACATCCATAAGCTGCATATCTAGACCCTCTTGAGCTGTCAAGCAAATGAGGAATCGAAAGGTGATCGCGTACATGACCGGGGAGTATGTGGCTTCAAAGTCCACCCCTGGACGTTGGGTAAAACCCCGTGCAACAAGCCTTACTTTGTAGCAAACGATCTCATTTTGTTCATTTCTTTTTCTAATAAATACCCATTTATAACCCACAGGTTTGACACCTTTTAATGTCTGGACAATAGGTCCGAAGACCTTGCATTTTGTGAGTGAATCCAACTCCACTCCTATTGCCGCTTTCCACTTTGGCCAATCATCTCTACTTTGACATTCTGTCAGAGAGCATGGTTCAATATCATCGTCACAGTACGCGACGTTGATGGCAATATTACATGCAAATGTGCCATCTATAGTTGTGCTCTTTCTTTCCCAATACTCCCCAGTTCGTACATAATGTATCGAAACTTCATTTTCTCCCGGTTTTCCCTCTGTTTAAGAGTTTGGGAGAGGTGGGGGAGCAGGGCTTATAGTAGCATCCTGTGGTGGTATTGTTTTACCATTGCCAAGGGTCCTACTCTTTCGAGGGACTTGGTCCTTCGATCCCGGTGGTCGTCCTCTCTTTTTAAGAGGTTCAACCATTTCTGCTGCAGGCGGATTGCATCCAATTTGTGGGATGTCAATCCTAGCTGGAGTGTTAGCAGCAGGGACGTGTGATCTGATAATCTTCTGGTTGTCAGTAAATTTGTCCGGCAAGAGATGGGCAGAGTTTTGGATATGGAGAATCTTCAGGACCTCCTCCTCACACTGGCTTGTGGGCGGATCAAAGTGACTTAGTGTCTTTGTATTCCAAGTGATACAGTCTGAAGCTTCAGGCTTCTTGGTTTGTGAGCCTAGTCTTGGAAATGATGTTTCATCAAATTCACAGTCTTCTAGACGTGCCTTAAAAACGTCTCCCGTAAACGGGGTTCTAGGAATCTTATTATGGAGGGCGTGTCAAACCCAACATAAATGCCTAGGCGACGTTGTGGACCCATATTTGTCCTTTATAGTGGTGCTATGGGGACGTATACTGCACAACCAAATATTCTCAAGTGTGAGATAATTGGTGGGGCTCCAAGTGCTAATTGCATAGGAGTAGATGACTGACCTCTAGAAGGTCATAATTTTATTAAGGATGCAGCATGCAATATTGCATGACCCCATGCATTCACTGGCTGGGATTGAAGTAATAATAGACGAGCAATCTATTGCAGTCTCTTAATTAGAGATTCTGCTAACCCGTTTTGGGTGTGAACATGCGCTACAGGATGTTCGACTTCAATGCCCTGTGCCTGGCAATAGTCTTGGAAGACTTGCGATGTAAACTCCCCCGCATTGTCCAGACGAAGTTTCTTTATCTGGTAGTCGGAGAATTAGGCCCGCAACCTGATTATCTAAGCTAAAAGCTTAGACAGTGCTAAGTTACGGGTGGACAGTAGACACACATGTGACCGCTTAGTAGCTGCGTCTATCAGGACCATAAAGTACCAGAACGGACCACTTGATGGATGTATAGGCCCACAAATGTCTCTGTGGATTCTTCCCAGAAAGCTAGGAGACTCCAAGTCCACTTTCAGTGGAGAGAGTCTTGTAATTAGTTTACCCTTGTAACAGGGTGGACATGGCAATTTACCTTTTTGGAGAATCTTCAGGTTATTCAAATCTATACCCCTTGAGCTTTTTATGATGCGGTACATCATAAAGATCCATGGTGTCCCAGTCTACCATGCCAGAGTTTGGGGGCATTGCAGGTGCTCCGTCATTAATGTTTCTATAGATTGAATACTTGTTTGGTAGAGTGTTGAGTATTGGACTTCTCCCTACTTGGTGTTAATGATGAGCAAACATAAATACTTGTGACTAATCCCATATTTTGCAGTTAATCCATTGCCTAAGCTTACTATGAAGATCAACTAGCAATGGATGACTCACAAACGTGATTGAAGGCAAATGATATGAATTGGATGATCGTAGATTGATGATTGAAGCTCCGTAAAGACTTCAAGCTCATACGATGGAAAGAAGAGATTATTCGTCAATGTAATTTTTCTTTTATCTCTTCTAGTATATAGCTTAGAAGTAGAACTTTGATGGAGCACTCACACACATCTACTTTCGGTCATAGGACATCTCTAGACCTTTGTCCTTTGATCTCAATTCAATTCTCTTTTGTCTGTGCTAGGATTGTTTATAACAGCCGACTGCTTAACAGTTTACAGTCGACTGTCTCAAAAACAGTCGACTGTGTTTTGTTCTACAGTCGCCTGTTATGCACAGACTATTACAATACAGTTTTTGGGTCCTCTCTGATTATCTCGCACAGGCTACTGTTGAACGTTTATCAGGTGCCTGTCTTAGCGACAGTCGACTGTGAATGGTTCATCAGTCACCTGTCTCTCCTTGCCCAAACTCTTTTTGATCCGATTTCTACGGCCAGTCGACTTATGCTGTATATACAGTCGACTGTCTATGCTGCAATAGTCGCCTGTCTGTAAGTCTATTCTTTGACTTAGCTCTCTGGAAATTTCTCCTGTCTGTGACAGTCGTCTGTTTAAGGTTATACAGCTGCCTGTTCTGATTAACAGTCGACTATGTTCCTTGCATCAGTCGTCTGTCCTGCATCTTGTGAGATTTCCAGTATTTCATCTAACTTACTCTTCTCTCGGCCAATCGCCTGTCGAAGTATATACAGTCGCCTGTTGGTTTTACAGACGACTGTCTTGGCTTCATCAGTCGACTGTCCACGTGGTAAGTTACCGTTATGAATTCTCACCTACCCTTGCTGACTGTGCAACAGTCGACTATAGATTGTTCAACAATCGACTGTCGCGAGTTCAGATTATATCCGTTGAGATTTTTCTCACGGATTTCGATTGGGTTTTTGCCAAAACTGTTTTGTGGATTTGAGAAAGCTATAAATAGAGCTTCTATTGTTTCATTGGAAGGTTACTCATTCATTGCAAAATCCTTCAAGCTTTCATTTCCAAAGATCAAAGCTTTCAAATCCAAAGCTCTAAGTATTTCCAAATCTTGTTCTCTTGCTCTCCAACCTAGAACCAAAGATTGATCTTCTAGGCATTTGGTGCAGTCAAGAGAAAGGGATTTTCTTCTCTCTTCCAAGAGAGTTCTTCAACACACATCACACTTCTCCTTCAAGTTCTACTTCAAGGCATATGTGATTGTACGTGTTGCTTTCAGATTTCATAACTTCATTATTTGAATTGTGCTCTCGGTTGTGAGAGTGGCTTTTGCTTGCTCCCTGGTTGTGGGAGTCAAGGACATCGATTGTATTCGATTGCACTTGTAGGGTTGCTACAAGTGGGTTTTAAGGAAACCTCAAGTTAGGGTTCTAACTTGAGTATCCAGTGGTATCCGGGTGGTAGGGACGTAGGATTACCGGGAACAAGTCGGGAGTCAACTTGGGTAATCCTAACCCTTGAAACATAACTGCGTTTGCGTGTGTTTCTCTTTGGGTTGTTTTCTATTCCGCACTATTTGTTGGATTGCATTTTATTTGGCGTAAATTCCTCTTAAATTTGCTTAAACACTATTCAACCCCCCTTCTAGTGTTTTCCCCATAGACAGGGTCATTACATAGAGTCCCGAGGGGAGTCCCTTGAAACGTTCCACAATGGTTTTTGTACCATTTGTAAGAGACGTTACGTGCAAGTATTCTTTATCATTTTCATCGACCGTCTCTAAGTGATACCCATTTAAACGGATATCTTTAAAGCTTAGGAGGTTTCGGATTGATTTAGGGGAGTATAACGCATTTCTAAGTTTGATGAGTGTGTGATCGGGGAGCAATATGATTGCTTCCCCCTGATCCTTCAATTATATCAGCTGGTCCTGATATTGTTCTCAATGGACCAGAATAGCTACTGATTCTCGTAAAGTAGTCTATGTTTTGAAGGATTGAGTGCGTTGATGCACTGTCCACTAGGCATATGGATTCCATATCTATAAAAGAAAGACATTCAAGCAATGAAAAAAACGAAAAAGAAACTACTTCCATTAAGATGCTTAAATGTTCGACATGGAATTTGGAAAGACATAAAGCAAGATACATTCTAGAAAAGCAATATACATTGCTAGAAAAAATTGTTTATAGTCCATGACTAAAGAGTGTCGTCTCCCATGAAATCTTCTGGATTCCATGTGGTCTCTGGTAACGCTGCGCTTTTCATCAGGTTTATTTCAGCGTGAGGCTTGAGACTTGCCTGGTAGAGGTCCTGTAGGTGTTTGGGAGTGCGACAGATTCTGGACCAATGTCCAGTCATTCCACATTTAGAGCACTTATCCACCCAGTCTTTCTTGGGAGTACCACCTTTATTGGGCGTCCACTTTTGCTTTTTTACCGCGAACTTCTGGTTCGGGAGAGGAGCTTGAGGAGTGGCCTTTTTCCGCTACTTCTGCTCTTTCCATTTCTGGAACTTAGCATTCTTATCCATCTTCTTCTTCTGGGAAGACTGGAAATGCGCCTCTGCAGGAGGTGGCGGTGAAGCGGAGCCAGGAGGGCACAGGTTGTAAGTGGCAACCAACAAATCTCTGTTTTGTTCATCCATTAGGATGCATGAGAGCAGATCAGAGTACTTAGTGAACTTCCTCTCACGGTACTGTTGTATGAGGATCATGTCCTTCTCGTGAAAAGACGTGAACGTCTTCTCTAGCAACATTTTCTCAGTCACATTCTCCCCACACAACTTCAGGCGTGAGGTGATACGGAATAGTACTGAGTTGTACTCCGCTACGGATGTGTAATCCTGAGGTGAGCCCACTCGTACTGCACACGAGGGAGTATGACATCCCTCTGATGTCTGTACCTCTCCTCAAGTGCGTCCCACAGTTCATAAGGATCCTTTACAGTAAGATACTCGTCCTTCAGGGTCGAGTCTAAATGTTTCATGATATAAATAATGGCTTTCGCCTTAGGTATATCGTAAACTTCTTCTGTGTGAGGGGCTTCTTTAGAAGCATCCTTTTCAGCTGCGACAGTACTTGTTGTTGCCTTTTTAGTGGGTGTTAGACTGAACCCATGAGAACGCAGGTTGAACTTCAGGTCCAACTGCCAGCTCAAGAAGTTCGACCCATCGGCCTTCAAGACCGAAAAATCGTCATTCGTAAGTCTGGCCATTTAAACAATCTAGCAACATAGACAAACAATAGCATGTACATGCATTTTTATCAACATTTACATAGCATGAATTAATTAAAAATAAACATCCACGCATGTATTTATCATTTTAACATTAAAATAGCATGGGTTATGTAACTTTTAAAGTAAACATCCACGCATTTAACGTATATGCAATGAAAATAAATTAGAACTACGGGATCAGCCAGCCGACATCAACAGAAAAAGAAAGTCCGAAATTACATCTTATTAACCAAAAGTGCATGAAAAAATAAAGACAACTTGGAAACTTCAGAGAGAAGCCCCTTTCTCTTTATGCAAGCGCCTTCATCTTCTTGGGGTGGTCCTTCGGCTTCTTTTTACATGCATAACCTCACTTACAAATTTCTCTCAAAAAAAGGAAAAATTGCAGAAAAGTAAAACTGTCGGAAACCTGGCTGATCCCTAAAATCATAGTCTAATAGCGCATCCACGCAGATATTATATAAAATATACAACCACGCAGAGAATTATATCACAAGCATATAAAGATTAATAGATAATCTAAAAAAAGTGACGTGCTAAAAATGATTTTGAAAATTTTTAAGTCTTGATCCATTTTATTTATATTTATTTTTCTGCTTTAATCCTGTCACAAAATTAAAATTTCTTTAATTATTGGGCTTTTGAGGCCAAAAATAAAAAAAGAAAAATTATGTGTAAGTGGGCTAATTTTCAGGCTTTTGGGCCATGAAAACAATCCACTAGGATTAATTGGGCATCCTCTAAACAATTTGGCCCGTTAAGGGCTAGGGTTTCGAAAAACCCTCGGTGCCCACGGCCGCCGTCGCGACGGCTGACCGTGCCAAGAGGCGCGGCCGTCGCGGCAGCTGGCCGCGACCGCTTTGCCGCGCCTCTGGCGCGCCGCGGGCCGTCGCAGCCATTGGCCGCGGCATGCATGCCGGTGGCGGCGCTGGTAAAGTGCAGCCGTTGTGCCCTTTGGGCGTGCGGTATATGGATCAAGGAGGGGTAAAAACGGATTTTTTCAGAAATTCGGATCTTTAAAAATACGATTTTTATTGTTTATAGACATGCAGATCTAAATAAAAATGCGATTTTTACCGTGTTTTCAAACTATTTGATCTTAAAACATGCGCATCTACAGAAAAAGCAAGTTTAGATCTAAAAGTTTTGAAGATTTACCTCTAGATTCGACAAGAGAATCTGGACGACGGTTGATGAAGGATGCCATTTTCGCTCACCGTTGAGAAGAATACGATCTTCTTAAAACTGAGCGTTTGATGGATCTCCTTCCTTGAGCGTCGTCACCTTTTGCTTCGAGCGTGATCGTGCTGATAACGTGTTGTGAAGGAAAAAGTAGAGTAATATGTATAAGAGGTTAAGAACCCACCTACCTTCATATATATAGCTTTCAATGATGGGCCGGATATCCAATGAGCCTCATGTGCCTATTCATTACAATTTAAACTTTATGATAATCGTTATGAAGGAAAAGGAGACGGTTTTCATTAATTATATTTATACACACACAACTTAACAGAAGAAGTAGTAGTAGTAGTAGTACGCAAACGCAAGATCTATCAATCTAGATTCTATACAATATTCATCCCATCTCCTTAAAAAAAGGAAAGGAAAAAAAATTACATATATACAACACGAAACTATGAGAATACAACCCATTTGGAAGAAGATTTCTCTTTCATAGTCTTGGAGTGCATCAACAGTTCTTCTTTCCTCGTCCCCATCATTAATTTAGACCAGAACTTCCTCTTCTTGATCTGTTTCTTCTTCCCTTTCTCGTGATCAGCTTCTTCCTCCATCACAAAGGCCAGGGACCTGCTCTTCTTCAATGGCTCCTTCTCCTTTATGATCTCTGGCATAGGTGGGGAGAGATCATCAGGACCTGAAGCCACTGATGATGAGAGAGAAGATCGAGAGGATGAATTTGAGTTGGAGAGGTTTGTTGGGGCTGCTGCAGGTGAGATCTGAGAGAGCCTCTCTCTGAGGCAAAATGGGCAGACCCCCCTTGATTGCATGTGGCTTGGATGCCTCTTGCAGTAGTTGTATTCTGGTCTCCTCTCCATCTGCTATCTATAACTCCACTCTTTCTCTCTTCTTGAAGACTTGAAGGCTTTTATACGCAATAGGTGATCAACTGATCATATGTATTTATGTGGAGTAGTTTCCAGGATGATTCTTGCTTTGTTTTGATAATACGATATTTTTTTGTGGACTTTTGATGTTGTGTGCCTTTAGTTTAGTCTGGTCTTTGTTGTTGCCTAGTGAATAAATAAATAAAATAGAAAAAGGGAGTTGAGTGCTGGAAGTGGGTTTGTTGAGTCTAGAAGGATGACTCAGTCTTGGCTATTTTTAATCCATAATAAATGAAGCTTACATTTGTGTCTGCAGTTTACCATTTCATATTTTAAACACCCAGTTTCAATGTATTATCCATAATTTTCTTGGTCACACGACCACTGAAAACCACAAAGCCTATCCTTATTCCTTGTCTTCTTTGTACATGCTTCTTTGATTTCTCTTGCCGATAGATAAATTTGAACTTTCAGTTAACAGGAAAAAAAAATAAAAGTGAGAAAAAAGAAACAACTTAGCCTGATTTATTTTAAACAAAATTGTAGCTTGGTTTTTAACTTTACACACAGTCATATGATCCCCAAATTACCCAACTTCATTCTCTCTACTCGTTCGCATTTCCCGTCGCAAAGGATGGAGTACCGTTATCAAGGTTGAACCCTCAGATGATTTACATATTGATCTTTAAAAAAATTAGGTAATTTTCGGATAGACACTCCTATCAAATACTCTATGGGATAAGATTTTTAAAGATCAAAATACATAGAATTTGGATGGAGGAATCTGATAATGGGAGAACTATTTGCAACCAGTAACTAATTATATATATATTATAAGTGGGATCCCAAGTTTGGTGATATGATTTGGTGATGTAACATGTACTAGCTGTTAATCTTTGGTTTATCAAACAACTATGCTGGTGGTTGTACCTAATGTTGCCTATCAAAAGGGTCAGAAGAGTGGAGAATTTGAACTTATTCTTGGCTTTGAAGTTACTTACATGTGGCAAACATGTATGACATAAGCTCAGAAATATTAAAAATTCTAACCGGGGGGCTTCAGCTTACTATGTGTATGATAAAGAGGAATGCATGGTAGTTTTCTTTATCCTATGTTTTTAGTTGCATGCATTTCTTTAAGCAAAAGCAAACGAACATAATCTCTGATCTCTAATCACGTACCACGTAGGCACTGGACTCGTGGAGATCCAATCAGCAAAAGTCCAAGGAGATCCCATCAATTGGTCATCCCCTGTACTTTAATTGGGCTAGCTATAAAGCATTTAATTACTTATCAAAATTTGTTTTTCATTTATCTTTATTTTAATTATGCAAATATCTATTAAACATTTGATGGATGTTATTGAATTTTAGGGCTGACCAGGACAAGCTGACTAGGACAAAAAAGTTGATAGAAGAACGGCTGAGATTTAATCTTGAGGAATGAACGGTTGAGATAAGATTTTGAGGAAAATTTTTGAGGGAAAAACATTTCTGGGGAAATTAAAGTTTTTGAAGAAATGAAAATTTTTGGGGAATGAACGTTTCTGGGGAATAACAGAGTGCAATTAATGCATTTGGGAAAAAAACTTTAACTTGCACTTAATGCTACATATGGAATGTTGCTGCAAATCAAATGATCTCTCCCTCAACGCGAATGCCACCGTCTCTTCGACGCATGGGACAACAAGATGAGAATAATTTTCCGCGCCGCCAAAGACGTCCGCTAAAATTTTTTACGCTAATTTGTTGTTCCGCGCCGAAGGCGCAAACTCTTTTACGCTAATTTGTTGTTCCGCGCCTAAGGCACATGCGCTAAATTGTTTTTACGCTAATTTGTTGTCATGCGCCTAAGGCACATGCGCCGAATTTCTTGTTCTATGCCAAATTTGTTGTTTCGCGCAGAAGGCGCCTGCGCTGAATTTGTTATTCCGTGCCGAAGACGCCCAAGCCGCTAAATATTTTTACGCTAATTTGTTGTTCCACGAAGAAGGCACTCGCCATTAAATATTTTTATGCTAATATGTTGTTTCGGGTAATTTTTGCTATGAAAATAATTTTTGGGAACACAGATTTTGCAGGGAAAAATCTTAAATGAACCGTGCCCGCGGGCACTGGTTATGGCTAAGACAAAAGTGTTGATAGAAGAACGGTTGAGATTTAATCTTGAGGAATGAATGGTTGAGATGAGATTTTGTGAAAAGTTTTGAAGAGAAAAACATTTATTGGGAAATGAAAGTTTAAGTGAAAATGAAAATTTTTGGGGAATGAAAGTTTCTGTGGGATAGTAGAGTGCAATTAATGTATTTGGGGAAAAAAATTTTAACTTGCACTTAATGTTGCAGATCGAATGATGTGTAGATCGAATGATCTTTCCCTCAATACGGGGCCCACCATCTCTTCGAGGCATGATGCAACAATATGAGAATAATTTCATACGCCGAATGCGCCTGCGCCGAATGCGCATGCTTTTGTGCTAATTTGTTGTTCCGCGCCAAAGGCGTCGGTGCCGAATTTGCTGTTCTATGCTAATTTGTTGTTCCGCGCCGAATTTGTTTTTTGTGTCGAAGGCACCTGCGCCGAATTTGTTGTTCAACGCTGAAGGCGCCTGTGCCGAATTTGTTGGTCTGTGTTGAAGGTGCCTGCACCGAATTTATTGTTCTGCACCGAAGACTCCCGTGCCGCTAAATATTTTTAAGCTACTTTGTTGTTCTTTTAAATTTTGGCTGTGAAAATAATTTGTTGGGGAACAAAGATTTTGCGGTTGAAAATCTTAAATGAACCGTGTCTGTGGGCACGGGTTATGACTATTCTATTATATAATAGAGGAGGTTTGTCCCATGTGACAATGTTTGTCCCATGTGACAATGTCACATCGCCACGTGAGATGCCACCTAGGACAAAAAAAACCACATCCCCTCCCTTATTTACATGTTTTTCATCCCCTCCTCATTCCAAAAAACACCCTCCAATCTCATGGTGGCCAATGGGCCGGCCCGGCCCGCCCGTGCTTGGACCAGGGAAGCACCCGGGCCGACCCGAGTTGCCCAGAACCCCAGGCCGGGCCGGGCCAGCTTGGAGGGCTACCTGATGTGTTATAATATTCCACATTTTATCTACATGTTTACACATCAAAATGATCGCTTTAATCCCGATTATATACGCTTTAATGTCGATAATTGGAACAATTTGACTTCGAAAGCATTTTGATGCATTTCAGGGAATATCGAGCGATTTGGAGCATATTGGAGAGGATGACATGATCGTCGACGTAGGAGCGTTAATGGCATCATATCTGAGGAGCTCGTGTTGCTGGAGGAGAGAAATGAAGGAGAGAAGAGGGGAAGAGAAGAGAGAAAGAAGAGAAGAGAAGAATTGAAAGAGAGGCCAAGAGCTCAAGGGGTGCTCGGGCGAGCAACTTGGCTCGCTCGGTCGAGCGACGAAGCTAGCTATCAGAAGAGCCCAAAAATGTACCTTCAACTCTCTGGAATTTCATCGCTTAATTCGTTCGGACGAGCGACCCAAGCCGCTCGGCCGAGCGGAGTAGAAATGGCCAACATTGCTAGAAACTGGATAGCCCTTCACTCTTTCCAATTCTTCTATCACCAGGGATTTTATAGTATTTTTCTCCTACTTTTTACAAATAGGAGACTTAATAACGGTTCCAACGCCACCAAGAACATGCTAATCGGAGGTCGGATAAACCCTAGGAAATTTCTCCAATTTGGCCAATTTGTACTGAAACTATGCTCGGGCAGACACGTGTCATAGCTTGGCCGAGCGACCTCCAGATGCCAGCCCGAGTTACTTGGGCAGAGAGCACTGGTCCAACTTGATTTAGGGTTATTTTGGCGGTTTTTGGGGGCTATTATATGTATTTGAGTAGCCATTTGGGGGCTATCTCCTCTTAGGTTAGGATAGCTAGTTTTTAGGGTTTTGAGAGGTTAGGCTATGCATAGGCCCCCTCTTCAATGTTTATGTATCGAATCTTCATGAGCTAAGTATTGTTCTTCGTTAAATCTATTTTGTTGTCGTTCTCAATTGTTTTCGGTGTTGAATCTCTTTTGTTGTTTCTTTTATATGCTTGTGACGTTAATCACTATTGTTCCTATCTCTTTTTCCATGATTGAGTAGATCTATTCCTAGGATTAGGGAAGAACCCTAGGATTGTAGGGGTTGGATGATCGGTTAACCTTAGTTGGATGAATCTAGGGTTGCCCTATGGTGGTTTGAATATGGGTTTTTGGGATTAGCCCTAGGATTGGGGTATCGCAAAGGCGGCTCCGTATCTTGGAGAGAATCCCCACGAATTCAATTTGGGCTTAGCGGCCGTTCTCCAGGACTCGTGATTACGAGAGTGATGCGAGAGCCGGGTGACCGCTAATCCCCAATCCGTTAGTCGGTGACTGCAAGAGCATGCCGATTGCTAGAACCAACCATAGGATAGCGTCACACTCCGTAGATCACGAGAGTGGATGCGGATCTGCGAGGCGGGACCAAGTGTCAAGCTTAATGTACACATTCCCGCACGAAGTTGACTGCTAGAGCACGGCTTTGCATAGGAATGCGTTAGACGAGTAGGAACAACAAAAGTTAAGTACTCGTTTCCATCTCCGAATGTGACATTCCTACCCTCACCCATCGTCCAACGAAATGACCATTGCCCGTTATTCAAACCCGAAAGTCCTAGCTGAGATTCCTGGCACCCGAAGGGTCTTTCTCTCGATTGTTTTCTTTGTTTTCTTTTTGTGTGGAGTCTTTAGTCGTGCCTTGCTGATCGTGACACCCTCACATTCCACTTCTATCGTCATTACGGCCTCCTTCGTAATCCACCTCCACCAATAAATTCGAAGTCCAATCAACCTAGGAATCGATAGGTAGTATATGCAACACCTCCCTGTGGATTTGACCCCGAACTCATCAAGAATATATTTCTCTGACACCCTTGCACTTGGGGGTGAGGGTGTGTATTACTCTTTTTTTGGGGGTGCGCATCCTTACAGGCCAACAAAATGGCGTCGTTGCCTGGTAGGCGTTCCGCCATACTATCTATTTATCACAATTAGGTTGCTAGACTTCGAATAGAAAGAAAATTTATAAAGAGAAACAAAAAGAGATATTTTTCGCCACCTGCTTTATTACTTTTTCTATTTTCTTGTACCACTGATATCTTTTCCAGGTTGTTGTTTTTGACTATTCAGGTACAATGGAACAATTTTGGGATTATTCAGGCAAAGATTATTCAGCGCAATATGAGGTTCCAATGGAAGAATACGAATTTATCCGCATGACCCATACTATCAGATGGAAGAATATGACCACTATTCAGGGTTCTACGCCTACTGCGAGTCTTGTGACGTGGAGGGACACATACCCTATGGAAGCCGCGTCTGCCTCTTGAGTTCCGATCATCCCATTACTTTAGCATTCACTCGGTTTAAGGAGAGCATGGCATTTAGTAGATGTCAGTAGAATAAGCCCCTTAGGTTGCAACAAGAGGTCGATGAACTCTGCAAGACTCTTGCGTCTCATGAGCACCCGACATCACAAGCACACGAAGAACTCGTACGGGCTATGGAGAGTGATAATGGCATTTAGCTTGGGGGAGAATATTCGCATCATTACATCGAGGATGAGAGCTACGAAGGCAACAATAACATTGTTTCTGGTGTCGTGCCTGAGCCGTCTCCGTTCCTGAAGCATTCCCTCAGGTTGAGCAGAATGAGGACACATTTTCGGGCCTATTGGGAAGCATCATGGACGTAGTTCAATCCACCGGCCCATTGACAATAACGACATGTGATCCTTTTGAGCTTGAATTTCAAGATTTTATTACTCATCGTCTCTTTCCTGTAGGTAGAATCGGTGATGAAGTATTTTCTCTAGTTGAGGGTAACAAGACCCATTTCTACACCATAGAGGAAATACCTGAGCCCACAGCGCCCCCTGCGTCTACTATTGAGGAGGCCAAAGCAGTGCGTCGTGAGGAGGTGGACGATGTCACCTCTGACGAGATAGTGACGCTTGGCATGATTGTGGTTACTTCTGATGAGACAACTGAGATGAGAAACTCGGGGAGTATCACTACAGAGCCAGAGATTGATGTTCAGGAGGAGGCCACAGAGAAGATTCTACCGTCTTTACCTTCCATCACCATGACTGAGCAACCGGCAGAGGACCACCCACCAGAGCTCACTGCTCCCACTCAGGGAGATAGTTTTACCCATTCCATTTCTGAATCCTGCATTCCATTTGGTATTTGTTTTGATTCAGATCTTTTTAACACGTCATACCTTTTACAAAACACAGACGATTATGAACAAGAGGTAGGCTTAGACATGTCACTGCTTAGGGAACCTGCGGAGGAGCACAGCGAGGAGTTGCCTGATGAGACCCACACTCATACGTCGGAGTTGCCTAAAAACCCCAAAACGAACGACGAGGAATTGCCTATCGTGGTACACGAGAGCAGAGATACATTTTTCAGGGAAGTGTCGTCAATCTTTTTTTATTTTACATATTTCATTTGATGACCTTCTTTGGAAAACTTTTATTACAAGAAAAATTATCCACATCAGATAGACGTGGCCTATCTCTTTCAGGGTATATGTGGAGTCCTTGGAGAGATGCTGGGAGCAGCATTACTGGAATCTGATAGAGTCCGTGGAGACACGCATCTGGCAGAGCCACGGAAGGTGCAGTTAGAACAGCTTTCTACACTGGCAAAGATATTGGATTCGTCTTTTGCTACAGGTGGTACTAATCCAGTAGTGTAGATATAGAGTAGATTTTTATGCTTTAAATAATCACGCATCCTCTCGATAGCGAGAGGACCATATATGAATTCTATGCTTTCCTAGTTTAATAAATTTACCCATATGATGGCTCAATTATTTTTTGCACACAACCCACTATTTATCATCATTAACCTTGTATTTGGTGCTTATTTCGCCTCTCTCACCAATTTTTATATCCATCTGTCCACAACGGGCACCGTCTGTTATAACTTGGGAGACAAAGATAATTTTGATGTGTGCCCCACCTATTTTGTCGTTGTCCTCTATTTATATCATACACACATTGAGGACAATGTGATGTTTAAGCTTGGGGGAGTGCACAGTGCATGCACTTTGCTTCATCGTGAAACACACTTGAAATTTTTAGATGAACCATGTTCACTTCAATATATTTGTCTCATATGCTTCATTTTCTATGAAATATCGTGGATTTATTTTTTTATGCACTCTGATATCTGTTAGATTATAGTTTAATTCCGTGATTAGAGTATCATTGTTAATATGTTTTTTCATACTAGAATCCATAGTTTCACAACCATATTCTCGAAACAGTTAAGCTAAAAATTACTGAATCAAATCTGAAAATTATTTGACTCTTGCATGATTTGATTGATAATTCTATTGCTTCATGGATGCTTAGTAATTCAAAAGAGATAGGATAACCCCACGACAACCAAAATAGTGACAATTATAGAATTTCTGAAACCGAGCCATGTCTAGATTCTATACTTTTTATTTTTCTTTTATGTATAGCCAAATAAATGATCCTTGATCATGCTTTGAATTCCATCGCATTTACGTGAGTTTGCAAAAATTCCAATAATACAGAAGTCAAATAAATATCCTAATAAAAGGCCCGAGGGGTTCCTCGTAACCCGATGCCCTAAGACCATCTGGTCTGGGATGCATAGGCGCCTTTTGTATATATTGAGTTATCTCGTGTATATAAAGAAAGAAAAATGTATATAAAAAACTGTATATCCAAAAACAATATAAAAGCACAAAAATTCTACATCCTTACCCCACCTTCTATATAGAATAGAGACTTGGCAAAGTTGATGAGTTCTAGGAGTCATGAAACGGGCGTGGTGTGGTGACACCTTACCTTAATTGAATTTACTAACTCATCCTATGAAGCTTAACAAAGCGTCATGCATGCGTGAAAATGTTTGACCATGACATATTTATACTGCTTAGAGAATGAGTTGTGGACATTTGTTTCATTTCTATGGACTTATAATATTTCATGATAAACTATGATAGGATATAACTCTATTCTCATTTCATTATTGATTAGCAAGTTCATTACATTTATTGAAATCCACTATATGTTCATTTGAGCGAGACTCAAGTATCTTGCATGAATGTGCATTCTGATTATATATTGGTGTGTGTTCACGTATTCTTGCACCCACGAGTCCATATAATTGCTGAAATCGAGATTGAGCCCCTTGATGTCATCACACTTCGTCGCCTCACCTCTCCATTGTATTTCCCTTCGGGTTCTCTTCTTATTAGTCTTCCTCGAGGACGAGTAAGAGGTAAGCTTGGGGGATTTTGATGTGTCATAATATTCCAAATTTTATTTACATGTTTACACGTCAAAATGATCACTTTAATCCCGATTTTATATGCTTTAATGTCGATAATTCGAACTATTTGACTTCGAGAGCGTTTTGATGCATTTCAGGGAATATCGAGCGATTTGAAGCATGTTGGAGAGGAGGACATGATCGTCGACGTCGAAGCGTCAATGGCGTCATATCCAAGGAGCTTATGTTGCTGGAGGGGAGCAATGAAGGATAGAAGAAGGGAAGAGAAGAGAGAAAGAGGTGAAGGAAGAGAAGAATTGAAGTAGAGGCCAAAAGCTCAAGGGGTGCTCGGTGGAGCAACTTGGCTCGCTCGGCAGAGCGACCAAATTGCTCACCCGAGCTAGCTATTAGAAGAGCCCAAAAATGTGCCTTCAACTCTCTGGAATTTAACCGCTTAATTCGCTTGGCCGAGCGACCCAAGCTGCTCGGCCGAGCGGAGTAGAAATGACCAACATTGCTGGCAACTGGACAGCCCTTCACTCTTTCCAATTCTGCTATCACCAGGGATTCTATAGTATTTTTTTTCATATTTTTTCTAGATAGTAAACTTCATAATGGTTCCAACACCACTAGGAATGTGCCAATCAAAGGTCGGATAAGCCCTAGGAAATTTCTGCAAGTTGGCGAATCTGTGCTGGAATCTGTGGTCGGGCAGACACGTGCAATAGCTCGGCCGAGTGACCTCCTGATGCCAGCCTGAGCTACTTGGGTAGAGAGCACGAGTCCAACCTGATTTAGGGATATTTTGGGGGGTTTTGGGGCATGTGTGTGTGTGTGTGTGTGTATTTGAGCAGCCATTTGGGGGCTATCTCCTCTTTGGTTAGGATAGCTAGTTTTTAGGGGTTTGATAAATTAGGCTATTCATAAGCCCCCTCGTCAATGTTTATGTATTGAATCTTCATTAGCTAAGTATTGTTCTTCGTTAAATCTATTTTTTTGTTTCTCAATTGTTTTCGGTGTTGAATCTCTTTTGTTGTTGCTTTTACATGCTTGTGATGTTAATCCCTACTGTTCATATCTCTTTCTCAATGATTGAGTAGATCTATTGCTAGGATTAGGGAAGAACCCTAGGATTCTAGGGTTTGGATGATGGGTTAACCTTAGTTGGATGAATCTACGGTTGCCCTGTGGTGGTTTCAACATGTGTTTTGGGGATTAACCCTAGGATCCGGGTATCACGAAGGCGGCTCCGTATCTTGGGGAGAATCCCAACGAATCCGATTTGGGCTTAGCAGCCGTTCTTCGGGGCTCATGATTACGAGAGTGATGTGAGAGCCGTGGCGACCGCTAATCCCCAATCCACTAGTCGGTGACTGCGAGAGCACGCCGATTGCTAGAACCAACCATAGTATAGCGTCGCACTCTGTAGATCACGAGAGTGTATGCGAATCTGCGAGGCGGGACCAAGTGTCAAGCTTAATGCAATGAAAGTTAAGTACTCGTTCCCATCTCCGGATGTGACACTCTTACCCTCACCCATCATCCAATGAAAGGACCATTGACCCGTTATTCAGACCCGAAAGTCCTAGCGGGGATTCCCGGCACCGGAGTGATCTTTCTCTCGATTGTTTTCTTTGTTTTATTTGTTTTCTTTTTGTGTGGAGTCTTTGGTCGTGCCTTGCTGATCGTGACACCCTCTCATTCCACTTCCATCGACATTACGACCTCCTTTGTAATCCACCTCCACCAATAAATTCAAAGTCCAATCAACCTAGGAATCGATAGGTAGTATAAGCAACGCCTCCCTATGGATTCGACCCCGAACTCATCGGAAATATATTGCTCTGACACCCTTGCACTTGGGGGGGTGAGGGTGTGCATTACCCTTTTTTGGGGGTGCACTTCCTTGCAAGCCAACACTACCCACGAACCAGCCCGGCCCGCGGGCCGCGGGCCGGTCCCAGGCCGGCCCAGGTAATACTTGTATTTTATTTTATAAAATCAAAAAAATAAATAAAACCTTTAAAATCTGAAAAAAAATTCTTTAAAATTCTAAAAAATTCTAAGCAAATTCTTGAAAATACTAAAATACTATAAAAAATTATTGTACACTTATTAAAAATTAAAGGATGCTTTGTTTAATATACTAAGTGTTAAAAATAATATGAACACTTAGTAAAATTTTTATAAAATAGCTAGATTTCGAAAATTAAATTTTAAAACATAGTTAGTCTAGGAAAAAATTAACTTGTTTTATTCATAATTAGGTTAAATTGGAAATATAAGTTTTTAATCCCGAACTTCGTGAAGGTCCCGGGTTGAACCTTTAAATTTATTGAATTGATTTTTTTGAGAGGAGACATACATTGGCCAGCCATACCCTCATACAAAGGCCAAAAAAATGGAAAGTACAAGTAAGATAATGGTGATACCCGAAAAGAAAACCAAGTCTCGCTTCATCTTCTTCTGCCGAGTCTTCAGAAAGGTTAGTTGTACCTTGAGTGTGGTTTACAGCCTAGAACCAATCCTTCACATAAATTGCCACTTCGACGATGTCTTCCTTCATCCTTGACATCTTATTGCTCGGAACGCGACTACTTGCACTAAAAGCAGACTCCAAAGCAACAGTAGATATCGGTGCCGCTAGCAAATCACGAGCCATCATGACAAGAATTGTATACCATTTGTCATACACTTTCCACCATTTTAGAATATCAAAAGACTCATCATTTAACTCTGCATCAGTAAAGGGGCACTCATTACCTAAGTACTTAGACAATTCACTAGACGAACTATCTATCTCTGCTATTCTTTGTTTCTTCTTCCCCAAAATCTGGCAGAGCTTACTTGTAGTAGTAGAAGAACTTGAATTAACAACATAAGTGTTGGTGCACGGGTACTGTTAAGGCCAAAAATGACCGAAACAATTATGTTGCTGATGTGGACCCTTCGAGCTGAGTAGGAGCCTCGTCAGCTGATTGAGTGGGACAATAGTTTGGAAGATCTAGGATCGTTGATGGATGATGGTTGATTTACGATGCTTGGTCGACCCTCGAGCGGTCTGTGTATCGGTCGATCGAGGCTGGGAAACTCAGGGGCGATCCGTGCTGAAGATCGTGACTCGACGATTTGCACCACAAGGGAGCGTCTGGGGGGGGTCGGATCTGGGTCCCGACCCAAATCCCCTCCTATGCTTTAGTTAGAATGGGAACTTAAGGAAGAAAGGGAGCTTGGAGCAGCCAAGATTGACACACGGAGATTCATCTCAGATCTGACATCGCAAGCTCTTTTGTGGAAAAAATGTAAGAAGTATGTAGAGTCTATGTATTAGATCTCGTACCTTGGAAGTTGAAAGCTTCCTCTATTTATAGACCTCCTGGGTATTTTCAGTGACGGTGGGAGGATAACGGTCACCCATTATGGTGCCATGATCTTCCCCCTTTAATAGAAATATCTGTAGCCCATGTTCCCTCTATTTATGAGCCCTCCTTCAATCCCACGTTCGATTGGTGGGAGCGCAACAGGCGACTGACAAGTGGGCTTTGACTGAGTCGATATCAGGCTTCTCTTGTGGGCTCTGTGGGCCTTAGACACCCGTCGTATGAGTCATCTCGAGTACCGGCCCATTGATTCAGCAATGGCCCCAGTCACACGACCTCAGAGAGTCTGCCTGTTGGGTTCAAGCGACGTTACGTCGCATTAATGGGCACGACAGTCGAGGAATTAATACTCAAGATCTAAGTGCCAAAACACCCGCTTTGCTGATTTGGATGATTCGTCGGTTCAAAATCCAAGATGCTTAGAGCCTCGGATCTTCGATACGTGTTTCGTCATGTCGCTGTCGTCTTGTCGATATAAGACGGTTCTAGTGCAGGAATTTGAAGATACCATCTTCGTCATTCCGAATTTAGCTTTTCTCCCATTGAAAAATGGCTTCATCCTCGTTCCTGTTTCTGAGAGGAGTTTAGTTACCGTCATACAGAAGAACAAAGAGGGGGCGATGGAGCCTGGTTTGATCGCCAATCTGAGATCCAACGTTGGAGCTGACCAGATCCCCGAATTTCAGAGAAATTACGTCTGGCTCGACTATCAGATCCGGATGCCGGGGAGGGACGAGAGGGTTCATCATCCTAGCAACCAAGAAGTCGAGGTTTACGTCAAAGCCATCCAACGAGGGCTTCGATTCCCAATGCATCCTTTCATACGCTACTTTCTGAGCACCCTGAATCTTTTTCTCTGCCAGCTGATGACAAACACCATAGGTGCATTGGTGGGCTTTATCGCTCTGTGCGTGATGAAGGGAATAGAATCGTCACTGTGATTGTTCAATTATTTCTTCTCGATTCCTCCTCTCAAGACTCTGGGCTGGTACATGATAACGGCCCACTGAGGCAGGAAGCTGTTTAATGACCTCCATTCCTCTAATTCCAAATGGAAAGAGGAGTTCGTGTTTGTGGTCTTTCAAAGAGAGGTGAGCTTTTGCCCCGGATGGGGTGTCCTTGACTTGGGCCCTACCGAGGACAAGGCTTTGTCCGGAGCAGAGAAGGAAGCCGTCGACACATTGATGAGTCAGCCGGAGAATGTGAGGAAGGCGAAGTGGCTATGGTTTGACTTGGTGTTGTGCCAGACTATATAGACGAAAGGTCGATTCGATTATGCCCATCAACTGTTCATTCTCCGTTCTCTGACACAACATATTTTTCTTCTGTAGGCATGGTCGGGCTGGAGTACCCGATGGACCTTGCGTTGAGGAAGGGAGTCGAGGATTCTATCAGAGAAGCTGAAGAGAGCATGTTATCTCATCGGGTGCTATCTATGGGGGAAAGAACGGCTCGATCATCGGAGGAACGACACATTTTCATTAAGGGGGCTACTCTGCTGGCCCGTCTCCAGTGGAAGAAAAAGGAGAAGCCCCCATCGAATTTGAGGTGGTTGTAGTTAAGGGAAGTAAGAGAAGGCGGTGGCTTCACCTTAGTGACTCGGAGCCATCTGGGTCGACTGAAGCCGTGGAGCAGATTCCTCAGCAGGAGCAGGGAACTCTTCTAGAGGGAGACTCGGTGGAGACATTGGTCCCCCCAGAGCTTCTTCTGTAAGAGGATTGCTGGCCTTGGGGAGGCCTGTTTCCTCCCGTGTCTCTGTCTGAAGACATTCTCGATGAATTCAAACCAATTTTGCTAGAGAGTCGATCTCCACAGGCTCCATTCGGTTGCTCCACGGAGGAACTTATTCAAATGGAGTTTCCGATGAAGGGAGACGATTCTGCTCTTTCGAAGTGCAGGACCATCTCTTGAATTGCTGAAAACTTGACCCTTCCACAGGATAGGCCCGTCGTGGAGAGGGTCGATTACGTGAGGCTTGTGTCGATGGCCATCCACGCTACTGTCCAGGTAACTACTGCACCTGCCTCCATTGTAGGTGATGCAAGCATGTATATTGATTATCGTGCCTTGTATGCAGGCTCTCGTGTCCACTGCCGCGTTGCGTCGACATGCACCGATGGTAGCTAATTACGAAATCACCCTGGGGGCCGTTAAGATGACCGTGTAGAAGTCTTAGGTTGAGCTGGATAGAATAGGGCTTCTGTGCAAATTGAGACTAAACCACATTCAGCAACTCGAGCATTAGTTACGCGGGTCTCGTAAGATGGAGGTTGAACAAGCCGCCTCGAGAGAACAAGCGGAGAAGCTCTGATGGAGGAGAGAGACAACGTCGGGGCCATTGCGGAGAGGGCGATCCAGGGATTCAAGGATTCATTGCCCGATCTCGACGAGCTGTACACAGAAGGCTATGAACGATGTCGATCGGAAGGGAAGGACTAATTCCTGAGCATTGCCGCTAAGCTCAACCAGATCCCCATGTTGTTCCCCGATATCGGTGACGACGATCTAAGCCAGGGTACAGGGGAGGCCGCTCCTACCGGAGAAGTCATCACCACGACGGGTGACGATGCAGGCATCGGTGCTTCGGGAGACCAAGAGCCTGCGGCCGCGCTTGGTGGAGATCAAGGGCCTAGCCAGTCGTTACAGAATCTTGACGCTTCTCTTACCCTGCCATAATTTTCAAATGTATAGATGGGTAATTGAGATGTAAAAGAAAACAATTTTGTAGTATAAGCTCTGGAAAAATTGGCTCGTATCTCTTTGTTTGTCGTCGCTCATACCATGTGATCGTAATGCCTGATGGCCCCTTTCGATGGGTTAGACCCTTGCCCAAGATGATTTGGGTTAAGCCATTGAACCATATTAGAAATAGACCACTTCATTTAGTGGAGAGGGAGTGATTCATTCGACTCACGGCTGACGACCTGAGAGAGTCGTTCAATGGCAAAGGGGTGGCCCCTTCGACTCACGACTGATGATGCGAGGGAGTTGTTCAATTGGCAAATGGGTGGTCCTTTGACTTATAGCTGACGATGCAGTAAGGTCGTTCGGTGGCGAAGGGATGTCCCCTTCGACTCATGGTTGATGACACGAGGTAGTCGTTTATTGGAGAAGGGGTGGCCCTTCGACTTACTGTTGATGACGTAGTAGGCTCGTTCAGTGGCGAAGAGGTGACCCTTCGACTTACGGCCGAGAACACAAGGGAGTCGTTCAGTGGTGAAGGGGTGACCCTTCGACTTATGGTTGACGACGTGAGGGAGTCGTTCAGTGGTGAAGGGGTGGCCCTTCGACCTACGGCTGATGAGTCGATTGGGTCGTTCAGTGGCAAAGGGGCGGCCCTTCGACTTACGGCTAACGACACGAGAGAGTCGTTCAATGGCAAAGGGGCGGCCCCTTCGACTTATGGCTGATGACTCGGTAGGGTCGTTCAGTGACGAAGGGGTGGCCCCTCGACTTATGGCTGATAACACGTTAGGGTCGTTCTGTGGTGAAGGGGTGACCCCTCGACCTACGGCCGACGACACGTTAGGGTCATTCAGTAGCGAAGGGGTGGCCCCTTGACCTATGGCTGACGACATGTTAGGGTTGTTCAGTGAAAAAGGGGTGGCCCCTCGACTTACGGTTGATGACACGTTACATTTGTTTAGTGGCAAAGGGGTGGCCCGTCGACTTACGGCTGACGACACAAGAGAGTCGTTCAGTGGCGAAGGGGTGGCCCTTTCGACTTACGGCTGACGACTCGGGAGGGTCGTTCAGTGGCGAAGGGGTGACCCCTCGACTTCCGGCTGATGACACATTAGGGTCGTTTAGTGGCAAAGGGGTGGCCCCTCGACTTACGGCTAACGACGCATTAGGGTCATTCTGTGGATGTAACGGCCTGTTTCTACACGTACGTATTTCGTACATATTTTATTAGTATAGTGATTCATTGGAATAATTGCTATATAATTTTATATTCCATAGCTCGAACACGCATGATCGGACACCGTATTAGCGATCCACTTGGCTTCACGATCGCACTGCCACTGATTTTGTCGTTTTTGGATATTGTTACCATGCAGTGGCAAAATTGTTATAATCCGAACACCTTAACCATAATGATTTCCTAATATTTGATCATGTCTTATAAGTAATGATAAATCTTAATGAGATTAATAAAAATTATAATATCATAACTAAATATTTCCTATATCCTATTAAATCTTTTCCTTAAACTAATTTTTTTTAAATCTTAATTAAAATCCTCTTCATTAAATAATATAATATCTATTACTTTCTAACTAAATTGATTGTATCAAATCATATTATATCTAAAACTTAATAATCTAATATTTTTCCTTATGCCCCCCTCCCTGCATTAAAAACTCCCCCATGCGGATCCTCTGCCGTAACAAACCCTGCATTTTTCCCCACGTCATTTTTTCATGTGGTTAGTTATCAGCCCGCAAACCCCAAGCACACATTCCCTCGTGCATGAATCTCGAAACAAACCGCCCACACATTTCCATCCCCCATGCATGCATGATTTTGTGCATGGAAATCCTCCCTCAAACCACACGATCACCTCGTCATCTCCTCTTTCTTCTTCTTCATTAAGCCCCAACCCGCTCTCCTCTGCCATCGACTCTCCCCCTCTCTTCACGAAGCCCCGACAACCTCCTCCCTCGCAGCCACCTCCCTCAACTCGTCGTTCCTCCTCTGACATCCAAACAACAGCGCCTTCCCCTCCTTCCCTCCAACCCCGCAACCACCAACACTCCGACCACATCTCTCCTCCACCCAGTGAAAATCTGCAAACACCCCTCCTCCTAACTCGTCGCGCCCATCCACATCTCCGACGATACCCCCCACAACAACCCAAACCTCCCAACTCTGCCCAATACCGAACGAATCCCCACCAACACCTCTGATATCCTAGCGACCCAAACCTACAACCACAAACCCTCCGACCACCATCACCACTGCAGAGACCCGTTGCAACGCCTTCTTCCTCCCGCCTCCATCCAACACCCACAAACCGCCTCCCTCCAGCCTCCGGTTCCATCACCACTCCGACGCACCCCAAGCACACTCCTCCAACGACCCAAGGGCCTCACCCTCAGCCTCGTCGCCGCTAGTCCCTCCCTCCTCGACTCCCTAAGCGCCACCTCGTGCCGATAGCCTCACCGCCCTCCAACCACACTCACATCCGACAGATCTCCACGTGCCACCCTAGTCACAGACACCTTCCGCTTTCCTCCTCCATGCGGCAACCATCACTCCAATGCCATCGAAACCTCCGGTGAACCTCCCTCCCTCCAAAGAGCCCGACGGTCCCGCACCCTGACTCCGACAACACCTCCATCGTCCTTCCATCTCCGACAACTCCGACGCAACTTCTGCAGGCCCATCACCGGCGACACCGTCGATCATCGCCGCCTTCACCGCAACCCACGCAAGGAGCTTCAACCAAACACGTAAGTATACGATAGTTTTAATAATGCCATATTTTAGTATTAATATATTAAATCAGTATGTAAGTTATTATATTATATATAAGTATTAGTTTTATGGGTATAAGTACGTTAGTAGTTTATTAATATTATCAGTGTAAAAATAATGTTAAGTTAGTAATGTCAATATATTAGTAAGTTAGTTAATATAATAATGTTAGTATATCAGTAAGTTAGTAATATATATGTTAGTATATAATAATGTTAATGTATACAGTTAGTAATGTATTAGCTTGTATATATATAGCAGTATGCAGACTATATACTTAGTGTTATATGATCAGTATTCATATTATATTATAACAGTTTTTATACTACATAATCATGTTATAAAATGTTAGGGTTAACACTATTCAAATTAATTAAATTCTTTAGCTTGATGTTTAAAATCTAATGACACAGATAAAACACGCACCTCGTTACGATCACTTGAACACCCGAAATCACTCCAAATAGGCAAGTGTGTACTTTCTCCAGGTTTTAAATACATTTTTATTTAATGCGACACCAACTTCATATGTTTACCTGTCGTGTATTACAAGATAAAAACCCGTGTGTGGATGGGGGAGGGGACATTTAGTAAGTTAACTAATGATGCTTTGTAAATTGCAAACGTTTCTGGACATGTATGGATTGCTTGAACTACTTGAAAATCATAGATATTGCAAGCCAGTTTGGCGAATCATAGATATTGCAGGCCAAGATTTGGCTATCTTGTGTGCCGGTTTGGCTAGTCTAGCCCATGTTCCAGTATTACAAACCATGCAAGCCGGTTTGGCTGATTCTGGCTCGTGGTCCAGAAAGTACACGTGGGTGGGGATGGGTTCGCGGGCATTAGACGGAAGTAAACGGTCCACCTTTGAGGGCATGAGAAGGTCTATTCACTCGCTATCTGCCTAACGACGTGAACCTTAGTCACTAAATTGAATACACTCGTGACATCTTGAAAATGCTATATTGAACATGTATAAAACTGCTACTGCTTTCATTTAAAATAGAATTGCCGTGCTAATATAAAAATCTGTTCTTACTTCTTAGAAATAGAATTGATATGCTAATGTAATCTCTGGTTGAACTGCTTAGAAATTGTAATTGATCATTTATTCATAAATGCTTTAACTGTCATGAAATTTCTTTTGAAAACCTTGTCGATGGTAATTCTCCTAACGTTTTAAAATCTTACCGAGCGATCCTCAGTGACGTATATTTTCTTTTCTTCGATCTTGTGGAATATACGTCAGGTTCAAGACAAATGATTATACTTGAGACTGAGCAGGTTGACCAGGAGTACCTAGACGCTGAGATCCATTGCTGAGGAACGACGTGCTTACACAACATTGCTAAAGAATTAACATTTGTTGTTGTAATCTTATTCAAGTTGTAATTCTTTTTCATGTAACTGTTTCTAATGGTCATGTTAGGCCTTATTTGTGTACATGTAACTCTAGACAATTGACTTTGCAAAAATGATAATCTGTATTGTTCTGAGTTTGCACGCAAGGATCTGAATTGTCGTAATCATAGATGCTTATTGTGGTTAAGTCAAAGAAGGAAGAAAAAAATAATTCTTCTTTGCTTTAAGCACATGCGGACCCGCTTACGTCCTCGCTCCCAAGTATGATGGGAAGCAGGGCGTGACAGGTTTTAGTGGTGGCCCATGTAGGTCTGCATTCTGTGAAATACTATAATATGGATGTCATTACTTGCCAGATTGTCTAGATAAATCTTGTATGCAAACGTTTACCTTGTTTTTCTTGCAGCGTGGCAGGGAGACATAACACCAGGAACATGGATGGAACTAACGAAGGTGCCGATATGAATGAAATTCTCGGAGTCATAAGGGGGATGTTGGAGATCCAATAACAGCTGATATAGCAGGGACATCAACCTGCTCAGATTGCACCACCCCCCTCGAGCTGAACCCGAAATTAAGCAATTTCATGAGCTACAACCCAAGAGCTTCTCTAGAAAAGAAGGGCCTCTAGATGCTGAAGAATGGGTCCAAGGGATAGAGGACAAGATGAGTGTTGCACACATCTCTCAGGCTGGATGGGTCGATGTCGCGAAGCTCCAATTGACTGATAATGCTAGGAGCTAGTGGCAACTGAAGAGAAACGTTTGGTCAAGCCTATATCTTGGGGCATGTCTCGGGAAAGGTCCAACGCCAAGTATTTTTCCAAAACAGCCAAAAAAAGAACTTCAACAGTGCTTCGCAAATCTAGTCCAAGGAGATAGGACTGTTGATGAGTATGAGGCCGAGTTTTCTATGTTCAGCCGCTTTGCACCCCATATGGTCGAAGATCCAGAAGATTGTGCGTTTCAATTTCACCAAGGCCTGAATCCCAAAGTTCAAGCCTCAATGACCTCAGCGAAACTCACAACACTGCAGGATGTTTAGGATGCTGCACGGAGTCATGAAGTCGTGGCGAGACTCCCAAAGGGACCTCAAGCTGGAGGAAGCAAGCATTCGCAAGAGCCGCCAAATAATAATCTCCAACCAACCAAGACCACAAACTTCAAAAGGCCTGCAACTACAGCCGACTCCAGATCTACAATAGTGTGTCACCATTGTAATCGACTGGGGTACGTCAAGAAGGATTGTCGTGTGCTGTTGGACCAGTGCTTCGTGTGCGGAGCACCTGACCATGTTGTAAGGAACTGCCCTCGTCACACTAACAATCCATTGACCCAAACTATGGTGTGTCAAGTTCAACACAAACAGGGACCCCCTCTGGCCCATCAGCGTCAAGTTCTCCAACAGGCCAATCCCAAACACAGTCGGCACCAAACTTTCTCTATGGTCATCGAGGAAGTTAGGGTCGATGAGCAAGTGAGTGATGATGATATCTTAAACATGTCCTATCATCGCATTTAATGATTCATATCATAAATGCATCTATCTTTACCTTGGCATATCCTAGGTATTGTTTTGATTGTAGTTGTTTCAACCTTAGATCCCTTCAATTCTGAAGTTTTCATTCCTCTATAGGTCAATTGCATTTTTGATGTTGTGATATCACTTCATGCTTCGTCTATCAGGTGCTTTCTTGGTTCTTATCTAGCTTAAGAAATTCCAAGGTCGGAATTTTTATAAGTTGGGTAGGATGTAACGGCATGTTTCTATACATACGTATTTTATTAGTATAATGATACATTGGAGTAATTGCTATATAATTTTATATTCCATAGCTCGAACATGCGTGATTGGACCCCGTATTAGCGATCCACTTGGCTTCACGATCGCACTGCCACTAATTTTGTCATTTTTGGATATCATTAACGTGCAGTGGCAAAATTGTTATAATCCGACCACTTTAACCATAGTGATTTCCTAATATCCGATCATGTCTTATAGATAATGATAAATCTTAATGAAATTTATAAAAATTATAATATCCTAACTAAAGATTTCATATATCCTATTAAATCCTATCAAATCTTTTTCTTAAACTAATTTTTTAAAATCTTAATTAAAATTCTCTTTATTAAATAATATAATATTTAGTACTTTCTAACTAAATTGATTGTGTCAAATCATATAATATCTAAAACTTAATAATCAAATATTTTTCCTAACTCCCCCACCCCCGCATTAAAAACTCCCCTATGCGGATCCTCCACCGCATTAAAAACTTACCCATGTGGATCCTCCTCCGCAACAAACCCCGTATTTTCGCCATATCATTTTTTCATGTGGTTAGTTATCAGCCAGCAAACCCCAAGCCCACGTTCCCTCATGCATGAATCTTGAAACCAACCGCCCACACATTTCCCTCCCGCATGCATGCACGATTTTGTGCACGGAAATTCTCCCTCAACCCGCACGATCTCCTCCTCTCCTATTTCTTCTTCATCATAAAGCCCCGACCCACTCTCCTCCGCCATCGACTCTCCCCCTCCCTTCACGAAGCGCCGACAACCTCCTCCCTCGAAGCCACCTTCATCAACTCGTCGTTCCTCCTCTGACGTCCAAACAATAGCGCCTTCCCCTCCTTCCCTCCGACCCCGCAACCACCACACTCCAACCACATCTCTCCTCCACCCAACAATAACCAGCAAACACCCCTCCTCCCAACTCGCCGTGCCCCTCCCCATCTTCGACGACAGACCCTGCAACAACCCAAACCTCTCGACTCCGCCCAACACCAAATGAGCCCCCACCAATTCCTCCGACGTTCGAGCGACCCAAACCCGCAACCATAAACCCTCCGACGACCATCACCACCACACAGACCTTTTGCACCGCCTTCTTCCTCCTGCCTCTGTCCAACACCCACAAACCGCCTCCCTCCAGCCTTCGGCGTCCATCACCACTCTGACGCACCCCAAGCACACCCCTTCGATGACCTAAGCACCTCACCCTCAGCCTTGTCGTCGCCAGTCCCTCCTCCTCAACTCCCCAAGTGCCACCCCGCAACGGCAGCCTCACCGCCCTCCGACCACACTCACATCCGGCAGGTCTCCACACGCCACCCACAATCACAGACCCCTTCTGCTTTCCTCCTCCCTGTAGCAACCATCACCCCCGACGCCATCAAAACCTCCGGTGAACCTCCCTCTCCCTCCAAAGAGTCTGACAGTCCTGCACCCTGAATTCAGCAAAACCTCCATCGTCCTTCCATCTCTGGCAAATCCGACGCAACTTCTGTAGACCCATCTCTGGCGACACCCTCGATCATTGTCGCCTTCACCGCAGCTCACGCGAGGATCTTCAACCAAACACATAAGTATACGATAGTTTTAATAATGACATATGTTAGTATTAATATATGAAATCAGTATGTTAGTTATTATATTATATATAAGTATTAGTTTTATGGGGTGTCAGTACGTTAGTTTATTAATGTTATCAGTGTAAAAATAATGTTAAGTTAGTAATGTCAGTATATCAGTAAGTTAATTACTATAATAATGTTAGTATATCAGTAAGTTAGTAATATATATGTTATTATGTAATAATGTTAATGTATGCAGTAAGTAATATATTAGTTAGTATATATATAGTAGTATGCAGACTATATACTTAGTGTTGTATAATCAGTATTCATATTATATTATAACAGTTTGTATATTACATAATCAGTGTTATAAAAATTTAGGGTTAACACTATTCAAATTAATTAAATTCTTTAGTTTAATGGCACAGATAAAACACGCCCCTCGTTACGATCACCTAGACACCCGAAATCACTCCAAACAGGCAAGTGTGCACTTTTCTTCATGTTATAAATATCGTTTCATTTAATGCGACACCAACTTTGTATGTTTACATGTTTTGTATTGCAAGATAAAAACATGTGTGTGTGTGTGTGTGTGTGTGTGTGGACATTTAGTAAGTTAACTGATGATGCTTTGTAAATTGCAAATGTTTCTGGACATGTATGGATTTCTTGAACTACTCGAAAATCATAGATATTGCAAACTGGTTTGGCTAATCATAGATATTGCAGGCCAAGATTTGGCTATCTTGTGAGCGGGTTTGGCAAGTCTGGCTCGTATTCAAGTATTACAAATCATGCGGGCCGTTTTGGCTAATTCTGGCTCGTCGTCCAGAAAGTACACGTTGGTGGGATTGGATTCGCGGTCACTAGTCAAAAGTAAACATGTCACCTTCGAGGGCATGCAAAGGTCGATTCACTTGCAATCCGCACGTGCACCTTAATTACTAAATTGAACACACTCATGAACATCTTGAAAATGCTATATTGAACATATATAGAACTGCTACTGCTTCCATTTAAAATAGAACTGTCATGCTAATATAAAAATCTATTCTTACTGCTTAGAAATAGAACTGTCATGCTAATGTAATCTGTTTTAAACTGCTTTAAATTGTAATTGTTCATTTATTCATAAATGCTTTAACTGCCATGAAATTTCTTTTGAAAACCTTGTCGGGGTCAATTCTCCTAACGTTTTAAAATATTGCCAAGCGACCCTCACTGACGTATATTTCCTTTCTTCTATCTTGTGGAATATACGTTAGGTTTGAGATAAAGGAGTATACTTGAGACTGAGCAGGTTGGCCAGGAGTACCTAGACACTGAGATCCATTGCTGAGGAACGATGTGCTTTCGCAACACCGCTAAAGAATTAACGTTTGTCGTTGTAATCTCATTCAAGCTGTAATTATTTTTCATGTAAATGTTTCTAATGGCCATGTTAGGCCTGATTTGTATACATGTAACTCTGGACAATTGACTTTGTAATAATGATAATCTGTATTGTTCTGAGTTTGCATGCAAGGACCTGAAATGTCGTAATCACAGACACTTAATATGCTTAAGTTAAAGAAGGAAGAAAAAAAGTACTTCTTTACTTTAAGCACATGCAAACCCAATCGCGTCCTTGCTCCCAAGTATGATGGGAAGCGGGGTATGACAGTGACGAATGGATGTCTTATTAACTTACGACTGACGACACGTTATGGTCGTTTAGTGGCGAAAGGGTGGCCCCTCGACTTATGGCTGACGACGTGTTAGGGTCGTTCAGGGGCAAAGGGGAGGCCCTTCGACCTCTGGCAGACGACACATTAAGGTCGTTCAGGGGTGAATGGGTGGGCCCTCGACTTATGGCTGACGACGTATTAGAGTGTACACAGGTTTCATCAATATGAATTCGGTTCATTTAGATTTTCCTAAGGATCAGATCCTTTTAGTGGGAATAGGCTTCATAGAATTCATAAGTTCTATATCAAAAACAGTAGTTTCGAAAAGGAAGCAGAATTTATTTGATGAAAAGAATGTTTTATTGAAGAAAGTAAAACATCGTATAGATATTTTCGAATTTCGTTGGGAGTTGCCTTTGTCCCACGCTTTTTATTCGACCTTGAGCTTAGAAGATTGTTAGTCGACGACCTTAGTGACCGGTGACCCCATCATCTTGCCCTTCTGCTTCGAGGGCCCCTCCTTGCTGGGTTGATCGGTGACCGGGTTCTTAGGATGTCCATGCTTGACCAGTGCATCGATCCCCTTCTTGAGTGTCCAACAGTCGTTGGTATCATGCACATAGTCGTTGTGGTACTTGCAGAACTTGAGGTCATCCCTTTTCTCATATTTGCCTTTCTTGGTTGATTCTTGGACCAGTTCTTCTTGTGGGACATAAGCAAGGACCTCAGTATTGGGCGCGCTTGACCTCGCATAAGTTGGGCGCTACTTACTCTGAGGACTTCTCTCTCTTGGTCTCTTGTACTGAGATTTTCGACGAGGGGTTCCCTGGGTTGGTTTTTCCCGTCTGGTGTCTCCATGACGGGCATGTGTGCCTTTCCCAGTAGTTTCAGTCGGTTTCTCTATTTATTCGGAGATGGTGAACCGATCTGTTATATTGAACATCTCCGTGCGGCTGTTTGGTGGGAATTCGTGGAGCGCCATCTGCAAGTGTTTGTCCCGCATCGCTTGAGTGAAAGCTGCGATGACAGTTTCATCCGACGTGTCCTCCACATTGAGCCTTTCATCGTTGAATCACTGGACAAAGGCTCAGATTGATTCGTTGTCCTTCTTCTTGAACGTAAAGAGTTGGGAGGACTTTCTCTTGGGACGTCGTCCCGTGACGAATTGCTTGCAGAAAAAATCGGCCAATTCATCGAATTACCTGATACATCCGTCAGGTAATCCGTCGTACCAGTCTTCCACCCTCTTGAATAGGGTAGCGTGGAAAGCTCGGCAAAGGTACATCTCATCGTCCCCATGAAGCAGCATCACATTTAAATACTTGCGGATGTGCGACCATGGGTCGCCTCTGCGATCATATGTTGGCAAGACAAGGAGTTTGAACTTTGGAAGAGAAGGAGCGGAGGTGATGTTCTCCTTCAATGGGATCTATCAAAGTGCGAACTGGATGAGTAGGGATCGCCCTTCCGCGCCTTACATGTAGGGTGCTCCTGAGGACCGGTATGGGATTTTCTCTCTCCTCCCATATCCACCTGCAAGATTAAGAGGGTAGTAACCTGGGGGACCCCGTATATTACCTAATCTAGGATGTTGCGGGTTGCTTCCTTATAGTTGGAGGGACGTGATCCTCCCTGAAAATCAAAGGAATGATAGTCATTCCCCCCTTCGCTGTATTGGTGAGAGGTGGGGGTTGTATTATGTGGGGTGATCTCTTATCGATCCACTATTGGATCTCTCGAATCCCTAAGCACGACTGCACCTTTCGTTGGTGTCAGGATCGGGTTTGGAGGGAGTAGTGGCTCATTTGTGAGTGGAAGATCTCACATGCTTTGGCGCATCGGAGTCGCCAACACGCTGAGACTCTTGTCGACCCGATTTGCAAATTGGTCGAATTGCTTCTTGGTCACCTTGGGTTCTTTGGTGGTCTTTCACAGTCACTTTGATGGGGACGTAGAATCTGAGGAATCCTCCACCAAGACGTTCGCTTTTTGTTTCTCCTTCGGACCTTGGTTCGTTCCTATGTTGCTGGGTCCAGCTGACATAGCTTATTGGTTGATTTGGGATGTCGAGGTGGTTAACGTTTTTCGCAGACAACACCAAACTGTTAATGCCAAAAATTATCGAAACAATTATATTGCTGATGTGGACCCTTCGAGTTGAGTCAGAGCCTCGTCAGCTGGTTGAATTGGATTCTTGGTTGGAAGATCTAGGGTTGTTGATGGATGATGGTTGACTTGCGATACTTGGTCGATCCTCGATCGGTCCGTGTATCGGTCGATCGAGGCTGGAAAGCTCAGGAGTGATCCTCGCTGAAGATCGTGACTCGGCGATCTGCACCACAAGGGAGCATCAGGGGGGGTCGGATCTGAGGTCCTGACCCAAATCCCCTCAGATGCTTAAGTTAGAATATGAACTTAAGTAAGAGAGTGAGCTTGGAGCATCTGAGATCGACCCACAGAGGTTCGTCTTAGATCTGATGTCGCAAGCTCTTTTGTGGAAGAAATGTAAGAAGTATGTAGCGTCTATGTATTAGATCATGTACCTTGAAAGTTTGGAACCTTCCTCTATTTATAGACCTCCTAGGTCTTTTCAGTGACGTTAGGAGGATAACGGTCACCCATTATGGTGCCATAATCTCCCTCCTTAATAGGAGTATCCGTAGCCCACGTTTCCGCTATTTATGAGCTCTCCTTCAACCCCACGTTCGATTGGTCGGAGTGCAACGGGCGACTGGCAGGTGAGCTTTGATTAAGACGATATCAGTCTTCTCTTATGGGCTCTGTGGGCCTTAGTCTCTCATCGTATGAGTCATCTCGAGTGCCAGCCCGTTGATTCAATAGGTACAGCCTGAAAAACGGTGTCAAAATATGCGGCCCATTTAGAACCTGCAACCCGCAACCCGTCATTAAGGCGGAGTAATACCCAGTCAAGCAAACGGCTCACTCGAATGTTCGACACCTGCTGATACTCAGGGGGAGTTAATGAGATCAAGTAAATAGGAAGCCATTATCACCAATCTCGGAGAAGATCCCGCCCAAATCAATAAGGGGCAGTTATTCGGAATCATCGGACCAACGCCTATAAATACCTGAAAATACAACGGTAAAAGGGTTCCAACTCCTAAGTTACGAGATATAATACTCAGACTTTACATACTCTAAATTATATTTCTTCTACAAAGGAGCTTGCGACGTCAGATCTGAGACGAGCCTCTGTGGGTCGATATCAGCTGCTCCAAGCTCTCTCCCTCTCTTCAGTTCCATTCTAACTAAAGCATCGGAAGGGATTTGGGTCAGGACCCAGATCCGACCCTCCTGACGCTTCCTTGTGGTACAGATCATCGAGTCTCAATCCTACGTGAGGTCGCTCCTGGGCTTCTCAACCTCGATCGATCGACATACGAACCGCTCGAGGGTCGATCGAGAATCACGAGTCAACTACCATCCACCAACGACCCTGGTTCTTCCAACCTAGGGTCCCACTCATCCGGTTGTCGAGGCTCCGACTCAGCAGGAAAGGATCCATGTCAGCATCTCAATTGTTCTGGTCATTTTTGGCCTTAACAGTTTGGCACCGTCTGTGGAAAACATGAGTCGACATCCCAGTCAATGAAACATCTCGACCATGTCGGCTCACCCATCAACACCCTCCGGTGATGCCTTGGTGCTTCCAAGCATTAATTCCTTCAACATGATATTGGGAGGTCCTCCGTACCCGGAACTATCAACCTCATTCCAAAGTTCTTACGCCGGAAAGTTGATGACAATATCCGTGGATAGTAAGCACCTCCGAGACTCTACACCTCATATATCCTTCTCAGATGAAGATCTAGAAGGTGTAGAACTGCCACATGATGACGCCGTCGTCATCACAGCCACATTTGACGAGATAGCCGTGAAGAGATTGCTCATCGACACGGAAATTTCATGCGATGTGCTTTTCATCACCACAATGGAGAGAATAAGGATGTCTTCAACGGAGTTGAGACCCTATTTGGGACCTTTTGTAGGATTCACCAGACACTCTGCCCCAGTAGTAGGCATCATCACCCCACCGGTGACCTTGGGTACGTATCCGCGACAAGTCACTCGCCTGACTAACTTCATAGTGGTGAATATCAACTCAGCATACAACAAAATCATCGACAGAACTCTGCTTAACTCTATAGAAGCGGTGGTCTCGACCTTCCATCAAATGATCAAATTCCAGACTCCTGAGGGAGTTGGGAAGGCGAGAGGAAATCAAAAGTAAGCGCGGTCGTGTTACACTCTGTCCACCGCTTTGAGAAGTGTAATGGTCCCAAAACTAATATACGTGTATTAATACGTATTCTTAGGCGTATAGATATGCGTATAAATTTTGGGAAGCTTGCATATATTTTCTTTTTGTGACGTTTAAAAAAAGATAGAAATGGCCGAAAGTGTTGCAGGTCAAAAAAAAAAGAAAAACTGGAAGAAAGAAAGAAAGAGAATAGAAAGAGTAAGAGAAGAGAATTGAAGGGGGAATTTCAAAGAAGAGTTGGGGAAGAGGATTTGGGATTAGGGCTTGGAGCTTGAAATTGATGGAGGATTTTGAGTCTCCTTTGAGGTAGGAAATCCCTCTTCATATAGTTGTTATTCAAAAGTTCCATTCATGCATGCTACAGAGATTATCTCAATTTGTGAATATGTATTTCCCTCCATGCTATGAAATTAATCAATATATATCAAGATGTTATTTTGCTAGTAGTTGTGAGAACCATACTATGAAATTGCTCAACTTACTACCAAGTTGTTAACTTGCTATTAGTCTTAAGTTATTGTCAATTGAATTAATCTCATGCTATTAGCCTTATACTATTAGTCTCATGCTATGAAATTAGCCTTATGCTATCAATCGTAACCATGCCATTAGTCTTATGCTATTAGTCTTATGTTCTTGTCAATTGACTTAATGGTTATATTCATAATGCCAACATGAAGTCAAGTATGAAAAAAAAGAGTTGCTTTGCTTAATTTGGCTACATGTGTTGGCTACATAATTTGTTGGCTGCATGAAAAGAGAGAATTGAATAAGTAAATGGTGGCTAAGAATTCCCTTTCATGTTGTTCTAATAGACTCAACAATTTTGGCTAGTATGTTCATATGCAATTCTTTGGTTAATGAGTAGTAAGTTAAGGCTCGTATAATAAATATGCTTAAGTTTATGCAAGTAAGTTAATCTTCATGTTAATTTTGACAATGCTGGATTATGTAAATATGCTATATTGTTGAAAATCCACATGTCATATTAGTTATAAATTGTTGAGTTATATTAATAAAGAGCCAAGTCATGTTGATAAGGTATAATTTACATTATGTTAATATGTTGTTTTATACATGCACGTGATTTATTATGCTATCACTTGAATATATACTAGCATTTGGCAAGTTAGTATTCAAAGATGAGTTATTTATCATTAAAAGTCATTTTGGTAGCATGTAGCCACTAATACAAAATTTTGACTCCATGTTCATGTATATGATTGTCCTTGTTGGCCCATGGTAATGTTAAAGTATCATCAACGTCATGTTAGCGGTAATTTCATTAGCAAGCTTCTAATACCATATGATTATTATGCTAACTAGTTAGTTCCATTTATTATGCTAGAAGGCGTGAAATGTTCCCTTGATGCTAAGTACCAGATTATGTTTCCAATCTAAATAATGGTTGATATGAACATGCCTTACTTCTTGATATATAGCATATTCTTATACCATGTTTCAATTATTAAAAGCAATAATGTTATGTCTCATATGAGGAATGATGGAAGCATATATTAGATGTGTTAATTGGGGACATGTGATGTACAATGATTTTCGATGTGATGCTCGTAGTTAGAAGACACTACATCGGCAAATTGATAAAAGATTAAGTCCTCTTAAATGAGGGTGACACTGGGTTTGGGAGAAACACGGGTAAATTATAGGAGTTACGGAGCAGACAGAAGTTTCATATCTCACCCGATGTGTCACTCCCGGAAGGGGGAGTTTGAGAGGGTTAGAGAGGCCACTGGTGCACTCGTGTTACACCAAGATGGTAAATGATGGGTTTTTCCGTTTGTCCCAAGAAAAACTGAGATGAGTCTTACTCATGTACCTTGCCCCGTTCGAGCACGGAGTTATGAGAGGCCCCTCCAGTGCTCATGTCGCTGGTTTGGTACCACTTTTCATCCACCCTGGGTGAAGTCCGCCTCCTTAGCGTCCTACGATTTACCCGGGTTCCAAAACGCTAACCAATATATAAATTGATAACCCTCATCATTTTTGTAGCCTTGGAAAATATCGTTGCTTGTGTAATTCCATTATAGTGGCACCCGTGGCATGGTTTTATGCATGAATTATTGGATTTATATGGTTAGTTGATATGTTGGAATGATGTGGATATGGAGATGGGCATTGCACGATGTGCATGACCCTTATTTGAGAATCATGGAATGAAAAGTAAGACCCATATTGAAGCCATGCCATGATGACCACATGCTCCATTTATGTGTGACATTAAAGCCCCCTACCCATGCCTAAATGTTAGTTGTAATCATCTAAAGCAATGTATGTTATGCTCAATGCAAGTTGTATTAGGCTAAAATAATGCTTAATGTAAGTTGTAATATAAATTGCTATAGCTTGTTGCAGTACCTTCTTTTATAGCATGTGGATTCTTACGCTCTAATGATATATGTCACTTTGTAGAAGCCATTGCATGTAATGCCTCTATGTCTATTTTTAGATTTAATGCAAGATGCCATGTCATGCCAACCATTGTAGTTTTATGTTCTTTCTTATGATTCATTTCATAATATTATGACATGCCCCTCATTCTTGCTTGTATTATATTATGGAATAATATGTCATGGTAGTTGCATCATGCATTGGATAATATACTATATGGAGATGGGAAGTTCCTACTGGGTCACTCTGTGACGTGTCTCCGTTGATTTCTTTACAGGATTGGTTCATGGAGTTGGAGGCCTATTAGTTCATTTGATGGGAGTTAAGAGTTGGTAAGAGTGCGTGAGAGATTTTTGGGTGTACGTTCTTGTACATTAGTGAGATGTGGGTAAGGTTGTATATGAGATTTGTATAAGAAAGTTGTATATGAACAGTTTGTTTTTATATCATTTGTTGTATGATTGAGTTGTTGGTTCTCTTTGTGCTTTTTGGATTGTCTGAAATGTTGCATGTACTATCCCAGCAGAGTGCAGTGGACCTGCTAAGTGTTTGTAATTTTGTATTTCCTTCGTAACACCCGCCTCTTCGGGAATACCTCATACGGATTCATACTTATCGGGTATCCTGGGGAGTGGGGCGTTACATTTGGTGGCCCATGCAGATCTCCACACTGCGGCATGCGTAAGGTAGTACATGTAATGTTCCATGGATGTAGATGTAGGATCCTGCCAAAACAGAGTTAGGATCGATAAATGAAGTTGAGACTTACGCTTGCGTACGCGACACGGTAGTCTACGAACTTCGCCTTTGGATTCGCCACGATGGATCGAGTCTACTCACGAACGGAGTAAGGCTACTAAATCCACAATCTAAATCTCTACTTTAGATTAAGAACTTGGATAGAGGAAGAGAAAGGATTTCTGCAGAGCTTCGCTAGAATGAAGTTGCATGCATGAATTCCATGCAAAAGGTGTAAGAAATGGCTTACCCTTGGGTCTTATTTATAGCCCCCAAGGTAGTTATTTTAGGGTAAGTTGTTCCTTTGGAACAACTTAATTAAGGTGTACCATGATACATGGCACATTATAAGCTTAAGTTGTACCATATGCATGGTACAACATAAGCTTAAGATATTCCCCCTTTATTAGCCATATGTCGCATGCACTTATGCATATATAATGCGACTTTCCCACTCATCCAGAGATCCTCTCCGCAAGGGAACAGATTCCCTTTGTACACAACTTTGTGTACGCGACGTTCGAGGTCCGTATTCCCTCGTACATCCCCCACAAGGGTGTACAAACGTCTTCCATATCCAACATCTCCCACTCACACTTGAGGGGATTGTAAGAGAACGTCTTTCCCTTAGTTCTTTCATCTATCATACCGAGAAATAGACCGTGCGACCGTCATGCGCGTAGAGTCTGTTGTTGTGCACTTGTTAGAGATACACAACGACCTCGAAGGTGCAAAGTTGAGTAGTTCAACGCATGCTTTACCCTAGATTATTTCTTCACATTTCTTATACTTTATATTCAACAATTGAATCCCATCTGGATCACAATTGGCTGGCCAGCTTTGAATCATTAAAGTCCAAATGTGAATATGAAATCAATCTTCCTCTTCTTGCGAACCTTCTGATCTTGACTTGATTCGCTTTTCTAACGTGCCCCGCCGAGCCGAATTATCATAGCCCATAAGTAACACGCTAAGATAGCGATCATCTCGTCAAATCTAAAGGAACCAATTGGAGTCCTTGAGGGTAAGAGTTAAGGCCCATATGGCCTTTGAGTCTCACATAATAGCAAACACTATTGCTACTAACTCAGTGGTCGAAATGCATACGTGGTATGAACACGTATTACAACATCACTCCTTTCCCAGGGAGAGTATGTCTTAATGATGTTGTACGGATGAAAGATCAGACACCACAGTGCCTATCTTTTGAGTCCCCTTACTACTCAGAAAATATTCCCGGACTCTCATCCTGCATAAGACAGATAGGATTTAAAAAAATCCTACGAGATCTCTTTCAAATATCCTTGTGATACAGATCTCAGATCTTTTGTAAGCATCCATATGATACAGATCTTTCATTCGACTATTTTGTTTAAGTCATGACTCTAAATCATTCGTCTAATGATTTTGACTTTAAACTAGTCTCATCTCTTTCTTATCCATCTGATAAGATAAGGCGGTTGCTCATGTGAGAGAGCCAACCTTAATCTGTCCGACATACACACAATTCAGCTGAGATTTCAAAAAAATGTACACAAACATTTCTTAAGAAATTCATATGCAATGTTAGAAAAAGAACTTATTCTTTTATTAATTTTGATCATTTCTTAGACATGTGAATATTGGTACAACTCAGCTCATACGCAATCCTTGGGATGATAAGTGTTTATAAAACACATTTCTGGGGATCGCTTTTGTAAGCTGATCCTCTATCATCTTATGCGTAGATATGTACTTATGTCTACCTTCTTGGTTTTATCATAGTCTTTTGCAAATTCGTATCGGATATCAATGTGTTTGATCTTACAAGACACATTATCCTCTTAACCGCTTTCCAGTGTTCTTGCCCTGGGTTGGATTGGTAACAGCTTACCATTTCCAACGGCAAAACAGATGTCCGGTCTCGTACACACCATAGCGTACATAAGACTATCAACTGCACTGGAATATGGAACTTTTTCCATAATTTCCTTTTCCTTTTGGTTCTTTGGACACGATTCCAGATATAAATTATCGCATATGCTTATATGAATATCAATGGACTTGCAGTCCTGCATATTAAATCGTTCTAGAACCTTCTTTATATAAGTCTCCTGTGAAAGAGAAAGAAGTTTCTTCGAACGATTCCTTGAAATCTTAACTCCAAGGATATATGCGGCTTTTCCTATGCCTTTCATCTCAAATACTGATGAAAGCCAAGCCTTGATACTCATCACAAAGCCCTTGTCATTTCTGGCTATTAAAATGTCATCTACATATAGAGACATGATAATATACTTGCTTTTAATCCTCTTGATATATACTCAGTTATCTTCATCAAGCATGGAAAATCCATTTGGTAAGACAACTTCTTGAAATTGTATATACCATTGCCTCAAGGATTATTTAAGACTATATATGGACTTACGAAGTTTACAAACCTTATGTTCGTTTCCTTCTTTTACAAACCCTGTTGGTTGTTCCATATAGATCTCCTCGTCCAATTCTCCATTGAGAAAGGCAGTCTTTACATCCATCTGATGTAATTCGAGGTATAAGCAAGCTACCATTGCCAGAATCATGCGAATCAAGGTAAAAACGCACAACAGGTGAGAAGGTCTCTTCGTAGTATATCCCTTCCTGTTGCGTAAAACCTTTCGCGACAAGGCGAGCTTTATATCTGTCAATAGAGCCATCAGCCTTATGCTTGATCTTGAGAACCCATTTGTTCCCAATTGCTCTATGTCCTCTGGGTAAGTTAACTAAGTCCCAGACTTGGTTAACTTTCATGGATTTCAATTCCTCATTCATCGCTTCCATCCATTTGTCTTTCGCAGGGCATGATGCGGCCTGTTTGAAAGTAGCAGGCTCGTCATCATCTTGTAGTAAAGTCATAAAGGTTTACGGAAATTCATCCTCAAATCTTAGAGGAGCCAACCTTGTACGACTACTACGTTGTATTTGAGATTTCTTCAAGTCCTTGTTGACTTGAAGTTAGGTCAATTCTAATATCACTCCCACTTGGAATGTTGTTAGAATTGCTCCCACTTGGATCATTATTCCCGTATGGAATAGGATAATCGTCATTCGTATAATCCATTGGTGAAGGTTGAAACGTATTTTCGTTTTCACCAAGAATTCTCCCACTCGAATGAGGTAATCCTTCTTGATCATAAATCTCAAATAAAAATAAGTCCTGACTTATCTCACCCTGTCTTGGAAACTTGTTTTCCAAGAAAGTGACATCCCTCGACTCAAACTCAATTAGCCCACCATTGTCTTCCTGACTAACAAACATATAACCTTTGAAGTTTTCTGCGTATCGTATAAAGATACGTTTCCTTCCCCTTGGCCCAAGTTTGCCATACTTATGGGAGGAAATATGTGCGTAGAATGCACAACCCCAAGGTTTCAAAATGTCTAAGTCAGGAGACCTTTGGTTCCACAACTCATAAGGAGTGGAGCTAACTGATTTCGAGGGTACGCGGTTCAAAAATGAAAGCGGCCGTCAATAATGCATCACCCCAAAAGGTGATTGGCAAGTTAGCTTGCGCCACCATTGAATGGACCATTTTTCATTAAAGTCCTATACCTCCTTTCTGCAACACCAATTTGTTGAGGAGTATAAGGCATAGTTACCTGATGTACTATGCATTTTTCATCATAAAGTTCCTTTAAACTAGTTGATTGATATTCACCGCCCCTATCGGTTCGCATGACCTTAATCTTGCGATCTAATTGATTCTCCACTAAACTCATATAGTTTTTAAAGCAGGTTTAGTGCTTTCACTTTTGTGGGATATCAAATAGATATGACCGAATCGGGTGAAATCATCAATAAAAGTGATGAAAAATAGGACTTCCTGCATCTTGTCTTGACATTCATCGGACCACATATGTCCGAATGGATAAGCTGTAATGGAACCTCGGCCCTTGTGCCGGTTCCAAACGGCTTGCGACAAGATTTCCTCACAAGGCAATGTTCGCAGGTCGACATTTCAACCTTTGAAACATTGGATAGAAGGCCACGTTTGGCAAGTCTATCTATACGCATTGGTCCAATATGACCAAGCCTTGCATGCCAACAAATTATATTAGACTCATTAGTCAAAGAATTTGTCACAAGGAAATTTTCATTACATGAGGAAATACATTGTACTTATTACAATAAATCCTTTGAAATACAAACCCAGTACCAATAAAGGAATTATTACAAAATAGGTCAATATTACAATCATGAAGGAACCAACTATAACCCAGACCCATTAAATTGACCACAGTATTAATATTCCTTTGAATATATGGAATGAAGAGAACATCATAAAGTAGGAGAGTGTGGCCGTTGTCCAAGTCTAGCTTGCAATTCCCAACGCCTTTCTCTACAACACGTGTGTTGTTTCCTACATTGATCCACTTCATTCCTTGGGGTATCCGGTGATACTCCCCAAAGTACCGTCTGTCCTTTGCTATGTGGTCGGTGGCACCTGAATCAATTATCCCAAAATGGATTAGATTCCACAAGAAATATTGAACTAGAAACACATATGTAACTAGTATTACAAGTTACCTCGTCACTTCCACTCGTACACGAACGAGCATAGTGACCGAGCTTGTTGCACTTGAAGCACTTGATCCTTTTCAAGTCTTTCTTCTTGTGCCATTTCTTGTGCCCACCCTTATGTTTGGGTTCCTTGGTAGACTCAGGTTGCTTATTACGTTCATTAGAAGACTTCAAACGATCTTTACGTTTCTTTCCCCCGTGTGAGGAACTAGCAACCATGTGCACTTCTGCACTTGGCTTGGCAGCCGCAAGCCGCTCTTCCTCTAATTCGAGGTGCTTGGAAACATCGTTGAAGGTCTTGATGCTCTCATTATGAGTGAGATGCATCTTCATCTGATCCCACCCATTTGGTAGGGAACGTATGACTGCTTGGATTTGTTGCTCATCTGTGAGCACATGACCTGCATCCTTTAACTCCGAGATAAGGTTCGCCATATGTCGCAGATGTTTCCCCATGGAATGATCTGGACGTTTCTTATATGAATCGAACCTTATAGTTAAGGAGCAAAGTTTGGACACCGATGTGCCACCGAACTTCTCCTCTAGCTTGGACCATATGTCCATGGCTAGGTTATGTTCTCGGAAGATGCGCATTATGTCATCAGCCATACTGCTTAATAACGTAATGCGCGCTATCTTGTTCTTCCGAGACCAAGTATCAAAAGCTTCCTTGTCTCGTTGGTGTTGGGCCGTAGTGCCCAACTCGGGTTCAATCATAACGTTCTTTAGAGTTTCGAGCACTTCTTGCTCCTCTAAAACGTATTGTATCTTAATGGACCAAAGTTTGTAATTATCGCCGTTGAGTTTTTCACCTTTGTTTAACTCAGCGACGATATTCTTTGAAGCGGAAGACATTTTACTTTTAAAATGCTGCAAAAGACACAAAACCGAAGGTTCGATCAAAACATTGCATAAAAATTCTTAAAATATAACTCCCACTTGAAATGATAATAGAGTATCCCATTTGGATAGTTCTAAAAATTCAAATCCCACTTGGAATTATATTATATTTGATAAGTTACTTTCGAAAAATATTGAAGATGTTGTTCTAGAATCGAAAAGGTCTCTATGATTCCAATCACCATCTAGAACAACCTTCAATATTCCCCCATCACTTATCAAACAATAGTACTCTTATAGTACTAGCAGTGGAAAACGAGTTTGAAAACGTATTTTTCAGATATAATTCCCACTTGAAATGATAATAGAATATCCCATATGGATAGTTCTAAAATCAACTCCCACTTGGAATGATATTCATAATTTGATAAGTTACTTTCGAAAAATATTGAAGATGTTACTCTAGAGTCGGAAAGGTCACTATGTTTCCAATCACCATCTAGAGTAACTTTCAATATTTCTCCCTCACTTTATCAAATGTTAGTACTCTTATAGTACTTTGCAGCGGAAAAGCGTTTTTGAAAAACGTATTTTTCAAAAATTTAAAATACATTGGCTAATCTCCGTAGAGTAGAGCACAACGTCATAAGTACATTGGCTAATCTCCGTAGAGTAGAGCACAATGACTTGGCTAATCTCGCATGAAGTAGAGCACTATGGCTAGTCTTCAAGGAGTAGAGCCCAAAGAAAAAATTCATTAAAACGTTAGTCCCGTATGAACTAGTCGGCACTGTGGTTAGCCCCGTATGGACTAATCGACACATTCGAGTTTGACCAAGGCCTTTTGTTACCCCGTATGGGTCATTTGGCAAATTTGCAATCGACCCAGACCTTCTGTCGGATTGGTCGACCAAAAACACCAAATTGGTCGACCAATTTTTTGTCTTGCAACTTCTTCCCGGTCAGGGCCTCTGCCCTGGCCGAGGCTTGGCCAAGGGCCGGCCAGGGCCTCTGCCCTGGCCGGCCAGGGGCCTTGGCCCCCTCAGCCAGGGCCTCTGCCCTGGCCGAGGCCGGCCAGGGCATTGGCCCTGGCCTCTGCCAGGGCAGGCCAGCCGGCCCTGGCCCCTGCCAAGGCCGGCCAGGCCCTGGCCGAGGCCAGGGCGCCGGCCCTGGCCTCTGCCAGGGCCGCCTGGCCGGCCCTGGCCACTGCCAGGGCCGCCTGGCCCTGGCAGTGGCCAGGGCGCCGGCCCTGGCCTCTGCCAGGGCCGGCCTGGCCGGCCATTACCGGCCTGGCCTTGGCCGGCCACTGCCGGCCTGGCCATGGCCGACCATGGCTTGGCCATGGCCGGTCATGGCCAAGGCCATTTGGCATTGGCCGGCCATGGCCCCTTTGGCCATGGCCGGCCACCCCCTTTGAATGGGGTTGCCGCACACATTCCTCCCCCTTGATGGGGTGGTCGCCGGTGGTTATTGGCCGTAGCCAACCCCCTCCGCTTGGGGAGGGGGGGTGCATAGCCTTCATAGCCCATTTGGCCATGGTGCACATGCACCAAATTTCCTCTTACCCGATGGAAATAACTACCATCATCTTCCTCGATGAAGCACCCGTTCGTCGATGAAGCACCCGTTCGTCGAGAAATTAGTTATTTCCTAATGGCCGTGTGCCAAAAATGAAAAATAACATACTACGTGAACGGTCGGTTCTTCCCGTCACGGAGAGTTCCTACCATATCCGTAATGATAGGAGACCCTAACGTGAAAAGAACAACCGCTGCGTTCTCTCCGTCACGAAGCGTTCCTACTATATCCGTAATAGTAGGAGACCCATTCGTGAAAAAGACAACGACTCGTTAATAGTTTCGACGGGGCGGCGGTTTGACCGGGGCGAACCCTTATGGCTCCGATACCAATGTAGGATCCTGCCAAAACAGAGTTAGGATCGATAAATGAAGTTGAGACTTACGCTTGCGTACGCGGCACGGTAGTCTACGAACTTCGCCTTCGGATTCGTCACGACGGATCGAGTCTACTCACGAACGGAGTAAGGCTACTAAATCCACAATCTAAATCTCTACTTTAGATTAAGAACTTGGATAGAGGAAGAGAAAGGATTTCTGCAGAGCTTCGCTAGAATGAAGTTGCATGCATGAATTCCATGCAAAAGGTGTAAGAAATGGCTTACCTTTGGGTCTTATTTATAGCCCCCAAGGTAGTTATTTTAGGGTAAGTTGTTCCTTTGGAACAACTTAATTAAGGTGTACCATGATACATGGCACATTATAAGCTTAAGTTGTACCATATGCATGGTACAACATAAGCTTAAGATATTCCCCCTTTATTAGCCATATGTCGCATGCACTTATGCATATATAATGCGACTTTCCCACTCATCCAGAGATCCTCTCCGCAAGGGAACAGATTCCCTTTGTACACGACTTTGTGTACGCGACGTTCGAGGTCCGTATTCCCTCGTACATCCCCCACAAGGGTGTACAAACGTCTTCCATATCCAACAGTAGATAAGTCTTAAGGTGGGTATGTGTTCAGTCTTAGAATAGAACACTGATATTAGGAGGCTCGAGATATAGGGATATTGGGATGACAATAAGAAAAAAATTGTTTGTAGAAATTTGTGTAATTATGTGACATGCATTATATATTTTTCGAGGTACCAGGGAATGTAATTATAGTTATATTTGTCAAGTTGCTTAGTAATATAGAGGTTGCTTCTATATATACTTATACTTTACGTGTGTTATTTATATAAGATGTGTAATTATAAGATGTGTATAATTATTTATATAGATTCACATGTATGCATCATGTACATTGTATGTAAGTCTATGTATGGATTTGTACATATCATTTGCATGAGAATAGGTATACCATATGTATATTAGTGTATGGATATGTAGTGACATATGATGTGTATACCTTTAAGAATGAATAACTATGGTTGTATTTATATACTTAGAAGTATTTATACTTCTATGATATATTCCATTTGTTAACAATAAATATTGGTGCATGTATATCAATATTAGGATGTACCTAGCAAGTTACATGTATGAACATTATGTATAAGTCTATGCATGGATTTGTATATACCACTTACATGAGAGTAGATATACTGTGTATACTTTGTATTATGAGATACATATAGATATGGGGTGATAGATATGTGGTGATAAGTACCATGTATGTGAACAGTTAAAATGATTGTATGTAAAATTGTAAGTGTTTGTACTTATATGCTTAAGTTATTTGTTGAACGTATGATGTAAAATATCCGAGTGTATAAATAAGGGCGTATGTATATACTATATGTGTAGAAAAATTTGGATCTGCTTATTTTACATATGAATGCTGGTGAAGTGTTGTGTGGATTGAATATGGCATATATGAGAGTACATGTACTTTTAATTGATATTAAGTACCATTATTGGTGAAAGGAGTATTTATAGATGGATGTGTTCTTGATGGTATACTAGTAATTATATTCAGGTGTACTTAGGTATAACTATATAGCTATATATGCATGCGTATGGGTATCTAGAAGAGTATGGATATGATTGGATGTCTAAATATGTACCTGAAGTATCTATGTATATGAGTATTTGTGTGTAACTAAACTCATGATATATGTGTTAGTATATGGATGTTTGCTTGTAAGTTTAAGTAGAGGTATACTTAGATATATATGAGTGTATGATGGTATACATGAAAATGAATATATGTATGTAATAAGGATACTATGACTTGATATAGTGAGGCATGATACATATGTATAGCTACATTTGGATGTGTACCATAAGTGGTGTGATATATATATATATATATATATATATATATATATATATATATATATATATATATATATATATAGGAGGGATCAAATGACCCCCAAAAATAACCCCCTAAAATGACCCCCTATCAAAAATCATATGCCCCCCATTTTTTCGGAAGATCCGAACCGTTCATCTTGATCTCCACCCTCTAAATACCTGGCCCACCAATTTTCAACCAGATCCCATGTGTTTTGCCCGTTCATCCATCTGACCCAAATTTAACGGTTTCGCATGAATAGAACTTTTGCGAATGGTTGATGAACGGGCAAAACACATGGGATCGGGTTGAAAATTGGTGGGTCAGGTATTTAGAAGGTGGAGATCAAGATGAACGGTTCGGATCTTCCGAAAAAATGGGGGGCATAGGATTTTTGATAGGGGGTCATTTTAGGGGGTCATTTTTGGGGGTCATTTGATCCCTCCTCATATATATATATATAATATAAACGGTTTTTCTCTCTCGGCGATGCGTGATTTGCGGAATGGCGGCGGGGGCGACCCCGGTCGACTTGCCGGCGGCTCTGGAGGACTTGTTGGTGGCTCTGATTTGCTAGGCAACGGGTCAGGAGGGCGAGGCGGTGGGTTTAGTGGGCTTGGTGGTGGCTCAGGTGGGCTTACCGGTGAATAAGGGGAGCGTGGCGGCGGATTTGGTTCTGGTGGCCATGGCGGATCTGGGGGGCAAGGCGGATCTGGTGGGCACGGCGGATTAGGATCTGTTGGGCAGGGCGGATCTGGTGGGCACGGCGGATCTGGTGGGCATGGAGGATTTAGATCTGATGGGCACGGCGGATCTGTAGGATTGGGAGGTGATTCTCGTAGGCATGTCGAAGGTCATCTGACTGTGGGTTCTTCTAGTGTTGATGGAAAGGGTTTGGAGAATGATTGGCAGCTTGTAGCGAGGAAGAAGTCTTCTGCAAAGGGGAATTTAAACAACCATCACAAGGGGTCCTATCCGGCATGGAGGAATCGCATACCAGGGGCTAGAGTCAGGGGTGCCCATATGCGACCTGAGGCAGCTAATCATCACTCGTTAAAAACTTCTATGGGGAATGACAGGAAGGTTTTTGATAAAATTCCCGTGAGAACAGCGCCTTCAATTGTTATTGATCCTTCTGGGGCTAAACAATCTTGGTCTGATGTGTGTTCTAACAGACGTGTGTATGGGGAATCTATGGGTATGAGTTTTGTCTCTCCCAAGATCCGGGCTGATGGCTCTCTTGTTGCTCGAATTTCGAATTCAGTTTTGGAGAAGGGTAATGCGCCTTGGAAATTTACCATTGTAGGGTATGTACTTGGTGATATTCCTTCCTATGGTCAGATTCAGGCTTGGTTGGAGCGTCTATGGAAGCCAAAGCAGAGAATCCAAGTCTACAGCAGGGATAACGGCTTCTTTTATTTCAAATTCGAGTCCAAGGCAGAGTGTGATAGGGTTCTCAATGGAGGACCATGGTTATTTGATGGTCGTTTGGTCGTCCTTAAGCTGTGGAGCCCAACAATTCGTCATGACAGGGACATCCTTACTTCTGTTCCTGTCTGGATGCAATTGCACGGGGTTCCATTAAATATGTGGAATTTAGATGCGCTTAACATCCTAACATCAGTTGTGGGCACCCCTCTTTGCTTGGATAGGGCTACTGCAAAGCTTGAAAGGATCACTTATGCTAGGTGTTTGGTTGAGGTTGATGCCAGAAGAGAGCTGCCTAAGTTTATTGAGGCTGAACTTGATGATGGAACGATGGTTGCTATGGAAGTTAAATTTGAAGGCGAACCACCCCGCTGCAGTAGATGTGTCTGCTATGGCCACTCTAACGCTCAATGTCCATTACTTTCTCAACAGTCCCAAAAGAAAGGTAAGGAAGCTATTCCTTCCACAACATCAAATAAAATTGGCGAATTCGAACAGGGGGAGAGTTCGGGGAGCTCCAAGCTTGTTGATACCTGTTTGTTGAAATTTAAAAGGGTTATTAAGGTTCTTAGCTTGATCACCTCTCTTAAACCTTCACTGGCTATTGGGAGCCCCAAGTGTGTTGCTGGGCATGGGACAAGTGATGTCCTGCTGGATTCAAATCCAGGCGTTGCTGTGCCTTTGGTCTCTTCAGAAGAAATTAGGCCTGTTAGTCAAATGCCTTATTCCAAGGAGTCACTTTCTCAGGATAACTCTTTACCTAGGCCATCCCTACTGGAGGAGGAGCTAGAAGTGGATGACAACATACCTAATAATATTGTGTTCGACAACCCAGAATGGGTGTTGGAACAAGCTGCTATACTGCAAGAGCGGGCACCTCCTTCCCACTTAAACCATGGCGGCAGTCAGGAAGATCCAGGTCAGAATACTACCTCTATAAGGAGAAGCAATAGGCTTAAGGAGGGTGGACAAGTACAGCGTCAGGCTGTCATAAAGAATAGTTTCCCATGACCATTCTATTCTGGAATATACGTGGTCTGAACAGCTCAGTGAGGCGTAGGGATCTGAGTGCCTTGCTTAAGGAAGTAAAACCCTCTATGATGGTGTTATTGGAAACCAAGCTGAAGAATGAATCTCTAATTTCAAAAGCAGGCATCCCTAAGAAGTGGAATACTATTCATAACTTCAGTTCTCACGGAGGAGGACGTATTTTGATGGGGTTTGACCCGCAAATTTGGCAAGCTAGCTTAATCACTCAATCTATTCAACACATATCCGTGCAATGTGTTAACGTTGGTGGTTACTCGTTTGTTCTCACAGGAGTCTATGGCCTTAATAGGAGCTTGGAGAGACGGGAACTATGGAATATCCTTAAAGTAGAGGCAGATACTCATCGTAATGTGCCATGGCTCGTAGGCGGCGACTTTAATTGTGCTTTATTCTCGAGTGATAAGGTTGGGGGGCGCAGATTGGAGGAAGGTATGTTGAAAGACTTCAGTGACTGCGTAACGGACTGCTCGCTACAGGATCTTAAAACTTCTGGCTCTCGTCTGAGCTGGAATAATAAGCGTATGGGTGCTAGCCGAATATCTGCACAACTAGACCGTGTGATGTCCAATGTGGACTGGATTGAGAAACTCCCTGAATCTTTTGCCCAATTTTTAGACCAAAGAACAAGTGATCATTCCCCGGTTGCAGTCAAGTTTCATGCTGAGGTACCCTCTTCTCCAAAGCCCTTTAAATATTTTACCCATTGGATCAATCTTCCAGGTTATCAAGAAACTGTTGAAGCAGCCTGGACTCATTTCGCCTTTAGAAATGCGGGCACAGATCTGCAATTCATCTCTAAAAAGTTGCGGTTTGTCAAATCAAAGCTTAGATGTTGGGCTCGGCATCACAATGGGAAGAGCCGCATACTCCAGTGCCGTAACCTGCTTCAAGAAATCCGAACTAATACCTCCATTCATTACAGCTTGGACATACAGCATCAAGAGCGAAAATTAACAAATGAATTGGCAATGCTTTTACGTCTAGAGGAAGAAATGTACCATCAAAAGAGCAGGCAAGATTGGCTGGATTCGGGGGATCGTAACACAAAGTTTTTCTACACTGCAATGAAAGCTAGACAGTGTCACAATAATTTACTACATATGGTTGATGCGGATGGAGCCCAATGCAAGTCTTATTAGGAGCTTAAAATTGATGCGGCCAATTTCTTCAAAGATCTTTATAATCAAAGCGACTATTGGAGAGTATTTCCGAAATTAACACCCCGTAGGAAAATCACTGAGGAAGCAGCTTCTTGGCTTCAGCGAAGGGTTTCTGATGATGAAGTCAAAGAGGCTGTTTTTCAGATTGGTGCAACTAAATCACCAGGCCCCGACGGTTTCAATGGGTTCTTCTTTCAGCACCATTGGAATCTTATTGGAATAGAAGTAACAGTTGTTGTTAAGACTTTTTTCCGTACTTCAACATCGCTTTGCCAGGTGAACCATACCTTCCTTACTTTAGTCCCCAAAACTTCCAATGCTTCCAACTTAGGGGACTACAGGCCTATTGCTTGCTGCAATGTCCTGTATAAGATCGTCAGTAAGATCATTTGTAACAGGCTAAGTATGGTTGTTCATGAATTGGTGTCCCCTAACCAATTAGCTTTCCTGAAGGGCAGACTGCTTTCTGATAGCACCCTATTGGCACATGAACAGATTAGAGATTTTAGCAATCCTATGGGGTCTAGAGCTTGTCTTAAGCTGGATCTTAGGAAAGCTTTCGACAGTGTCAACAGGGAATTCTTGTACTACATTCTACATCAATTGGGATTTGGTATTACCTTCATTTCATGGATTCAGGAATGTGTCTCCTCTCCTACCTATTCCGTGATGGTCAATGGCTCCCCCGCAGGATACTTCAAAGGCAATAGAGGGCTCAGACAAGGTGATCCTCTCTCCACATACCTGTTTGTTATCATTATGGAAGCTTTTTCTTTATTATTAGGAAAAGCTATTACTTTGGGGACTATTCAGCCTATGCGATGTACGGGTTCTATTTCACATCTCCTTTTTGCGGATGACTTGCTACTTTTTTGTCGGGCCAACTACAAGTCTTTTGAAGGTCTTAAAACCCTTCTAGAGGATTTCACCAACTTAACAGGTCTGGTTATCAACTGGGAGAAAAGTGTTGTAGTGTTTAGCAAAGGGGTTAAAAATGCAGGTGCTCTAGCAAATCAACTTGGAGTCAGGCAGGCTTCAAGTTTCACTACCTACTTGGGGTTGCCTCTCTCTACTAAATACCCAAAAACTAATATGTACAACAGATTGTTGGACAATTGCAAAAAAAGGCTCAGTGGATGGACTTCTAAAATGTTGTCGATAGCGGGACGAATTGAGCTGGTGAGAACAGTGATCTATGGTATGATAGCTTTCTGGGCCCATGTTTACAAAATACCTGGCACTATTATCCGTTCTCTCACCTCCATGTGCAGAAGATTCATTTGGGGTTCATCTAATTCTTGGGCATGGACTGATGTTTGCAAACCTAAATCTGAAGGTGGTGTTGGATTAAGGCTTCTATCCGAGGTAAATCACGCTGCTGGCATCAAACTTACTTGGAGATTATTGCAATCAAACGGTCTTTGGCCCGAATTCATGAGGGATAGATATCCAGAGGTTGGTTCTTTCTATGTAACTAAAAAGAAACCTACCCAATCAGGTACTTGGAAGTTCCTTCTACATTGCAGGAAATATTCACAGCACTTGATACTGAGGAAAGTAAGGGATGGAAAAGACACCCTGTTTTGGCATGATAGCTGGCTTCCATGCGGGCCACTGAAAGACCATTTTGAGATTCCAGAAGGAGCTGGGAGTATGAGAGTCCATGATTACTGGAATGGTTCAAGCTGGAAGGAAGATGCGTCTATTCAGGTTTTGACACACTTGATTCAACACATGAAGCTCACGGCCGGTTCTGATGAATGGGTATGGAAAGCGGGACCTAATTTCAAATTCAAAGATGCTTGGGAGGGGGCTAGAATTAAAGGAAGCTCATTTCCCCTGTCCAAACTGACTTGGTTCACCAAATGCATTCCAAAGTGGTCCTTAAACTTACTACGTGCTCTCAAAGGTAAACTGTTAACTAGAGACCGGCTCTCCACCTGGGGTATTAATACGCCAACACACTGTGTCTTTTGCGAGGATGGGTTGGAAACTATAAATCATTTATTCTTTGACTGCCCGTATTCCAAGTATATTTTGTGCAGGCTCATGTTGAAGATGGGGAAAACCGGCCTTGCTGACTACTCATTGGAGTCTGTAGGGAGGTATTTCCTTGTTCATTTCGGGAAAAAGGGAGTACTTGGGCAGCTTGCTAAGACTGCATTAGCGACGGGGGTATGGCATATTTGGCGAGAGCGGAATAACCGCATCTTCAACAACACAAAGAGGTTAAAAACTCTATTATTTGATGACATCGCAGCTGATGTTAGAATTGCTCTTCGGAACCATGGAGAACCTGAGGAGGATGCGGCACATGCCCTGGATAATTGGGATATTTTGGATAATGGCTAGGCAAGGGGCTGAACTTTACCTCTTCTTGCAATGTTGTTGGTTATCTTGGCTTGGGTGTTGAGCTTTAGTGGGAGTGATCTGTATATTTTCTTCTTCCTGGGTAGGACCTTACGTTGAAAGTAGAGGGTGACGACGCTTGTGTCCTCTCCCCTCTCTTTCATCGCAGGGCTCCTCATTGTATTCTGTACATTACTTAATATAGATTTTAACGTTCCAAATATATATATATATATATATATATATATATATATATATATATATATATATATATATATATATATATATGAGAAAAAGGGAGCATTCCGTGTAGGAAATTTCCTACACCGTCCTCATAAAACTTCAATTTCCAATCTTGTTTCCAATAATCACCACCGTTCATTTTGGTGTAATTATCATGGATGATGAACATACCAAAAATCAAGTGAATCCAACGCTATTTTACCCTCGATCCGATTGTTACAAATTCAACGTTTTTAGAACAATAGAACTTTTTGTCACGAGCCGATCGAGGGTCAAATCCCCCTAGGGTTCACCCATATTTGGGGTTTTGGGGTTTTAGAATGTGTACAATAATCCTAAGTAAAAAAAATTTCAAAATCATCAGTGAAATGTGGTGTTTTTGAAGGACGGTGTAGGAAATTTCCTACACCGAATGCTCACCTCCCTCAAGCCATATATATATATATATATATAGGTTTACTAGTGGTGTGTATATCTACATAAGAAAGTATACCAGGTTATACAATGTTGATGTGTATTTGTATGTACATACCTATATTGTGTGCGATATGTGTAGGATATGAAGATGGGAATGAGTGTGTAATGTGTGGATGAGATTGTATGTATACGGACATGCCATGTAAATGTCATATTAGATGTGTATATATTAACACCAATAATATGTACATATGACATGTTTATACATGTGTGTATATGCATATATTATTGGTGTACTTCTCGTGGTATGGTTTTTAAAAAAATGGTGTTAATATATGATATAGTTACATACAGATGTAATTCTGTTAGTATTTCGTGGGTGGGGAGACCCTTAGACTTAAGCAACATCCGATTAGACTCTTAGTTTTAGGAAGTCCGAGGACGGACTTTGTTTTAATGTGGGTAGAATGTAATGGTCCCAAAACTTATATACTTGTATTAATACGTATTCTTGGGCATATAGATATGCATATAAATTTTGTGAAGCTTGCATAAATTTTCTTTTTGTGACGTTTAAAAAAAGATAGAAATGGCCGAATGTGTTGCAGGTCAAAAAAAGAAGAATTGAAATAAAGAAAGAAAGAGAATAGAAAGAGTAAGAGAAGAGAATTGGAGGGGGAATTTCAAAGAAGAGTTGGGGAAGAGGATTTGGGATTAGGGCTTGGAGCTTGAAATTGATGGAGGATTTTGAGTCTCCTTTGAGGTAGGAAATCCCTCTTCATATAGTTGTTATTCAAAAGTTCCATTCATGCATGCTAAAGAGATTATCTCAAATTGTGAATATGTATTTCCCTCCATGCTATGAAATTAATTAATATATCATCAAGATGTTATTTTGCTAGTAGTTGTGAGAACCATACTATGAAATTGCTCAACTTACTACCAAGTTGCTATCTTGCTATTAGTTTTGCGTTATTGTCAATTGAATTAATCTCATGCTATTAGCCTTATACTATTAGTCTCATGCTATGAAATTAGCCTTATGCTATCAATCGTAACCATGCCATTAGTCTATGCTATTAGTCTTATGTTCTTGTCAATGGACTTAATGGTTATATTCATAATGCCATCCATATGTTTGTGGTAATGCCTACATGAAGTCAAGTATGAAAAAAAAGAGTTGCTTTGCTTAATTTGGCTATATGTGCTGGCTACATATGTTGTTGGCTGTATGAAAAGAGAGAATTGAATTAGTAAATGGTGGCTAAGAATTCCCTTTCATGTTGTTCTAATAAACTCAACAATTTTGGCTAGTATGTTCATATGCAATTCTTTGGTTAATGAGTAGTAAGTTAAGGCTCGTATAATAAATATGCTTAAGTTTATGCAAGTAAGTTAATCTTCATGTTAATTTTGACAATGCTGGATTATGTAAATATGCTATATTGTTGAAAATCCCCATGTCATATTAGTTATAAATTGTTGAGTTATATTAATAAAGAGCCAAGTCATGTTGATAAGCTATAATTTACATTATGTTAATATGTTGTTTTATAAATGCAAGTGATTTATTATGCTATCACTTGCCAATATACTAGCATTTGGCAAGTTAGTATTCAAAGATGAGTTATTTGTTATTAAAAGTCATTTTAGTAGCATGTAGCCACTAATACAAAATTTTGACTCCATGTTCATGTATATGATTGTCCTTGTTGGTCCATGGTAATGTTAAAGTATCATCAACGTCATGTTAGCGCTAATTTCATTAGCAAGCTTCTAATACCATATGATTATTATGCTAAGTAATTAGTTCCATTTATTATGCTAGAAAGCGTGAAATGTTGCCTTGATGCTAAGTACTGGATTATGTTTCCAATCTGAATAAAGGTTGATATGAACATGCCTTACTTCTTGATATATAGCATATTCTTATACCATGTTTCAATTCTTAAAAGCAATAATGTTGTGTCTCATATGAGGAATGATGGAAGCATATATTAGATGTGTTAATTGGGGACATGTGATGTATAATGATTTTCGATGCGATGCTCGTAGTTAGAAGACACTACATCGGCAAATTGATAAAAGATTAAGTCCTCTTAAATGAGGGTGACACTGGGTTTGGGGGAAACACGGGTAAATTATAGGAGTTAAGGAGCGGACAGCAGTTTCATATCTCACCCGATTTGTCACTCTCGGAAGGGAGAGTTTGAGAGGGTTAGAGAGGCCGATGGTGCACTCGTGTTACACCAAGACGGTAAATGATGGTTTTCTCCGTTTGTCCCAAGAAAAACCGAGATGAGTCTCGCTCCTGTACCTTGCCCCGTTCGGTTACGGAGTTACGAGAGGCTCCTCCAGTGCTCATGTTGCTGGTTTGGTACCACTTTTCAGCCACCCTGGGTGAAGTCCGCCTCCTTAGCGTCCTACGATTTACCCGGGTTCCAAAACGCTAACCAATGTATAAATTGATAACCCTCATTATTTTTGTAGCCTTGGTAAATGTCGTTGCTTGTGTAATTCCATTATGGTGGCAACCATGGCATGGTTTTATGCCTGAATTATTGGATTTATGTGGTTAGTTGGTATGTTGGAATGATGTGGATATGGTGATGGGCATTGCACGATGTGCATGACCCTTATTTAAGAATCATGGATTGAAAAGTGAGACCACATAATGAAGCCATGCCATGATGACCACATGCTCCATTTATGTGTGACATTAAAGTCCCCTACCCATGCTTAAATGTTAGTTGTAATCATCTAAAGCAATGTATGTTATGCTCGATGTAAGTTGTATTAGGCTAAAATAATGCTTAATGTAAGTTATAATATGAATTGCTATAGCTTGTTGTAGTACCTTCTTTTATAGCATGTGGATTCTTACGCTCTAATGATATATGTCACTTTGTAGAAGCCATTGCATGTAATGCCTCGATGTCTATTTTTAGGTTTAATGCAAGATGCCATGTCATGCCAACCATTGTAGTTTTATGTTCTTTCTTATGATTCATTTCATAATATTATGACATGCCCCTCATTCTTGCTTGTATTACATTATGGAATAATATGTCATGGTAGTTGCATCATGCATTGGATAATATACTATATGGAGATGGGAAATTCCTACTGGGTCACGCTGTGACGTGTCTCCATTGATTTCTTTACAGGATTGGTTCATGGAGTTGGAGGCCTATTAGTTCATTTGATGGGAGTTAAGAGTTGGTGAGAATGCGTGAGAGATTTTTGGGTGTACGTTCTTGTACATTAGTGAGATGTGGGTAAGGTTGTATATGAGATTTGTATAAGAAAGTTGTATTTGAACAGTTTATTTTTATATCATTTGTTGTATGATTGAGTTGTTGGTTCTCTTTTTGCTTTTTGGGTTGTCTGGAATGCTTCATGTACTATCCCAGCAGTGCGCACTGGACCTGCTAAGTGTTGAGGATCAATCTCCACATTTCCTGTATGTCTTGCAAAGACATCTGAAATTAATACTAATTGTTCTTATCATAGAACCGATGTTGAGTAGTACACACCGGAAAGTTTCATTGTAGTTACATAGAAAGCTTCGAAATATTCATGCAGACGAACTATAACACTCCATTCATAATCACTTATGTCGTACTCTGAGTCATTTGTAAGGTATGTATTTGCATAATCGGTAAGCTGATTTTTATTGGTATGCATTGATTCCATCATTATATACGTTGAATGCCACCTAGTTAGAATGTTAAATTTAAAATTAAGAAACAGTCTCTCAGAACTACGACATATATTGTTGTATTACTTTCTTCTACTTCCAGAAATAGCTATTTGTAGCATTAGGCCTTTAGCTTTGTTAAGAAATTCAGTTGCAGTCTTAAGGTTGTCTTGAACAATTAAGTTTATGACATGACAAACACAACGTTGATGAAATAACAACTCTTCTAGATCAGGGTTCAATTGTCTTTTCAAATATGTAATTGCAATGTTATTGTTCGAAGCATTGTCAAACGTAAATGTGAAATTTTTTTCCTGAAATATCATAGTCATGAATAAGGGATATAAGCACAGAAGCAATTTAACCACCTGTATGAGCATGCTCTAATAGTTTAAATCATATGATTCGCTGCTTATTGCGGGTCAAGTCTGCCAACAATGAAATTTGTTGTTATGGGGAATCACGGGTACAATGATTACAAGTTTTTGGCTTACGACGAGGTCAGCACGACTCGGAGCTTACTTTGAGGTTGAAGGATCCAAGGTCGCCCGAAGGTTGCCGAAGGTCGTCGTCTCCCGGTAATTGAGGCAAGATTTTTGTGAGAATAGCGACTCATCAGAAAGGCGAGCTGGCTATCAGTCTGTAACCTATCTGATGCTTAAGTCAGTAAGTGACTTGAAATATGTGTGTCGCACATGCTTCGCGATCTTAAGGCAGATCAACGAAGCGTGGCGAGCTTGTGAGGAAGGCACAGATATGTGGAAGATATCTGACCTTGAATATTGGAATGAGTTAAAGATTTTAACTGACTAATCCCCTCTATGGAGGTGGGAGGGGGGTATTTATAGTGCTGAGAGTCGTTTGCTCGATGTCCCATCAGCTGTCGAGTCTGCGTAGCTAGAGGAGAAGTGATAGGTCGACGGGGCGTGCCAGAGATATTTTTTGCATTAATGGTATCAGATGGTGTCAGGTGCATTAATGAGACACGATGGACGGCCATCAGTTCTCACCCTTAACCTCTTGCATTAATGGTGGGTAGGTGGCCCTACGTCACCCTGTCAGAGATATTTGTGGTGGGCCGCCCTAGGGGAGAGTCAAGCTCGGTAACCAAGCTCGGTGTCTTCGAACCGTCTAACCATGGTTCCAGTTAGAGAGTAGGCGAGCTCCTTCCTGGTATGGCAAGCATATTGATCTGCAGGGCAAGCTTCTTCGGTTGGCCTGGGAGCGAGCTTGTCGTACGACGAGGCGAGCTTCCCTGGATAGAGACGATCTTCCGTTTGGGCTAGTATTCATTCCGCATAGTTGGAGAGCTGTTCGCTCGGGCTACCAGCGTATGTGGGTCTCAGTTACCTGGGTCGGCTTTAAGATCGTAACAATTACCCCATCATTCAAGCTCGAAGCGACAAGCCCGGCTTCAGCTTGGATGACGTGTCACACTCATCTCGATTGGAGGCTGGTCGGTGGCGTTTGATTCGATCTGACTACCGAATCCCAAAAGTCATGATGGAGATTTGGCTATAGGGAGAATTCTAGGCGTCCATCCGCTAAAAAGGTGACACGTGCCTAATGTGATTAGGGGAGAATTTGAGGCGCCAGCCCAAACCCGCTTAGATCTTGCCACGTGGTCCACGTCCTACAGTTGAGATCGCATGTCTCCTCCTATAAATAGAGACGTAGGGGCAGCGGGAGAGAGTTTCACTTGAATTTTCGAAAGTTTGGCTTCTCCCCTTCTTTGCAGAGAGTAGCGGCCGTCGACAGCCGCCATCCGTTTGTTCGTCGGAGCTCCGTTCGTCTACTCTGTTCTAGGTATACCCTCGATCTGATCGATTCCTTCGTCTGCTTATTCTGCTGCTTCTTCCTCTTCAAATCCTCACATCGAACTACACTTCGGAGAGGTTGGCAGGGGTAGCGCCACCGAGTTAAAACCGGTGGCGTCGGAGTCGTCGTCGATGTCTTGGCCAGAACAGTGGGAGTGAGACATGACAGTTGAGCAGGCCGTCACTTCGTCGTCGGTGATATAGCGGGACCCTAAGAAAGGAAAGGCGCCCAAATCGACTGGCAATGCCGCCAAGGTCACAAGCGGCGGTAGATTCACGGCCGTGGTCCTTGTTGGAATCCTGGCCCAAATGTCCCAGAAGCTACCCTCCACGATACCTGAGATCCACTCCAAGTACATACGGCCCCCTACACATTCCGCCTCCCCGAACTCAGCGAGCAGGTTTGCTCCCCAAGGGACAACGAGGTCGGCGTGTACTACCCGACCTTCTCCTTGGGGCTCCGCTTCCCGCTCCATCCTTCCTTCTTCTCACCATCCATTTCCTCAAAATCCCACTCTTTCAGCTGATGCCGAACTCCATCAGCTTGATGGTTGGCTTTCTCGTCCTCTGCTCCACCTGCAGGGTAGTCCGATGTTGCCGCTCTTCCAGTACTTCTTCGAGGCAAAGAGGTAGGAGGAATACTACTACATCTGCGTGAGGAGGCATCGACCTCTTGTCCTCAAGCTACTGGGCAAAGTCAGGGATTGGAAGGATAGATTTGCCTTCGTCTCGATTTCGGCTAACTTGGCTTTGAGGTCGAACTGGGGGACTTTGTGTTGGATATGGAAGACGTTTGTACACCCTTGTGGGGGATGTACGAGGGAATACGGACCTCGAACGTCGCGCACACGAAGTCATGTGCAAAGGGAATCTGTTCCCTTGCGGAGAGGATCTCTGTATGAGTGGGAAAGTCGCATTATATATGCATAAATGCATGCGACATATGGCTAATAAAGGGGGAATATCTTAAGCTTATGTTGTACCATGCATATGGTACAACTTAAGCTTATAATGTGCCATGCATCATGGTACACCTTAATTAAGTTGTTCCAAAGGAACAACTTACCCTAAAATAACTACCTTGGGGGCTATAAATAAGACCCAAGGGTAGCCATTTTCCTTACACATTTTGCATGAAATTCATGCATGCATCTTCTTCATAGCGAAGCTCTGCAGAAATATTTCCTATCCCTCCATCCAAGTTCTTAATCTAAAATAGAGATTTAGATTGTGGATTTAGTAGCCTTACTCCGTTCGTGAGTAGACTCGATCCGTCGTGGCGAATCCGAAGGCGAAGTTCGTAGACTACCGTGCAGCGTACGCAAGCGTAAGTCTAAACTTCATATTATCGATCCTAACTCTGTTTTGGACAGGATCCTTCATTGGTATCAGAGCCATATGGGTTCGCCCCGGTCAATCCACCGCCCCGTCGAAACTACGAACGAGTCGTTGTCTTTTTCACGAATGGGTCTCCTACTATTACGGATATAGTAGGAACGCTTCGTGACGGAGAGAACGCAGCAGTTGTTCTTTTCACGTTAGGGTCTCCTATCATTACGGATATGGTAGGAACTCTCCGTGACGGGAAGAACCGACCGTTCACGTAGTACGTTATTCATTTTTGGCACACGGCCATTAAGAGATAACTAATTTCTTCGACGAACGGGTGCTTCATCGAGGAAGATGATGGAAGTTATTTCCATCGGATAAGAGGAAAATTTGGTGCATGTGCACCATGGCCAAATGGGCCATGAAGGCCATGCACCCCCTCTCCTCATGCGGAGGGGGTTGGCTACGGCCAATAACCACCGGCGACCACCCCATCAAGGGGGAGGAATGAGTGCGGCAACCCCATTCAAAGGGGGTGGCCGGCCATGGCCAAAGGGGCCATGGCCGGCCAACGCCGAATGGCCTTGGCCATGGCCGGCCATGGCCAAGCCATGACCGGCCATGGCCAGGCCGGCAGTGGCCGGCCAAGGCCAGGCCGGCAGTAGCCGGCCTTGGCCAAGGGCCTGCCGGCCAGGCAGGCCCTGGCAGAGGCCAGGGCCGGCGCCCTGGCCTCAGGCCAGGGCCTGGCCGAGGCCAGGGCAGGAGCCCTGGCCCCGGCCAGTGGCCTGGCCGGCAGGCCCTGGCAGAGGCCAGGGCCTGGCCGGCCGGCCCTGGCAGAGACCAGGGCCTGGCCGGCCCTGGCCAAGGGGGCCAGGCCCCCTGGCCGGCCAGGGCAGAGGCCCTGGCCGGCCTTTGGCCGAGCCCCGGTCAGGGCAGAGGCCCTGACCGGGAAGAAGTTGCATTTCGAAAATTGGTCGACCAATTTTGTGTTTTTGGTCGACCAATCCGACAGATGGTCTGGGTCGATTGCAAACTTGCCAAATGACCCATACGGGGTAACAAATGGCCTTGATCAAACTCGAATGTATCGAGTAGTCCATACGGGGCTAACCACAGTGCCGAATAGTTCATACGGGACTAAACGTTTTAATGAAGTTTTTCATTTGGGCTCTACTCCTTGAAGATTAGCCATAGTGCTCTACTTCATGCGAGATTAGCCATGTCATTGTGCTCTACTCTACGGAGATTAGCCAATGTACTTGTGACGTTGTGTTCTACTCTACGGAGATTAGCCAACGTGCTTTCAAAATTTTTGGAAAAAGATGTTTTTCAAATAGGTTATGTCCCGTCCTTAAATCGGGACAGCGCAATTTAGAATTCCAAGTCCTACCACGATCCGGCCATGGTTATCTAACCCATGGGTGTGTAGAACAGGTCTCGTGGCTTGGCAATTGTTGCGTTAAAATTCTTTGCGCTAATTCTCACCTATTCTATTTTGAAAGATATGTTTTTCAAAGTAATTTTCCGCTGCTAATACCATACGGGTATTATTTCTGATTTCTTTTTACTTAAGATAAGTAAGAGGGATATTTTGAAAGTTACTTCTAGATGGTAGTTGGGAACGTAGTGAACTTCTCGATTCTAGAGTAACATTTCAACGCATCCAAGGAACTTATCAAGTGTTTAAAGAATCGAAACTTTATGCATTGAATTTTGATCGTGTTTTTCCATTTTCTTTGCAGTTTTTTGAATCGAATATGTCTACCGCTTCTAAGAATATTGTCGCAGAGCTTAACAAAGGTGAAAAGCTCAACGGCGACAATTATAAACTTTGGTCAATTAAAATCCAATATGTTTTGAAGGAGCAAGATGTGCTCGAAACACTCCAAAACATAATGGTAGAACCTGAGTTGGGCAATACGGCCCAACACAAGAGGGACCGGGAAGCTTATGACACTTGGACTCGAAAGAACAAAATAGCACGTATTACGTTATTGTCCGCGATGGACAATGACATAATGCGTCTATTTCGGGAATTCGATCTAGCCAAAGACATATGGTCTGAGCTAGAAGTAAAGTTTGGTGGAACTTCAGTTACCAAACTCCGCTCCTTGAATATTCAATTTGATTCGTACAAGATGCGGCGAGATCATTCTATGAAAAAGCATCTCCGCCACATGGCGAATCTTATATCTGAATTAAAGGATGCGGGTGTTACGCTGTCTGACGAACAGCAGATCCAAGCGGTCATTCGTTCACTCCCAGATAGCTGGGATAACATGAAAATGCACCTCACTCATAATGAGTGCATTAAAACTTTAAGCGATGTTTCGAAACACCTCGAACTCGAGGAAGAGCGGATTCAAGCCGCAAAACCAAGTGCAGAAGTGCACGTGGCCGCTAGTTCCTCACATGGAGGAAATAAGCGGAAACGCTTAAGGTTTGTGAACGAACGAAAGCAAGAACCGGAAACCTCAAAGAAGACTAAGAACAAAAAGTGGCAAAAGAATGTGCACTCAAAGAAGAAAAACTTGAAGAAGATCAAGTGCTTTAAGTGCAACAAGTACGGTCACTTCGCCCGTAAGTGTACGGATGGAAGTGACAAGGTAACTTGTAGGGCTAGTTACATATGTGTTTCTAGTTCCGTGTTTCTTGCTGAATCTAACTATTTTTGGTTGATTGATTCAGGGGCCACAGACCACGTTGCGAAGGACAGAAGGTTCTTCGTAGAGTATCGAAAGATAACTCAAGGAACAAAGTGGATATACGTCGGCAACAACACACGTGTTGAAGTCAAAGGCGTCGGAACATGCAAGCTAGTTCTCGACAACGGCCGGACATTATTATTGCACGACGTCCTCTTTGCTCCAGATATTAGAAGGAATATCGTTTCCGTGGTCATGTTAATGTCTTTAGATTATGAGTGGAGGTTCTATAAACAATATGTTGACCTTGTTTGTAATAATTCTTTGATTGGTTCTGGTAATGTTTGTAATGGATTAATTGTTTTAAATACAATGTATGATGTTGCTTCTTCCATTAATGAAAGTTTTCATTTGACAAATGCTTCTAACTCTGAGTCTGAAATCATTTGTTGGCATGCAAGACTTGGTCATATTGGACCAACTAGAATGGATAGACTTGCCAAAAGTGGCTTGCTATCTAATGTTTCAAAAGTTGAAATGTCAACTTGCGAACATTGTCTTGTAGGGAAAACTTGTCGCAAGCCGTTTGGAACTGGCACAAGGGCCGAAGTTCCATTACAGCTTATCCATTCGGACATTTGCGGTCCAATGAATGTTAAGACAAGACACGGGAAGTCCTATTTCATCACATTCATTGATGACTTCACCCGTTTCGGACATATCTATTTGATATCCCACAAAAGTGAAGCTTTGGCTTACTTTAAAAACTATATGAGTTTAGTGGAGAATCAATTAGATCGCAAGATTAAGGTTTTGCGAACCGATAGGGGCGGTGAATATCAATCAATAAGTTTTAAGGAACTTTGTGATGAAAAAGGCATAGTACATCAGGTAACTATGCCTTACACTCCGCAACAAAACGGTGTTGCGGAAAGAAGAAATAGGACATTGATGGAAATGGTCCGATCAATGATGTCTCAGGCAAATTTGCCTATCACCTTTTGGGGTGACGCATTATTGACGGCAGCATTCATCTTAAACCGTGTACCCTCGAAGTCGGTAAGTTCTACTCCTTATGAGTTGTGGAACAATAGAACTCCAGACTTAAACATTCTAAAACCTTGGGGTTGTGCCTCTTACGCACATTTATCCTCTCACAAATATGGCAAACTTGGGCCACGTGGGAGGAAGTGTATCTTCATCCGATACGCTGAAAACTCCAAAGGATATGTTTTCGTCGGTCAAGAGGACAATGGGGGTCTAATAGAATTCGAATCGAGGGATGTTGTCTTCTTAGAAAAAGAGTTTCCAAGACAGGGTGAGATAAGTCAAGACTTATCCTTGTTTGAGACTTGGGATCAAGAAGGATCGGAACGTTCGAGTGGGAGAATCCTTGGTGAAGAAGAAAATACGTTTCAAACTTCACCAATGGATGATACGAACGATACCAATCCTAATCCGAGTGGGAGTGATGTTATTCCAAGTGGGAGTGATGTCATTCCAAGTGGGAGTGATCAAACTCAAACAAGACGTAGTAATCGAACGAGGCTAACACCTCTGAGATTTGAGGATGAGTTTCCTCAAACATTCATGACATTACTACAAGATGATGACGAACCTGCAAATTTCAAACAGGCCGTCACATGCCCTGCTAAAGATAAATGGATAGCGTCAATGGAAGAAGAACTTCAATCCATGAAAACAAACCAAGTCTGGGACTTGGTTGATTTACCTAAAGGACGTAGAGCCATTGGGAACAAGTGGGTTCTCAAAATCAAGCATAAGGCTGATGGCTCCATCGAGAAATATAAAGCTCGCCTTGTTGCGAAAGGTTTCACGCAACAGGAAGGAATAGACTACGAAGAGACTTTCTCTCCTGTCGTGCGTTTTACCTCGATTCGCTTAATTCTGGCAATGGTGGCTTGTTTGGACCTCGAATTACATCAGATGGATGTAAAGACTGCCTTTCTTAACGGAGAACTAGATGAGGAGATCTACATGGAACAACCAAACGGGTTCGTACAAGAAGAAAACAAACATAAGGTTTGTAAACTTCGTAAATCCATATATGGTCTTAAACAATCCTCAAGGCAGTGGTATATGCGCTTTCAAGAAGTTGTTTTGTCGTATGGATTCTCCATGCTCGACGAAGACAATTGCGTATATATTAAGAGGATTAAAAACAAGTATATAATTATGTCTCTTTATGTAGATGACATACTTATAGCCGGAAATGATAAGCGTCTTATATTGGATATCAAAGCTTGGCTTTCATCCGTCTTTGAGATGAAAGACATGAGTGAAGCTGCATATATCCTTGGGGTTAAGATCTCAAGGAATCGTTCCAAGAAACTTCTTTCTCTCTCTCAAGAGATGTATATAAAGAAAGTTTTAGAACGGTTTAATATGCAGGACTGCAAGCCAATTGATACTCCAATAAGCAAAGGCGAGGGTCTATGTTTGGAGATGCGTCCCAAAGATCCAAAAGAAAAGAAAGCTATGGAAAAAGTTCCATACTCCAGTGCTGTCGGGAGTCTGATGTACGCCATGATGTGTACTAGACCCGACATTTGCTATGCTGTTGGTATGGTAAGCCGTTACCAATCCAACCCAGGGCAGGCACACTGGAAAGCGGTGAAGAGGATATTAAGATACCTCAAAGGGACTGCGGACTATGCGTTATGCTATCAAGGCAATACCTTGAGACTCGAAGGCTATACCGATGCTGATTGGGCGGGTGATCTCGATGAGCGTAGATCTACCTCAGGCTTTGTTTACTTGCTCGGGAATGGTGCAATATCCTGGAGCAGCAAGAAGCAAACCTGCATCGCCTTATCAACCATGGAAGCCGAATTCGTAGCATTCAGCATGGCGGTCCAAGAAGCTGTTTGGCTTAGGAAATTCTTAGACAGGCTGACGAATGCCTCTGACTCGAGCACTGTTCCTATATACAGTGATAGTCAAGCTTCGATCGCCTATGTCAAAGATCCTAAATTTCATTGTAAGACCAAACACATTGACATTCGATTCAAGTTTGCGAAGGATTATGACAAACGGAAGGAAGTAGACATAGGATACATATCCACGCATGAGATGATAGCGGATCCCCTTTACTAAGGCGATCCCCAGAGATGTGTTTTTCAAACACTTATCATCTATGGGAATGCGTAGGTGCTGAGCTGTATCATTTAATATTTCCCATGTCTATAGAAGATCAAAGTTTAATAAAAGAAAGAAGTTCTTTTACATATTGCATACAAGTTTCTTACAAATGATTTTAAACATTTGTGTTTTAGTCTCAGCTATTTTATTGTGTGTATGTCGGACAGACTAAGGTTGGCTCTCTCACATGAGCAACCGCCTTATCTTATCAGATGGATAAGATAGAGATGAGACTAGTTTAAAGTCAAAATCATTAGACAAATGATTTAGAGTCATGACTTAAACAAGATAGTCGAATAAAAGATCTGCATCATACGGATGCTTACAAAAGATCAGAGATCTGTATCACAAGGATATAAAGATCTCATTGGATTTTTTAAATCCTATCTGTCTTATGCAGGATGAGAGTCCGTGAATATTTCACGAGTAGTAAGGGGACTCAAAAAGATAGGCACTGTGGTGTCTAATCTTTCATCAGTACAACATCATTAAGACATACTCTCCCTGGGAAAGGAGTGATGTTGTAGTACGTGTTCATACCACGTATGCATTTCGACCACTGAGTTAGTAGCAATAGTGTTTGCTATTATGTGAGACTCAAAGGCCATACGGGTCTTAACTCTTACCCTCAAGGACTCCAATTGGTTCCTTTAGATTTGACGAGATGATCGCTATCTTAGCGTGTTACTAATGGGCTATGGTAATTCGGCTCGGCGGGGAACGTTAGAAAAGCGAATCAAGTCAAGATCAGAAGGTTCACAAGAAGAGGAAGATTGATTTCATATTCGCATTTAGACTTTAATGATTCAAAGCTGGCCAGCCAATTGTAATCCAGATGGGATTCAATTGTTGAATATAAAGTATAAGAAATGCGAAGAAATAATCTAGGGTAAAGCATGCGTTGAACTACCCAACTTTGCACCTTCGAGGTCGTTGTGTATCTCTAACAAGTGCACAACAACAGACTCTACGCGCATGACGGTCGCACGGTCTATTTCTCGGTATGATAGATGAAAGAACTAAGGGAAAGACGTTCTCTTACAATCCCCTCAAGTGTGAGTGGGAGATGTTGGATATGGAAGACGTTTGTACACCCTTGTGGGGGATGTACGAGGGAATACGGACCTCGAACGTCGCGCACACGAAGTCATGTGCAAAGGGAATCTGTTCCCTTGCGGAGAGGATCTCTGTATAAGTGGGAAAGTCGCATTATATATGCATAAATGCATGCGACATATGGCTAATAAAGGGGGAATATCTTAAGCTTATGTTGTACCATGCATATGGTACAACTTAAGCTTATAATGTGCCATGCATCATGGTACACCTTAATTAAGTTGTTCCAAAGGAACAACTTACCCTAAAATAACTACCTTGGGGGCTATAAATAAGACCCAAGGGTAGCCATTTTCCTTACACATTTTGCATGAAATTCATGCATGCATCTTCTTCATAGCGAAGCTCTGCAGAAATATTTCCTATCCCTCCATCCAAGTTCTTAATCTAAAATAGAGATTTAGATTGTGGATTTAGTAGCCTTACTCCGTTCGTGAGTAGACTCGATCCGTCTTGGCGAATCCGAAGGCGAAGTTCGTAGACTACCGTGCAGCGTACGCAAGCGTAAGTCTAAACTTCATATTATCGATCCTAACTCTGTTTTGGACAGGATCCTTCACTTTGAATCCCTCAGTGAATGCTGAAGTGGTCCTAAGAGGAGCAACCTTGATAACGCCAAAATCCTAGAGGAGATCTCCAGGGAGAGCAAGGTCTTCAAAGGCCTGGTTACAGACGAGATGATCGTCCATCACGTCTGGTTTGAAGGTACTCCGAGTTTCACGAACAACTTCTGAAATGCTCGCCCTGATCTGTTTTCTTTTTGCAGGCGCGACCATGAGTATGTCCATGGAGGAGGTGATGAAGATTGCGAGGGAGGCGTCATTAAAGCAGCTGCCGACCAAGGGCAAGGGCAAGGGCAAGCAGCCCGCATTGAGGAGCTCAGCAGCCCGCATTGAGGAGCTCAGCAGTCGGCACATGCTGGACAGAAGTGGAGTTAAGAGGCGGTCACCACCGATTGGACCGAGAAGGAAGAGCGGAGCAAGAAACACAGGAAGGAGCCTGCAGCAGCCGTGCAAACTTCCCGCACAATCGAGGAGGCATCGGGGGGTCTCATCAACCTCGACTCGATCGAGACCGAGGCCGTCCTTTCTGCAGCTGGGTCGTGGGGACTGTCGATCGCCACCGTCCCCATTAGTTCGACAGCCCCTCCGTGTCCTCTGGTTTTACTGGCAACAAGTTGGGCTCCGACTGCGAGCTGGCCCTACAACTGCATGTCGTCTGGTCTGGGAAGGCCGGCCCCACCTAGCTATGAAGCAACGCTTGTGACCTTCAAGTCGCGGAAGGAGGAGCTCCTCGCACTCTCTCCAGAGAAGCTCGTCGCATCGCGCTACCTGGTAGGCACTCATGAGTCAGTCTTTAACGAGGCCGAAGCAGCGGCCCGCCTGGCGGAGAACTGCACTCTGCCAAGGGACCGAAAGTCCCTGCTTAATGTGGACTCGAATGCCTATGCAGAACGGACATCTGGCACAGCATGTAGGTTTGTCGCCCCTTTTATTTGCCTTGCTGACCTTCATTTTTGTTATTTGTGCTCACTCTTTTGATTCCGTCTACAGGCGATGGTTGTATTAGTGTCCCTCCAGCCACACACAACGGTGATGATCAAGGCTGAATTCACCTGGCGAGGAAGGTGATCTAGCTGAGGGCGGCCGAGGTGAAGCTGAAGAAGGTCTCGGAGAAGCTGAAGAAAATCTGGGGCTACTATCAGACCCAGAAAGACGGACCGTCAAGCTGGACAAGGCCGTTGGGGAGCTGGAGGAGAAGGTCCGTGACGAGGAGGCCCGGAGGTTCGCTACCGAGAAGCTTCTGGCCTCGGTGAAGGAGGAGGCGACGGCAAAAATCACCGAGCTGGAGCAGCAAAACGCTGAGCTGACGAAGTCGACCAGATCAAGGTCAGGTCTCAGGCCGTCCTCCAGTATCAGACCGACGAGCTCGTCCCCGCCCTGACGACCATGAGGGCCGAGGGCAATGATGACGGTCTGGAGGCCGGCCTCAAGATGGCCAAGGCGAGGTTGGGGAGGCTCTACCCCAACCTAGAGCTCGACTTTGCCCACCTGTCAGCGGCCACTGATGATGAAGCAGAGGCTTATCATGCTGTCGAGATCGAGGTTACGGAGATTCCAGCTAGTAGCGACCAGGGAGGCGACCAGGCGGATTCCCAGGTCCCAGAGGGTGGCAGTCAAAGGAGTGGCGACCGAGTCGAGATGCCATAGGCTGGGGGAACAATGTATGGTCGTCCCTGAGGTCGAGCTTGGAGACTTCTTCTCTTTGTTTTACTCTTGTAATGTTAATAGTTAAACAAAATGAAATTGAAAAAAAAATCTGCTTACTATCGACGTTGTTTGTTTGCCTTGTTTGTTCTACGCCTTGTATCTTTGTGTGTGTATGCCCAACATTCGGCTTGTACGAGCTTAAGGTCGAGGGGAAGTGGAATGTTGAAGAGTCGCATGTGCGCTCCGGATTTGGTGGCGAGTTGCCGAGAGGGGGGGAAATTGGGCCGAAGCCGACCCCGCGACCTCTGTTGGGGGCGAGCTACCCCAGGCTTTAAGAGGGGGCGCAATTGGGCCGAAACCAACCCCGCGATCTCTGTTGGGGGGCGAGCTACCCCGGGCTTTGAGAGGGGGGAAAATTGGGCCGAAGCCGACCACATGACCTCTGTTGGGGGGCGAGCTGCCACTGGCATTGAGATGGGGGAAATTGGGCCGAAGCCGACCCCGTGACCTCTGTTGGGGATGAGCTGCCCTGGCTTTGAGAGGGGGGGCAATTGGACCGAAGCTGACCCCGTGACCTCTGTTGGGGGATGAGCTGTCCTGGACTTTGAGAGGGGGGGCAATTAGGCCGAAGCCGACCCCACGATCTCTGTTGGGGGGCGAGCTGCCCCGGGTTTGAGAGGGGGACAATTGGACCGATGCTGACCCTGCGACCTCTGTTGGGACATCTCGCGAAGGCTTAGGCTTCCGAATGTACAGCCGACCTTCACTGTGGCTCTCTTAATTTAGAGGAGGGCTGAAATTAAGATTCAGACGACTCACTGAGTGTACAAACACAACAATTTATTAAAAATAACATTGAATATACAAAGAAGTGCGTTTATTGAAAGTATTTGAGCAAATGCTCGACGTTCCAAGGGTGGGCTAGCAACTCGCCCTCCATGGTCACCAAAATGTAAATCGCTGGTCCCACGATGTCTGTTATGGTATATGGGCCTTCCCATTTTACGGAGAGCTTCCCGCGACGGTCGATCTCAGGTCTGAAAGTTGTGTCCCTGAGGATGAGGTCGCTAACTCTGAAGCTCAGCTTTCTGACACGGGAATTGTAGTACCTCGCCATCCTTTGGCTGTGCTTGATTAGATTTGTTAGTGCACGATCCCTTACCTCGTCGATGAGCTCAATATTTGGGTCGAGGTATTCTTCACTTGCTTCTTCATTGAAGTATTGGAGCCGAAGGGACTCCTCATCGACCTCCACTAGGACGACGGCCTCTGCCCCATAAGCTAGCATGAAGGGGCTCTCGGCGGTTGAAGCTTTTGTTGGAAACATAAATTTTTCTTCCCATGAAGTTTTTGATGATACAATAATTTTGAATATATATGTGTACACTAACTCTTTGGATGCAGATTATCAAGCTCAACTTCTTTGCATATGACAATCGTCAAGTTTCTTTGCAAGATAAAGCATCAGAATGCAAGATGAAGCTCAAGCAATGAATTCTTATATCTTGAGAAAGATGATGTAATTTTATTTTTTATTCTTGCATAACTTTAGATTGTTAAAGCCTTGATAATACTATATCTTAGTCCGTTAGGACTCAGCCTCAAAATCCAAACTTTCGAAAAATAGCAGACCAACACTTTCCATTTGTCGACTAATACATTTTTTCTTATTTAATTAAGAAAAAAATAATTTTTGGTCAAAATATATTTTCCAATCATAAGGATCAATTTCTGAAAATTTCTCAAATTTTTGTTCCTAGTCGACTAATAGGTTTTCCTGGTCTACCAGACAATTTTTCAAATAGTTATAACAGTAGTTATGTTAACTGATTTCTATTAATTAATTTTTAATTAATTAATGGGAGTTTAACTTCCCATAAATGGATATATTTAGACAGTTTCTAGCCGGCTATAGCAGTTTTTAGCCATTTATTAACTATTTCCTTTGAAAGGACACTTCAACAGTCATTTTCTGACCTGACAGCATTATTAGTCGACTAATAGTTTTGCCTAGTCGACTAATTTTTGGGAAAATAGCTCAGAATTTGAAATTTTTGGCAATTGTCCAACATTCGAAAATTAACTTTTTGGGCTATAAATAGACCCCCAGACCCATGCCTAAAACACACGAAAATTCACTCACTCTCTCTTTTCTTAAGTTTTCTTTCTCTCTCTAGAAAGTGTGTGATTTTCAAATGGAATAGAAAGTGTGATTTTCAAATTTCCATTGGGAAACCTCTGTAGAAATTCTGACCCTTTAGGAAGTCCACTTTTCCAGAGTGTTCTACTACAATTCATATCTTAAACATTGGAGATTCCATCACCACCCTTGCGCTATAATTCCGATATTATCAAGGCTATATGTGACATTGTTACATACTCTTTCTTTTACTTTATTTGGTGAATCTCTTGTTGAAGAGATTGTACAGTTTGCAACACGGGGAGTGTTGGCATCTTTGTATGTTGATTACTTGCGGAGAGCAAGTGTTTTAGTGGATTGAAATCTCTACGGGGTAGAGGACTGGACGTAGGATCACAAGGATCCGAACCACGATAAATCTCGGTGTTTGTGTTTGGAATATTCTGGATTATGTTCATTTATTTCCGCATACTTATTGCAATTTTTATTAACTTTTAATTTTGCAATATCATCGTAATTTACACTATTCACCCCTCTAGTGTATTTGGTGTGCCAGTAGATCCAACAGCTTTGTATGTGGTGCGGTAAGACCAAAGGATGCCAGGTAGCTCGTCGGGCCACGATCCAAGAGCACTACCGACCTTCTTCTTTATGGGCTCTAGGATGCACTTGTTCGCTACTTTGGCCAGACCATTGCACTGTGGATGCACCACGAATGTGAAGTGTAGGTTGATGCCCCACTCCGAACAGAAGCTTCAGAAGTCCACAGAGTCGAACCACTTCCCGTTGTCTGTCACTAAGGAGCGAGGTACCTTGAAGCGACATATAATTGACTTCTAGACGAAGTTCTTCATGTCCACCCAGGTGATGGGCGCCAGCGGCTCCGCCTCGATCCATTTGGTGAAGTCGTCGATGGCGACGACGAGAAACTTTCTTCCTCCTGCTGCCATGGTGAATGGGTAAAGGATGTCGAGCCCACACTTGGCAAACGGGACAAGGCTCAGGATTGGTGTCAGATCGACGGGCAGGGCGGTCGTATGTTTGAAGAATATTTTGCACACCCCGCATCGCTTGAAGTAGTTGGTTGCGTCCTTCACCATGGTCGGCCAGTAATAACCTTGCTGGATTGTCTTGTGCACCATGGTGTAGCCTTTATAGTGATTCCCGTAGAGCCCTTCATGGATCTCACAGACGAACTCCTCCATCCGCCTTGGCCCAAGGTACTTTAGATAGGGCAAGATGTCATACCTCGCACGGTGCTTTCGGTAGAGCACGCCGTCGAAGATCGTGAACATCAAGGCCTGCCTCTCGATCTTTCGCACCTCCAGTCTGTCCTTTGGCAGGGCTACGGTCTCCAGGTAGGCAATGATCGGGATTATCCATGACTGCTCTAGGTCAGTACATAGTAACCCGCCTTCCTCCAGGCTTAGTGTCAGCAGGTTCTCAATGTAGATATCTTTCCTAATCTCGGACGGAGAAGAGGACACCAGCTTTGAGAGGGCGTTGACGCGAAGGTTGTTCGACCTTGGGAGATGCTGGACCGTGGCCTTCTTGAACTTGAGTAGCTCAGCTCGGGTGCATTTCAGATACCACTTCATCAGATCCTCCCTTACTTCGAAGTTGCCTTCAATTTGCTGAACGACGAGCCTTGAGTCGCTAATCAACAGCACATTTGTCAACCCAAGCGCCTTGCAGAGCTTCAGCCCATCTATGGCGGCCTCCTACTCTGCCACCTTGTTGGTCACCGAGAAGTTGAAGCGGAGTGTGTACTCGAGCAGGCTTCCCTCCGGGGTCTCAATCACAATGCCGGCTCCACTTCTCGACCCCGTGGCTGATCCATCGATGTGGATGACCCACAGCTCACCCCGGACTATGTGAAAGTAGATGGAGGATTCTCGTCGGTGAGCTGCTGCTGTTGTGTGTCCAACTGCTGGTCGGGCGTGGGTTCGTCAATCTCTTCGACAGTGCACTCCACCACGAAGTCTGTTAGCACCTGACCCTTGATCGCCGTCCTAGGCTTGTAGATGATGTCAAACTCGCTGAGCTCCACACTCCAATTCAGGATTCAGTCTGATCTCTCTAGCCTCCTCAGGTTCTTTTTGAGTGTCGAGTTGGTGTAGACAATGATTGAGTGCGCTTGGAAGTAGGGCCAGAGCTTCCTCACCGTTAGGGTCAGACAATAGGTGAACTTCTCGATGGGGCTATAGCGAGTCTCCGCTTCCCGAAGCACTCGACTGGCATAATAGATCGACATCTGGATGCCCCCGTCATCTTTGACTAGGACCGAGCTTACTGCTTCTTCAGTGGTGGTGAGGTAGAGGCCGAGCCGCTCTCCTTCCTTCGGCTTTGTGAGCAACGACGGCCATTATAGGCAGGCTTTAAGTTCGTTGAAGGCTTGGATGCAGGAGTCGTCCCACTTGACCTCCTTCCTTACTCCTTTCCTCTCACTCAAGGCCTTCCGGAGAATTTTGAAGAACGGGAGGGACCTTTCAGCAGACTTCGACAAGAATCTCCCCAGTGTGGCAATCCAACCGTTCATCTTCAGTAGATCTCTGATTGTCTTAGGCTCATTCATGTTGATGAGGGCGGATATCTTATCAGGATTGGACGTGATCCCTCGCTTCGTGATCATGAAGTCGAGGAACTTCCTAAACCAGACACCGAATATGCACTTCACCAGGTTGAGCTGCAAATTGTAGCGCCGGACTTTCTGAAAAGTCTCTTCAAGGTCGGCGAGGTGGTCCTTTGTAGCGGCCTGTTTTTTCTAGTCGTATTTTGACTGTTGTGTTCGTGTATTTTTACTTCGTTGATCCATTTCTTTTCGTCCGAGGGATTTTCATCCGTACGTTGACGCGAGCGCGTCTTTATTTTAGTTTTGTCGTGGCGTAACTATTGGCCGAGTAACCATAACTAATTACTTTTAATTAAGAGTTAATTACTAATTAACTAATTACTACTAACTAATTTAAAATCACAAATTTACTTTTAACAAAAAGTTAATTTCAAATTAACTTATTATTTTTAACTAATTTATTTTTACTAAATTACCTTTCCTAAATTACTCTTACCATCTACTTTACCCTAACCTTAGCCTACCCAATTGAATCCCACCGAAAGAATCGGTGAGATCCAACATCTGCTTTCATTCCTACCCTACCATCAACCACCCCCTTCAAAGAGCTGTCTCCTCCATCCCCCGTTCTTAAACCAACCTGCAGGAACGAACAAACAGCAGCAGCAACAGACATTCCACCACCCTCAGCCACCACCTCCTCCACCATACAAGCAACACCAAATCAGCCACCATCCCTCCACCATCGGCGACCACAACAACCCTTTACTTTCATCATCCCCTTCAACTACATCACAACAACAATTAGCCTTCCTCTCCCCATTCAAACCAGAAAATCAAAACAAACTAGAAATAGAAATCAAATTCCAAAAATCAAACCCAAATTGGAATCCTCCCAAATCTCGCATCTGATCTCCGAAGTGCGTCGCCTTGGAAGCCGTCACCGTCCGACTGGGATCCGCCGCATGCCCGACCACCCCGTACCCGAAACACGCCGCCGTTCCCAGATCTGCACCGCCTCGCACACTGTGCAACCACCGCCTGCCGCCTCCGGGAAGTCACCGACGCTCCAGATCGTGCCTCTCCGTTGCCATAAGCCCCCGAAGCCCAGAAGCCGTCGTCGATCCGCTCGCTGTCGCCTGGAAGCAGCTGCCGATGTCGCTTAGGACCTGTCGTCGTCGAGCCCTGGGGATCGCCACCGTGATCGTCGCGAAGCACCCGCCTCAGATCCTGCCATCCGTCGCCCCAATCAGCCCCGATCTCGCCTGAGCCGCCTTCGTGAGCTGATCACCGCCTACCCTTGCCGCTTTCGCCATGCGCTCTTCGAAACAAAAAAAGAAAGAAAGAACAGAAGGGAGAACAAAGAGACAGAGAGAAGGGTAAAGGTGATAAGCTTATAAGTTTATATGTAAAGTTTAGTTTTAAATTAAGTTAAGATTAAGCTATTAATAAAAGTTATTATATAAAGTTTTTTAAATAAGTTATTAAAAAGTTAATTTATATAAGTTAAGTTATGTTTTATTTATAAGCCAAGTTAATTTTCATATAAATTAAGTTTATAAGTAAAGTTATCTTAAGTTAAGAAATTTTTATATTAAGTTTTAGTTATAAGTTAGTGTAACTTGCCCTTTTAACATAGTATTAATTCGTTAAACTAACTCATTCGTAACACGTGTGAACCAAGTACACCGACCGCCTTTCAAAACGCGCCTTTCACGACAAGTCGATTTGGTAACTCACAGTACCCTAGCTTTGGGGTTTAAAAACAATATTGTTGCATGCTAAATTAGTTTCTTTTCATCAGCAAAGTGTTTCACATGAACTGTTAGCTAAACTTGATAAGTTGCATAGTATCATAAGTTGCACTGTATCGTAAATTAAATTGAATTGGACTCCATGACAGGTTTAACCGAAAGATGTAACTGAAAAAGTGAGAATAGTAATTGACTCATAAATTGTAAATATGATAACCTGCACACACACCTGGGTTTTGGGGTAACTTGTAATAGTGTAAGTGCGGGAGCGACCAGTCCGATCTTTGTATTGAACATTATCATTTTGTTGAATAGTACCAATTTGTTGAACAGTATCGTTTTGTTGTAACCCAAGATATCAGGTGGACTCTTGGTTGCTTACTGTACTACGCTTTATAAGTCACGAACTAGGATCAGGTACAACTAAACACTTCGTAACTGGTCATTTTAATATTTTTTACTGCTGACAGAATTGTAATAGTGGTAAATCTGTTATGTTGCTTTTCTGCTCTATTGTACGCACTTTACTTATTGTCTCTTTAGGTTGTCATGCTAGTTTTGCCATGTTAGTTTATTGCTTTAAAAATCGTGCTAGAGATACTTTGAGTTACGTCTGATCCTGGCGACCGTTCTTTTTGTGGTGGTCTTGCCAGATACAGCACAGGTTGAAGACTTTGCGCCAGAGGCTGTAGACCCTGAGTTTGCGGTTGAGTTTGACTAGCCGGACGCTGGATATTGAGTGTGAGTGTGTGAGTTTTACTTTGTTGTTTTCAGAGTGGTTTGAGGTAACCTTGGTACTCGGTTGTATTTTCCCTTCTAGTACGCTGCTGGGTTGTAATAAGGTTGTAAACCCACTTTCATTATAAGTATTTTGGCATATTTCTGCAAGAGAGCCTGTGTTGACTTCATTGGTGCATAGCAGGACTGGTGCATGTTCCAAACAGTAATGAGCCCCGAGGGTGGGTCGTTACATCCTTGGTCCTCTTCGATTTGACCAGTATATAGTCGATATAGACCTCCAGATTCATGTCGACCTGTGGATGAAAAATCTTGTTCACCATCCATTGGTAGGTCGCCCCGGCGTTCTTCAGCCCGAAGGGCATCTTGGTGTAGCAGAATGTTCCTCGGTCGGTGATGAACGACGTCTTCTCCTCGTCGTAGGGTGCCATTTGAATTTGATTGTAGCAGGAGAAGGCGTTCATGAAGGTCAACAGCTCATACCCGGAGGCGTTGTTCACCAAATGGTCGATCCTCGACAGCGGAAAGCTATTTTTTTGGGTAGGCTTTGTTAAGGTCAGTGAAATCCATGCACATTCACCATTTACCGCTGGGCTTCTTCACCATAACCACATTGGCAAGCCAATCAAGGTAGATCACTTCCATGATGAACTTGGTCTCGAGGAGCCGCTCCACCTCATCACCTGCAGCCCGCATTTTCTCCCCTCCATCGTTGCGCTTCTCTGCCGAACTGGGTGAGATTCTGGGTCGATATGAAGTTCATGGGCGATCACCTTTGGGTCGACTCCGGGCATGTCCGAGGGCGACCACACGAAGATATATGCATTCACCCTAAGGAGGTCGACTTGCCCCTCCTTCAACTCTGCGGGCAGCTTCGTGCCAATGGACACAGTCATGTCTGCTTCCACCGTCACTGGAACCTCCTCTACAGTCCTCCACCAGAGCTGGTCGTTGATGAGCGAAGTCCTCCCTACTGTCAAAGTGGTCGATCGAGAGGGCTTCCTCAGACTTTTTGTGCTTTGTGGACCGATGTAGCAGCTTCGGGAGAGCTTCTGGGATCCCTATACCTGCCCCACTCCATGCGGAGTTTGAAACTTCACCATTTGATGTAGCAATAAGGAGAGAGCTTCGACAGCGGTCATGTAAGGCCGACCAATGATGCTATTGTATGCTAAGGCGACGTCGACAATGAAGAACTACATCATCCGAGTGACGATCTTCGGCCTCTCCCCTAAGGTGACGGGCAGGGTGATTACTCCAACAATGGGCACCGAATGTCCTGTGAAGCTGACAATCGGGCCCAAGCAAGGCTTCAGCTCCGCCTGGTATAGCCTGATCTTCTGAATCGTGGACAAGAACAGGATGTTGAACGAGTTTCCTGTGTGACCAGGAGCCTACTCATGATCGTTGGCCCGATGATCGCTTCGATGAAGATGGCATCCTCATGCAGCAGCTCGACCCCCTCCAGGTCGTCAGAGAAGGAGATAAGGGAGCCACTCTTCTCCGCTTTGCCCATGTACCGGTGCCCAACGTCATGAACTGTCGAGCGTATACATTCCTCGCCGATGCTGATGTGCCACCCTGGGATGGCCCACCGCAGATTACATCCACATGCATAATCGGCTCGGGCCTATGGTGGGCCACTTGCCCGGAGTTGTAGGTCGGTTGATCAAGACCTGCGGTCGCCCTTCTCCCACGGTCAAGTCTCTCTAGGTCGACGAATCTTCGGAGATGACCTCCTGATCGCGCCCCGGATACACACCCAGGACGAGACTCGCTAGTCTTACCGCAAGCGCACGGTGTAGCGGCGAGCGGGTATCGAACACGAGGAGGGCAAATGACGGTGTCTTCTCCAATTCACCTGGCTATACGAACAGTCGAGAAATATTCGTAATAAAGCGGTCACAGTCATTCAATTGTATAAAGAAAATATCAAATTAATAAAAACACCTAGGGATAGGGAATCCCCGCTACAAACCGTATCTCGTCATTGTGATTCGTAGGTTTCACAATTGCTAGACTTGAAATTCAGGTGAACTAGTTGCAACTAAATGTAGAACCAAGCTCACGCTCTCGTGCTATTGCCGGTCTATAACAAACCTAGGGTAGGGTCCAATCTCTTGCAAACCCTAACCTAGGCAAGCTAGCGTGAAGAACAACATCATCGTTTAATCGTATCTCGAGCCCACTCTTGTGCAAACTCGAGCTACGACCTTGGTTGGGATAGTTCCTACCCGTCCAATCTCTTGCAAACGGGTATTGGCATAGAATTGCAATCGAAAACCCTAGTTTCGGTCCAATCTCTTGCAAACCGATTCCGGAGAAATTCAATTGCAACCCAATTCAAATTCCTAGGGCTTCCTATCGAGTTGGGATCCAATCTCTTGCAAATCCCAATCGGTATGAATCCCTAGCTATTCGTATTAAATCAATCCCAAACTAACTCTAATCAATTCTAGCAAGGATTTCACCAATTCATCACAAATTAGAAATATGGTTCGTAGGGTTCATCCCTACGCCCTAAGACGATAAAACTACTCACTATTCATAATGCAAATCATTAGAAATTCAATAGAAATAACAATAGAATTCATTGCAATAGACAATATATAAATAAAAATGAGATTTTTGATAGAAAGAGAGACAAACCAATGAAGTTCCAATAGCATCCAACAAATTAAGACTTTTATCTCTCTCCAAAGAACCAAATCTAATCTCCTAAAAAGTATTCTAAAAGGGCTGCCAAAAGTATGAAAAAGCTCTCCTAAACTAGGTTAAAAACTGGGGTTAAATACCCCCCAAAGTTGCCCAAAAAACTGTGACAAAATTGCCCCTGCGCAGCTTGAAAATCGCACTTTACGCTACATGCAGCGCGGCTCACTCGACCGAGTGACAAATGTCACTCGGCCGAGTAACGGACCCCGACGGATTCCAGTAAGTCTAGACTTTTGAGGGGTCGTCTCCTCGGGAGTCACTCGGCCGGTGGGATTTCTTCACTCGGCCGAGTCGGAACTCGGGGCTGACTGACGGATTATAGTAACTTGGAAATTTTGGTTGCTGTCGTCTTGATGCCACTCGGGCGAGTGGTGTATTCGTGCTCGGCCGAGTGGTCTGGCGATGCTCGGCCGAGTACACACTGATATGGAGTCTGTTGCGTGTCCGATCTGGCCGGCCGAGCGGGCTGTCGATGCTCGGACGAGTGACTCCTTCACTCGGCCGAGTGGCATGCTGAAAATGCCCAATCTTCGTATTTTTGCTTCCTCGTCGCTCCTACGACGTTCTTTCTTCTTCCACCCTCTCCAATCACAGAATTCCCCTCAAAAGAGTCACGGGTGACACTCCAGAGTGGGTGCATCTCAGAATCGCTCCAAATCGCTCCAAATCTCCTGAAATACGACAAAAACAAGAAATCATGAAAAGCATCGCAATATTGTCGAATAATCGTGAAAAATGCGATATGGGCGATCTAAATGGCATGCAAACAAGCAGAAAAAAGGTGTAAAATATGGAGTGATCACCGCCTTGGATCAGTCGCTCAATGTCTTTCTTCAGGACGAAGCAGTCATCGATGTCATGGCCATGGTCGCGGTGGTATTGACAATATTTCTGCATATTCTTACCGCCGGACCTCGTCCGCGTCTCCGAGGGTGGGTCTTTGAGAAGCCTGCCAGTCAGGGCCACCGCCATCACTTCGGCCAGAGGGCGTTGAGTCTGGAGTAATGTACCACCTCCTGCGCTCTTTCTGGCCCGCCTTTCGGAGCGGGGTTTCTGGGCACGAAGAACCACGAGGTCCGGGGCGATCTTGCACTTGAGGGGCTCCCTGGTCGCACCCTCGGGGGCGATCTTGCTCACGCCCTCTGGGGTGATCCTGGTCGTGCCCTTGGGGGCGTTCATCCCGTCTCGACCGCTCACTGGGCCTTACTTCAACACGTGTAGCTACGACGGGTGAGGTCTTCTTCACCGTCCCCAAGGCTTCCTCGCTCAACATGAACTTCTCGGCCCAAGTGAAGAGGGCATGGAGATCGACGAGTGGATCTCGGAGCAGCGACTTATGAAGACTTGTGTTCGTCAGTCCCTTCTTGAAGGCATCATGAGGAGCTTGTCTCCACAGCTTGTCAGGTTGAGTCTTTCTTCGTTAAAGCGCTGCAAGAAGTCACGGATAGTCTCCCCCTCCTTCTGGACTACCGTGAACAGATAGGTCGATGCTTTTTTCTTTCTTTGCCCCGCCAGAAATTGATGACAAAACATTCATGAGAGGTCACCGAACGAGTCAACAAAGCTATCAAGCAAGCCGTTGTACCACTCCACTGCCGCTTTCTTCAAGGTCGTCCGGAAATCTCGACAAAGGAACGCGTCGCCTGCCCCATGGATCTCCATAACTCCATGGTATCACTGCACATGCTCCAGTGGATCGTCCGAACCATCATATAGTTCAATCTGAGGTAGCTTGAACCTATGGGGTACCGGGGTTGAGATCACCCTTTGGGTCAGCAGATTGGCTTCTTCGGGGTAGGGGAGGCGTTGGCGACCTCTGGGAAATGTTCCTGCCGCTTCGATGGTCCCGTTGCTGGTTGGAATCGCTGGATGAGCCACCTCAGTGCTCAGAGGCATTTCTCCCTCTCTCCCGAGGGGTGGGACTGTGGTCGTGGCTCCTCCTCCGCCAATCACTATGCCTAGGAGAGTGGCGATCTGGTTGGGGGCTCCGGCTGCGATAGTCGCGACCTTCTCACCTCGGCCTGTCGACCTCCCACGACGATAGATTTCCACAGGATGGTCCAGCATGAGGTTCTCCTGCACCAGCAAGGCCGATGCCAGGGGGACTCCTCGGCTCCCCTCCTGAAGCCTCTCCCTCTCGGAATCAAGGACATGAAGCCGTCGAATAGAGGCTTATTCATCTAGTCGCCTCTGATGAGCGGCCTCCTCCTCCTTGTTGATCTGCAGAGCGTGTCATGCCATGTTTTCAACCATACGTGTAGTATACTCCTATGTGTAATGTCATATGGTGTGTATAGTGGAATATATTGTAATGCCCTACCAGCTACTGCACAAGTACTAGAGGGGGGGTGAATAGTACTTTAAAATAATAAGGCGTATAATTCCAAATTAAATTGCACACAACTACCAAATCAATTTGCGGAAGCTTAAATTGAATGACAACAATGAAATTAACAATGCAAACAAACGATGTTAATGGGTTCGGATCCACCCAAGTCTCCCCGACTTGTTCCCGGTGATCCTACGTCCCAACCACCCGGATCCCTTCCGGATACTTGAGTTAGAAACCCTAACTCAAGATTTCCACTATGAATATCTTGTGAAAAACCTTCACAAGATCAAATCATACATGCAATAGCAAACGTGAATCCCACAACCCGGGATCACAACCTTCTCTCACAACCGAGAGAATCACAAAGCAATATTAAAGAGTTTAATATGAAATAAACAAGCTTACCACAAAATCCTATACCTTGAGTTTTTCTTACCCAATAGGTGGAATGAAGGATTTGAGGAAGATGAAGTTACCAAACCCTAGCACCAAGGAAATGAGCAGCAATGGGTGCCTAGGGATGATTTGGAAACTTGAATCAAGCAATAGCTTGAAGAGCTCACCAAGAACAAGCTTCTCTCTAGATCTAGAAATGAGAGAGAATGGGTTTCTTGTGAGGAAGAGAGCTTTAGATTTGAGGGAGAATGGCTATCTCTTTAGAACTCAATGAATCTCTTAATGGCAGCTCTATTGAAGATAGAAATGACCTAGGTTCGTATTTATAGGGTCCCATAAAAACAAGTTAGGTCAATCTCCAGCGGAAAGAAATCTGTGAGAATTAGTCGGTCAAAGAACACTCACTGACCGACTAGTTCATCAACTAGTCGGTCAGTCACAAAGCATGGACCGACTAAGAGCAGATCTGAGAAGAGATAGAATTTCAGACCTAGAAATCTAGTCGGTCCAAGAACACTGTCTGACCGACTAGTTTCACAACTAGTCGGTCATCCAATGAACGTAGACCGACTAAGAGGCAAAACAACATAGTCTGAAGGCAAGTTGACTTAGTCGGTCCAAGAACAAAAGTTGACCGACTAGATTGTCAACTAGTCGGTCATCAAACATTCTTAGACCGACTAACGGTAAACAGTAGCTTAGGAGAATTTTAGAGTGAACAGTAAGTCACAACTAGTCGGTCAAAGAAGCATCACTGACCGACTAGTTCACAAACTAGTCGGTCGGTGAGTCAACGTAGACCGACTAACTGTAAACAGTAAAGTCCAAGAAATTAAGGAATCAAACTAGTCGGTCCAAGAACAGTTGCCGACCGACTAGATCACCATCTAGTCGGTCAGTACTTGTTCTTGTACCAACTAACATGCACAACAAAGTCCGAATCGAAGCGCGACGCTTCGAGGAAGTTAGAATGAACTTGTGCAAGGATCCTAGAGCTACGAAATGAGCGTAATGAAGATATAGACGTAAGATATACTCAAGGCTTAACATTCTATATATCGAAGCTAAAAGACTATAAATAAAACCTTAATAAACGGTCTTCGATAGCTTCGATTGAATCTTCATATTTTCCAAAGCGTCGCAAGAGCTTCAACGAAGCTTTAGGCATGAATATGAGCTTTGGAAAGTGTTGAGATGTCGCTTTGAATGTTCACGTGAAATTGGCGACGATCTCCAATACTGCGCTCACAAATTGTTAGTTCATGAATTATTTATGTTTGCTCATCATCCAAAACCAAATCCGGGGAGTCCAATATTCAACATTCTCCCCCTTTTTGGTGATGACAAACCAACATAAATAATAATCAAAGATAATAATTCAAATGTAAAATACTTACTCCCCCTGCATTGATGACACGTTAATTCCAAAATGAATATAAATGAATTGCATCAAGCAGACGAGTAAGATAAATAAAATGAATTGATTTTTGAAATATCGGATTTTGAAAATCCTTATATGTATCTTAACTCCCCCTGAATCTAACATATCAAACTAGATTCTTGGAAATTGAGTTAAATTTTCATTTGCGCTATTTTATTATCATTATCTCTCCCCCTTTGGCATTATCCCAAAAAATGGGGGGCATACAACGACAACAATTAGGAAATGTAAAATCCAACATCGGGAGTCGTAGACAAAGGCAATGGACCAACTTGACACCAAGGGAAAAATTGTGGAAATCAAAACAAGGTGTGCCAAATTTTCCATTATATCTTTAAAAAAAATCAACGATAATCAAAATCATTAACAATAATATTTGGTATTTTTTTTATTTATTGAATAATGAAACATATTCTCCAATATTCAATATTTCTTGGTTAAATTTGTGCATGGAAAACAATTCTATATTAATATAGAAATATAATCTATTTAACCAAGTTTTTAATCGTCGAGCGACGAATTCACAATTCAAATGCATTCAACGAATATATATATAAAAAATGCACGACGAATAAATGACAAAGTGAATGACGATGAACATATATATATGTAGAGACAATGTGAGTATATCCAAAAAATATCACATCGAATATATGAGATACATCATATCAAGCGCTACATATCATCAAAAAGAAATACATCATCCTCCTCCTCCTCATCAAAATAAATACTACAAAAACAAGTACAGCATCATCATCAACATCGTCATATCATAAAATCCAACACCGACAACCAGAAAGCACAAAAAAAAATACATCGAAGCATCTCTCAACCCCATCCTAACCCAAAACACTCTCACTAAGATATATCATCCAAAGCGTATATGGAGAGTCCTCGGAACAACGATCACGAGGAGGAGGCTGGATCTGCAGCGTCCGTGGGTCCAGTCGACGGAGTGGACTCAGGATCTGCAGGGAGTAGAGGTGTCTCAACAGATGGAATCGTCGGGGCAGGAGTCGAGATCTCAGGAACAGGCTCTACAGCAGCAAGGGTCTCGACAGCAGATGTGTCAGCAGGAATATCAGTAGGCTCAGAAGACTGAAGTGCTAAAGCAGAAGGCTCTGGAACACCGGAAGTGGTGCCAACTCCAGGAGCAGAAGTGGAAGTACCAGCAGCAGCAGCAGCAGTGGCCTCATCGCCACGGGCAAAAGAAGTAGCAAGCTCGTCAAGCTCCTCATCGTCCATCTCCTCGGCCTCAGACACCGAAGGAGGAAGCTCAATCCCCATCATACGAGCCATACGGCAGACTACCTCCTCAGTACGAGCCAAACGGGAGTCGTGCTGACGAAGTAGGCGTACGACATCGTCCAAAGTAGCAGGGGAAGACGAGGCTGCAGCAGCTGACGGAGTAGACTCAGAAGCAGATGCGGTAGACCTCTGCACGTGACGAAGAGCCGCTAGAGATTTCTTCATGGCCGTCGCGTTCAGAGGCGTACCCAAAGGACGCTCATCGTCAGGAGGGAGAGGAACTCGAAAATGACGGAATACGAGAGTCAACAAGCAGGGGTATGGAATGTGCGCAGACTTATTGGTCTTGCGTATACACTCGAAAGAATCCATCTTATCGAGTATCACGCGAGCCCAATTTATCTCGCACCCCAAGAAAAGAGCGTATATGAGCTTCAAAAACGGCTGAGAGGGGAGTGAAGAGGATCCATACTTAGGGAGGAGACACGACTTCAAAATCAGGTTAAGAACCCACGCATTCGGCTTAAAAGATTTTGATGGAACACCAATGAATGCGGAGGGGATAACCTGGAAAATCTCTGAAAGAATAGACTGATCCAAGGAAGAAATGTCGTCTACGGAAATGTCCGAAGGGAGGAGACCACACGACGCACAACCAAGGATCTCCCCCAAGATTTCTGCCATGAGAACTATTGGAGTTCCCAAGACAGTCGTCTCAATGGAGTGGCTGGCGTCGTACTGGCCTCGAATACGGTTGGCATAGAACAATTTCACGAGGCGAGGGTACGGTTTGGGATTGGCCTTGGGGTCGTATCGGAGATAGTCTAGAAGGCCACTATAAGAGAGAAGATCAGCAAGGCCGAGAAAATCAGAGAACTGAACGTAATGCTCCAACAACAGTGGACAGTGTTCTATACGGTTGTACGCGGCGAGACACTGAGGGTCATCGCGGCACAACGATATGTCTACACCGCCAACTGGCATAGGAGCTTTACCCTTGGCCTTACGGGTCTTCGGAGGTGGGGTAGGTTCCCTAGTAGGCTCATCCTCTGGGATAAAATCAGTGTCGGAATCGGGAGGAGTAGCCGGAGTGTGAAGAATAGGCTTTTTGGTCTTGGATTTACGGGGTTTAACTATGGCAGTCCTAGGCTTCTTAGGAGGAGGCGAAGATGGAGAGCCTTGGGTTGACTTGGCACGACGCTTAGGCTTCGGGGGATTCCTAGGGTCCGAAGGTTGTTCTACGGTCATAGGAGAGGCCCCGGAAGAGGCGATCGGAATGCGAGTCTTAGCCATAGCACTACGAGCACAATCAATCAAAGAAACCCTAGAAGCTAGCACAAACCCTAGAAGCTAGCACAAACCCTAGAATACCAAATGAAATCGAAAAGCACAAACCCTAGGTTAAAAACTAGAATCCGAAACCCTAGAATACCTAGGAGGAGAAATCGAACCCTAGGGCAAGAAATCGACCTAGGAGAGGGAGGGAGATACCTAGGAGGCTGAGTCGACGGCGGCGGACGGCGGAGATGGCCGGAGATATGGCCGGAGACGACGGAAGTTGAAAGGGCTCGAGAGGGGGGTTTGGGGTTTTCGGGCTGGAGCAAAAGGGAAGACCGACTAATAGAGAGATTAGTCGGATGAAGAATGAATATAAGTCGGTCTGGAATCAAAAAGACGTAACAGCCCTAACATACTTAGTCGGTCACAGTTCAAGCACTGACCGACTAGATTACGATCTAGTCGGTCGGTCAATGAGCTTGAACCGACTAAGTCGAAACAGTAGCTCAGAGTGATTTTTAGGGCTAGATTTAGTCGGTCGCAGTATACTTACTGACCGACTAGTTTTCAATCTAGTCGGTCGGAAAGTGTACTATGACCGACTAACGAAAGAAAATGATAGGAGATGGATATTTGCTTGATCTAGTCGGTCTGAGTTCATTTGCTGACCGACTAGATGAGCATCTAGTCGGTTGACAAGAGAACTGAAACCGACTAGAAGAGTCCAAAAGTAGAAATTTGATTTCTCTTCACAAACCACTTGGATGAAACATCCTAACTCACTCATTAGTCATCTAAATTACCCCATAAAACGTCGAAATCTTAAATACGACATTGAAATACGAATTCGATCATAAATTCAAATAAATCACATAAAATTCCCAAAAATTCAATTAATCTAGCATGAAAGAAATATCGTGAAATATATTAGCATGCAAGATGATTGAATTTAAATATGAATCCTATATCTCGGATTCACCCATAATCCCCAATTCTCGACGCAACCGCACAAAGGAGTCCTCCTTTAGGGGTTTCGTGAAAATATCGGCGATTTGCTTTTGGGTTTCAACGTACACTAAAATGATGTCCTTTTTAGCAACATGATCATCTAAGAAATGGTGTCGGACATCTATGTGTTTCGATCGGGAATGGTGCACCGGATTCTTTGAAAGACAAATAGCACTTTGGTTATCCACCATGATAGGGCTAGTATCACAATGGATACCAAAATCCTTCAATGTGTGTCTCATCCAAAGAACCTGGGCACAAGCGGCACCGACGGCAATATATTCCGCCTCGGTGGTTGAAAGTGATACCGAATTTTGCTTCTTGGAAAACCAAGAGACAAGAGAATTTCCTAGAAAATGGCAAGTGCCACTAGTACTTTTCCTGTCGGATTTGCATCCCGCATAATCAGCGTCACTATATGAGACTAACTCATATGTGCTAGATCTCGGATAAATTAATCCAAAATCTAATGTGTAACTTAGATAGCGAAAAATACGCTTTACCGCTACTAAGTGAGACTCCTTAGGTTGAGACTGATAACGAGCACATATACATACGGCAAACATAATATCGGGCCTACTTGCGGTAAGATAAAGCAAACTACCTATCATACCTCGATATAGACGAATGTCTACATCCTTACCGCCCGTATCCTTGTCAAGATGCGTAGTCGTGCTCATTGGAGTCTTTTTCCCGGAGGCATTCTCCATTCCAAATCGCTTTAGCAACTCCACCGTGTACTTCGTTTGGTGGATGAAGATTGCATCGTTCATTTGGCGAATTTGGAGACCTAAGAAATATTTGAGTTCGCCCATGTGGCTCATCTCAAATTGTTCCTTCATCACATTAGAAAACTCTTCGCAAAGAGCGAAGTTAGTAGCACCGAAAATGATATCATCAACATAAATTTGAACTAATAAAATATCATTATTCGCATGCTTAATAAAAAGTGTTGAATCGGCTTCGCCCATTTTAAAATTCAAATCCAAAAGAAAATTCTTTAGGCGATCATACCAAGCTCGAGGAGCTTGTCTCAAACCATAAAGAGCTTTCTTTAGTTTAAAAACGTGATTTGGAAATTTTTCATTTACGAAGCCCGGAGGTTGAGAAACGTAAACTTCCTCAACGACATCTCTGTTTAAAAATGCACTTTTAAAATCCATTTGAAATAATTTAAAATTCTTATGGCATGCAAAAGACAAAAGTAATCTAATTGATTCTAATCTAGCTACCGGAGCGAAAGATTCTTCGAAATCGATACCTTCCTCTTGACGATAGCCTTGAGCTACTAACCGAGCTTTGTTCCGGACGACGACTTGGTTTTCGTCGGTTTTGTTCTTGAAGATCCACTTTGTCCCTATGACGGTGTGGTTCTTCGATGGCAATGGAACAAGCTCCCAAACTTCATTCCTCTCGAATTGAATGAGCTCCTCCTCCATGGCTAAGATCCAAGCGCTATCTTCGCATGCTTCATTAATATTCTTTGGCTCTATCGATGAGGCAAAGGCACAATTTACGAAGTGGTGAACTTGCGATCTCGTCTTGACACTATCATAGATATTGCCAATGACTTGCTCATGGGGATGGTCACGAACCGAATGAAGCCGTTTGGGAATACCGTGATCACTTGGAACATTCTCAACAACTTCATTAGTTGGGTTAGTCTCAATAGAATCAATAGAATCATTAGACTTAGAATTATCAAACGAATCACATAAAACATCCATAGAATCATTATCATTTGAAATTCTAGTTGGAACAAATCCTTCATTAAATGAGACATGAAGCGATTCCTCGATCGTTGAGGTTCGTTTGTTGAATATCCGGTAGGCCTTGCTACGCGTAGAATATCCAACAAAAATCCCCTCATCGGATCTCGGATCGAATTTGTCCAAACTACCATATGTGTTCTTAATAAAACATTTCGAACCAAAAACACGAAAATGTTTAACTTGAGGCAACCTACCAAACAACAATTCATAACAAGTTTGTTTAGTGCCGGGCCTCAAAAGTATTCTATTAAACACATAGCAAGCGGTGTGTACCGCTTCCGCCCAAAATTGATGGCCAAGTTGGCTATCATCAAGCATAGTGCGAGCACACTCCACTAGCGTCCTATTCTTTCTCTCAACTACACCATTTTGAGGAGGTGCACGAGGGAAAGAGAAGGTGTGAGTAATACCAACTTCATCACAAAATGTCTCAAAAGACTCATTCTCAAATTCACCTCCATGATCACTACGAATAGTGACAATGGTGGTTCCTAAGAGATTTTGTACTTTCTTAACAAAAATTGTGAAGTTTTCAAAAGCTTCATTTTTATTACACAATGAAAATACCCAAGTAAATCTTGAATAGTCATCTACGATGACAAGTCCATACCTTGCATTTCCTAAGGAAGCTACTCTAGTTGGCCCAAATAAATCTAGATGTAATAGCTCTAGTGGCCTTTTAGTAGAGATGCTTTTCTTAGGTTTAAATGAAGATTTAGGAAGCTTGCCGCGTTGACAACAATCACAAAAACTTTTCTTTTCAAAAACAAGCTTCGGAAAACCTTTAATAGAATTCAATTTTGAAAGCTTATATAGTGTTCCAAAGTTCACATGTCCAAAGCGTCGATGCCATAAGTGTTGTTCACTTGTGTTGGCAACGAGACATTGTTCATATGACTTAGGAAGATCCAAAATATAAATGTCTTTACGACGAGTTCCGGAAAATAATAATTTTTCATTATCCTTTCTTAAAATATGACACAATCCTTTCGCAAAGCTAACTTTGTAACCTTTGTCACAAAGTTGACTTATTGAAATAAGATTATGATTTAAACCACTAACAAGATAAACGTCACTAATTAATGGTTTAGAAGGGTTACCGACTTTACCAACACCTATGATGGTTCCGCTCTCGTTGCCTCCAAATACGACGCGGTTTCCATTCGCAATGGGAACCACTCCGGAGAGCAAACGAGCGTCACCCGTCATGTGTTTGGAGCACCCGCTATCGAGTATCCAATTCCCTTTGGAGCTAAATTTAAATTTGATGCTCCTTTTCTTTTTCTTTTCCTTGAGTACCTAAAGATAGACACTTTCATATCATGGTACCCAAGGTCATTGGGTCCAAGGGATTAGACCTTTGGAAGCCAAGTCCAAGTGGACTTAGACTTCCCCACATAATTCTTACTATGCACAACATCCGAAAAATAAGCATTCATGTACATTTGTTTTTCGTCCATGCTTGTGTCCTTTGGGCTCCAAATAGTGAATATTTTGGGAGCCATCATCCTATTGGGTGCATGCATGCTACGTTGATTTCTACGTGATGCATGTTGTGGATAGGCATACGGGACATGATGGAATGGTGCACGACGAGAATTATTCATATGATGAGGTGGGTGTACATATGCATGTGTGGGAACACGTGCGTGAGGGTGTCTCACTTGGTGTGCACGTGCCCGTGAATGTGTTGCATAAAAATCATCATAAGTGTGAGACGGTGGAGTAGGACGTGTGTTCCTACGTGGCATGGTATTAGTGTACATGTAAGCATGCCCCTTCTTTGGAGGTCCACCCAATGTGGGTTTCTTTCCGAAAGAGGGTGTGGACGAGGTGGAAGCACCATTGGAAGATGAACTACCAATAGAGTGTTTGCTCCCACTCGTTGAGGCTTCGGAAGTTGGCCTAACAAAAGTAGTGACCGACTTGGATGAATTTCCCATCATATACCCCAAGCCAATGTGGTGATTGGCCGGAAGTAAGTCACTTAGGATTTTATCCAAATGGTCCTTACCTTTATTGAATCTATTGATTCGGCCTAATGTGTTCTCATAATTCTCTTTGAGAGAACGCATTGAAGTATCTAAAGTGGATACTTGCGATGTGAGCACATAAACACGAGATTTAAGATTCTCGTTCTCAATACTCAAAGTTGAGTTTTGAGAAGTTAAATCCGCTATCTTATGTTCTTCCGCATCCTCAATGCTAACATGTTCGAGTTTAGATTTGAGATTCGCAATCTCATTTCTTAACTCTTCAACAACGGTGTCGTTGTTGGTGATGATATTCTTAGGCGATGTTTGAATGCTAGCTAGGTCATCTTTTACCTTAGTATATCTATTTACTAACTTAGTGTATTTTGACCAAAGTTGAGAGTTAGCATTTCTAAGATCATCCATCGTTACCTCATCGCTTTCGTCATTACTATCATCGGAAGAGGAGGATCCTTGATCGTTCTCCTCTCTTGCCATGAAGCACATATGTGCTTGTTCCACTTTCTCATCATCTGACTCTCCGCTTGAGGAATCCTCGGAGTCGGTGAAGGTAGCTCCGACAAGTCCTTTCTTGTACCCCTTTTTGTATTTCTTGGACTTATCGAATTTTGACGCCTTCCACTTCTCCTTTTGTTTGTTGAGAGGACACTCCGCTTTCATGTGTCCTGGTTTATTGCACATGAAACACAAAGGAGAGGAAGAGACGTTAGAAGAACCAAATTTACCTTTGGTCTTGAAGTTACCTTTCCGGAAGAAACGGTTGAACTTCTTGGCCATGAGTGCCATGGACTCCAAGTCCAACTCGTTTTCCGAGTCTTCATCATCGGAAGATGTGGATGAAGCCGCCTTGAATGCAATCGCCTTTTTCTTAGGCGCATCTAGGTTCAAATATGACTTCATCTTTTCTTGTAGCTTCACCTTGCTATCTTTGCGTACCTCGTATGACATCAAAGTACCCATTAGTTGAACTACAGTATATTTGTTCATGTCATTACCTTCCTCGATGGCGAAGGTACGTTTTTCCCAAGAAGAGGGAAGTCCTTCAATAAGCTTTAAGCACTTCTCCTTTTGAGTGTAGATCTTGCCGAGGGCCTCTAACTCGTTTATTATGTCAACGAAGCGAGCGTAATATTCTTTCATCTTCTCGCCCTGTTGCATATGAAACATTTCGTAATCTTTGGTTACGACAACGAGTTTAGAGTCTCTTACCCGACTCGTCCCTTCATGTAGTATGAGGAGAGAGTTCCAAATTTGATATGCACTCTTACATGTGCATATCTTATTGAAGTCCTCGGGCTCCAATGCGCATTGCAAGGCGTTCATTGCCTTGGCATTGCTTACCTCCGCGGCGACCTCCGCGGTAGTCCATTTCTCAAAATCTTCTTCTTCGGGCTCGATGTACTCCTTCATTGTAGTCCTCCATAAAGATGCACTTCGGAGGAAGGTTTCCATCCGACATTTCCAGTACCCATAGTTGGTACCGTTGAAGAATGGAGGCCTTGTAGAGGAATGTCCTTCCATCACCGATGACGCTCCTTCACGGTTCCTGAAGGTGTCGTAGTTGGAAGGTGGAGGCACGGTCTTGTTGTCGTTGGCAGACATAGCTGAGTATCTGGCTTTGATACCAAATGTAATGCCCTACCAGCTACTACACAAGTACTAGAGGGGGGGTGAATAGTACTTTAAAATAATAAGGCGTATAATTCCAAATTAAATTGCACACAACTACCAAATCAATTTGCGGAAGCTTAAATTGAATGACAACAATGAAATTAACAATGCAAACAAACGATGTTAATGGGTTCGGATCCACCCAAGTCTCCCCGACTTGTTCCCGGTGATCCTACGTCCCAACCACCCGGATCCCTTCCGGATACTTGAGTTAGAAACCCTAACTCAAGATTTCCACTATGAATATCTTGTGAAAAACCTTCACAAGATCAAATCATACATGCAATAGCAAACGTGAATCCCACAACCCGGGATCACAACCTTCTCTCACAACCGAGAGAATCACAAAGCAATATTAAAGAGTTTAATATGAAATAAACAAGCTTACCACAAAATCCTATACCTTGAGTTTTTCTTACCCAATAGGTGGAATGAAGGATTTGAGGAAGATGAAGTTACCAAACCCTAGCACCAAGGAAATGAGCAGCAATGGGTGCCTAGGGATGATTTGGAAACTTGAATCAAGCAATAGCTTGAAGAGCTCACCAAGAACAAGCTTCTCTCTAGATCTAGAAATGAGAGAGAATGGGTTTCTTGTGAGGAAGAGAGCTTTAGATTTGAGGGAGAATGGCTATCTCTTTAGAACTCAATGAATCTCTTAATGGCAGCTCTATTGAAGATAGAAATGACCTAGGTTCGTATTTATAGGGTCCCATAAAAACAAGTTAGGTCAATCTCCAACGGAAAGAAATCTGTGAGAATTAGTCGGTCAAAGAACACTCACTGACCGACTAGTTCATCAACTAGTCGGTCAGTCACAAAGTATGGACCGACTAAGAGCAGATCTGAGAAGAGATAGAATTTCAGACCTAGAAATCTAGTCGGTCCAAGAACACTGTCTGACCGACTAGTTTCACAACTAGTCGGTCATCCAATGAACGTAGACCGACTAAGAGGCAAAACAACATAGTCTGAAGGCAAGTTGACTTAGTCGGTCCAAGAACAAAAGTTGACCGACTAGATTGTCAACTAGTCGGTCATCAAACGTTCTTAGACCGACTAACGGTAAACAGTAGCTTAGGAGAATTTTAGAGTGAACAGTAAGTCACAACTAGTCGGTCAAAGAAGCATCACTGACCGACTAGTTCACAAACTAGTCGGTCGGTGAGTCAACGTAGACCGACTAACTGTAAACAGTAAAGTCCAAGAAATTAAGGAATCAAACTAGTCGGTCCAAGAACAGTTGCCGACCGACTAGATCACCATCTAGTCGGTCAGTACTTGTTCTTGTACCAACTAACATGCACAACAAAGTCCGAATCGAAGCGCGACGCTTCGAGGAAGTTAGAATGAACTTGTGCAAGGATCCTAGAGCTACGAAATGAGCGTAATGAAGATATAGACGTAAGATATACTCAAGGCTTAACATTCTATATATCGAAGCTAAAAGACTATAAATAAAACCTTAATAAACGGTCTTCGATAGCTTCGATTGAATCTTCATATTTTCCAAAGCGTCGCAAGAGCTTCAACGAAGCTTTAGGCATGAATATGAGCTTTGGAAAGTGTTGAGATGTCGCTTTGAATGTTCACGTGAAATTGGCGACGATCTCCAATACTGCGCTCACAAATTGTTAGTTCATGAATTATTTATGTTTGCTCATCATCCAAAACCAAATCCGGGGAGTCCAATATTCAACATATATGGTGTTCTATGGGTAGGTGTATGAATAATATGTGGTGTCTTCATATATATGGCATTGAATTGTATGGTATCTATACTTGTTCGTATATTGTGTGCAATGTAAATTGGTGTGTGGATGTTGTGTATGTATTGGTATATATACATATATCTAGGTAGATACATGTGTAAGTGTATGCATAATGGTATGTATATGTAATGTAGAAGTATATAGATATATGTATATATGAGTGGAGTATGTACAGATGTGTGTGCGAATGGATGTAGTGCGTGTTTGCATGGGTGTGTAGGGAGGGGCATATGAGAAATATTTAGAATGATAGGGGATTGGTTAATAATTATTACATGGGCCTATAATTAAATCATTAGAGTGAGAGGTGGTTTTTGTTAATTGTATTTTTAAAAGCATATGTAAAATCTAGAAGAGAGATATTTTAGATAACTTAGAATTTCTTATACCCTCCACATTCTTCTTCATCTTTCTTGTTCATTTTCTTTTTATTTCTCTTTTCTCCAGGTTTCCTCCCATTAGGACCGAACTCACCAAACCAACAAAAAAAGAAAGAAGAGAGAAAAGAAAGGGAAGAAACCAAAAGGCAAAAGAGAAGAATGAAAGGAGAAGAGAAGAAAGAAGAGAAGAAGATCAAAGGAAATAAGGAAGAAGGAGGAGAAGAGAGGAAGCTTTCATTGAGGTAGAATACCCATCTCCACCTATTATACATGTACATGCATATTTTGTAGAAAGAACTTGCCTTTGTGTGTTGTTGGGATCCGTTCTTGAAATTTCAGCAATCTGTCCTTTTGTTTATCCGTGATTTCTGCTCAAATTAGATTAAAGAAAAATCGGAAATAATTATAGTCATGTAGATCTCGAAATCCTACCCCAAAATCATATAAATATGATACATGTTCAGTTCAATAATTAGGAGTAACAATTTCATCTTTACAACATGTCTGTACTTCATTCAGTCTGGACACAGCTCAGCAAAATCGAGCTCAGTCCCTACCCACTCTATAGAAATTGGTGTTCCTTGTCTCATTGTAAAGATAACAACCTCCTTGGTCATATTTTCGAAATTCTAACTGCACCATGTCTTAAATTGGCAAGTTTTACAGATCTTGGAATCTGTCTAAAACTCAGTCTTGACATGTTTCACCAAACAATTCACCATAAATCATCTAGTCCATATTCATGCATGAAAGTTTATAGGTGAATCCAGTACTACTATATCTTCAACTTTCATTGAATGAGTTTTGTCAAATTCACAAGGAAAATAGATGAAATATGCTGCTCTTTATGGATTCTACTGGCTGTTTGATTAGGATTCAATATTGTACATTTTACCCCTCATTAGATGACATTTTGTGCAGAATTTGTATTCATTTTGGCTCTGATACGCGCATTTTGATGATATCACTTAATATTGGAGCTTATCGTTTTTATATGCTTAAAACAAAATTTTTACAGCTTATTAGCATCTTCATCTTGGTCTTCTATTATTTTTCAGTTGAATTTCGTGAAGTCCCAATTTCAACGCATATTTTTCCAGAATTTTTGGAGGTCGGAGCAATTAACAGCATTTTTTGGAAGACAATGTGACGGTGCTGAAAATTTCTGGGCTAGAACCCCTCTTGTGCAGAATTCTACTATCATTGCAGTATATATTCCGACATAATGATATTTTTCTGGTATTCTACACCTTGTTACGGTTTCATCGCCGCCTGGAACACGTCATTCCGATGTCGGATGGTTTTTCTAGAATTTTCGCAAGACAAGGTGGCGGTGCTGAAAATTTCTGCAGATTTGTGCCTCTTGTGAAGAAATCTGCTATCATTCCAGTGTTTTTTTCGGCCTAATGATATTTTTCTGTTAGAGTACACTTTGTTACGGTTCCATCGCCGCCTGGAACACGTCAATCCGAGGTCGGGTGATTTTTCTAGAATTTTCGTAAGACAGGGTGGCGGTGCTGAAAATTTCTACAGATTTGGGCATTAGTTGCGGGTTTGGGCGTGGATCCGACCCGTTTGGGCTGTTTTCAGACCCAAAATTCTGAGTCTATTTCTTGGGCTTTCCTCCCCTCTTTTTCCCTCATTCCACTCTCCTTCTTCTTCATTCTTAGGGTTAGAGGCCATTGGAGAGGAGCAAGAAAGCTTGGAGGAGCACTTTGGAAGAGAAAGTTTGTGTTTTTCTTAGAGAAATCTTGGTGAACTCTTTCCCTTTCTTTGTGTATTTTGATTTGGTGATTTGTAATGATATTGGATGAAGGTTTTTAGAGATGAAAATGTCTCATTTATTGCTATGAGTAGCTAGATCTCATTGTGTGTGGTAGTGTGGTGATGTTGCTTGCTTGGGCTATGGAATTTCAATCTTGCATGTTTAAAAGTTTATGTGGTAGGATTTTTTTGGGATATACTTTGAATTAGGGATCCTAGTGGATATCCCTAGAGTGGAGTTTGCCTAGTGGTACCATTCATATATGCTTGGTTGTTTATTATCTCGATTTTCCATACCCTACTTTCATTGCACACCAAGTGTCTGTTAAAATGCCACATCCACCGATTGCTCTTTCCTTAGCCGAAAAGACAATTGAGTTATCCTCGGATTGAACCCATATGCTTAGCAACCTCATTCCCACACACCACACAAGCTTCCTCGCCTATTTCCCTCTCCGATTCTCGAACCCTAGGATGTTGGTTTGGTAGATGGTCTCACCCACATTTTCACGCGCATTTCCACCATTAGCTTAGTTGGTTGTAGTTTCGTCTTTATCTCTCCTTTATTAATTGAACTTGCGATTGCAAAACGACTTGTCCCCGTGATCTGACCCGGTCTCACCGGATATAAATTTATTACTTGACGTCCTCCTACACTTGGGAGTAGCGCTTAAGCACCACATACTTGAGACGCGGTCAAGTAATTGATCCAACACACCAATCAACCACTCCTCAAGCATAAACCAAGCATATATCTAAGGCCAAATTCCATCAAATTGAACACCAATCTACACTAATGACTTAATCCAACTCGTGCATCACAAAGTTTGTACAAAACTAATCCAAACCACATCGAAGACAAAATTCATCGAATTATGCACTAGTTTTATGAATAGCATATTAAAATTGATCTCATGAAGAAAAAGCAATAAAATGCATGACAATCACAATTTAGGAATTTGAACATAAGATTTGAACCCGAAAACATGCACGAAAATGAAACATGCAAGGGACTAAGCAAATAACTAGCAAGAGAGCAAGGAGGGTAAATGATATACTTGCAAAATCATTGGTGATGTCAAAATGGATGTCTCCGAAAAAACAAAAAAAAATTAAACCAAAAACAACTAACTAAACATCCTAAAACCACATACTACTGTTTCAAAATGCTGAGTGTTATCTAGTGTTTCAAATGAAGTGTTATGGTTAATTGTGTTGCTATCACTAATGAATGTTATCATTAACTGAAAGGAAGATTCATGATTCTATTTGTTAATGACATTGCTTGTGTTTTAATAACCATGTTAATAAACCCTCAAGTGTTTGTGGAAATGCCTCAATGAAGGCAAAAAAGATCAGAAAGTGAGAATTGTGCATGTGGATGTGTTGGCCTCGAGCCATATTGTCGATCAGCTAAGTTAGAGGCTTGGATGTCATAGCTACCTCGATTTATGATTGGGTTATGTGATGGAGGGCACGGCACGTGAGTGCATGACCCTAGACCTTGTGAATGCTGGTTAATGTTGGAAGACACTATGAAGCTATGCCATCATGCCTTCTAACTTGCTATGACAAACGTTACCAGATGATTCTTTAAATGTCTCAATCCTCTCTAATGAGGGTGAGTTAGTGAAACCCAGGTTTTAGGTGGAAAAGCTGAGTAAACAATGGATATGAGGTCTGGACCCTGGGGACTGGGGAGATGTGATATGTGGTTATTCCCACTCACCCTTACCAGGAGTGGTGGATACTTGGAGGCGTGATGATGTGGTTTGGGTGTGGAGCAGTGTATGTGGAGTTCCTTACTCTTGCTAACGTCCAGGGAGGAGGCAGAGAGGTCCGGTGTACAGCCCGTGTCCACTGCACCATATGACATACTCATCCCAATCTTGGGGTGGGGCCCGTGTGGCAGGTCCCCTGACGGGCAGGGTGAGAGGCCGGGTGTCGTACAGTGCCCGTGTCCACTGCGCCATGTGCATTTCCACCCCCAACTCTTTGGGTGAGGTCCAGATCCTCATATTCCTGGTTTACCCATGTTTTCAAATAACAACATGGATAACTGAGTTGTCTTAATAACTGAATAAGCTTGACTATAAGCTTGTGGCATTAGCCTGTCTTGAGACTCTCGTAGTCCCTTAATAGTTATAATTGGCTGTGACACGTGTGACTTGACCCTTGGCACCTTGTGTGTTTCTTTTCTGGCCTATAACTTGGTGTCGTTCACTTTAGTCCTCTTTACTTTACTCCTTATTCATACTGCTAACTCTCTTTTGCAGGAGCTTGTCACCGTGCGACAGGTATGTTCCTTCCCTTGCCTTTACCTTACCTAGGCATATCAATCTTATATGTAGTCCATGCATGTAGATGTGCTACCACGTGGAGTTGGGATATCCTACTGAGACACGCGTTAACGTGCCCCCGTTGACTTTACAGGTGATGGCTCTTGGAGTTGGTGTGGTTGAGGCATTTCCATAAACACTTGAGGGTTTATTAACATGGTTATTAAAACACAAGCAATGTCATTAACAAATAGAATCATGAATCTTCCTTTCAGTTAATGATAACATTCATTAGTGATAGCAACACAATTAACCATAACACTTCATTTGAAACACTAGATAACACTTCAGCATTTTGAAACAGTAGTATGTGGTTTTAGGATGTTTAGTTAGTTGTTTTTGGTTTAATTTTTTTTTGTTTTTTCGGAGACATCCATTTTGACATCACCAATGATTTTGCAAGTATATCATTTACCCTCCTTGCTCTCTTGCTAGTTATTTGCTTAGTCCCTTGCATGTTTCATTTTCGTGCATGTTTTCGGGTTCAAATCTTATGTTCAAATTCCTAAATTGTGATTGTCATGCATTTTATTGCTTTTTCTTCATGAGATCAATTTTAATATGCTATTCATAAAACTAGTGCATAATTCGATGAATTTTGTCTTCGATGTGGTTTGGATTAGTTTTGTACAAACTTTGTGATGCACGAGTTGGATTAAGTCATTAGTGTAGATTGGTGTTCAATTTGATGGAATTTGGCCTTAGATATACGCTTGGTTTATGCTTGAGGAGTGGTTGATTGGTGTGTTGGATCAATTACTTGACCGCGTCTCAAGTATGTGGTGCTTAAGCGCTACTCCCAAGTGTAGGAGGACGTCAAGTAATAAATTTATATCCGGTGAGACCGGGTCGGATCACGGGGACAAGTCGTTTTGCAATCGTAAGTTCAATTAATAAAGGAGAGATAAAGACGAAACTACAACCAACTAAGCTAATGGTGGAAATGCGCGTGAAAATGTGGGTGAGACCATCTACCAAACCAACATCCTAGGGTTCGAGAATCGGAGAGGGAAATAGGCGAGGAAGCTTGTGTGGTGTGTGGGAATGAGGTTGCTAAGCATATGGGTTCAATCCGAGGATAACTCAATTGTCTTTCCGGCTAAGGAAAGAGCAATCGGTGGATGTGGCATTTTAACAAACACTTGGTGTGCAATGAAAGTAGGGTATGGAAAATCGAGATAATAAACAACCAAGCATATATGAATGGTACCACTAGGCAAACTCCACTCTATGAATACCCACTAGGATCCCTAATTCAAAGTATATCCCAAAAAAATCCTACCACATAAACTTTTAAACATGCAAGATTGAAATTCCATAGCCCAAGCAAGCAACATCACCACACAACCACACACAATGAGATCTAGCTACTCATAGCAATAAAAGAGACATTTTCATCTCTAAAAACCATCATCCAATATCATTACAAATCACCAAATCAAAATACACAAAGAAAGGAAAAGAGTTCACCAAGATTTCTCTAAGAAAAACATAAACTTTCTCTTCCAAAGTGCTCCTCCAAGCTTTCTTGCTCCTCTCCAATGGCCTCTAACCCTAAGAATGAAGAAGAAGGAGAGTGGAATGAGGGAAAAAGAGGGGAGGAAAGCCCAAGAAATAGACTCAGAGTTTCGGGTCTGAAAACAGCCCAAACGGGTCGGATCCACGCCCAAACCCGCAACTAATGCCCAAATCTGCAGAAATTTTCAGCACCGCCACCCTGTCTTGCGAAGATTCTAGAAAAATCACCCGACCTCGGATTGACATGTTCCAGGCGACGATGGAACCGTAACAAAGTGTACTCTAACAAAAAAATATCATTAGGCCGAAAAAAACACTGGAATGATAGCAGATTTCTTCACAAGAGGGGCAAATCTGCAGAAATTTTCAGCACCGCCACCCTGTCTTGCGAAAATTCTAGAAAAACCATCCGACATCGGAATGACGTGTTCCAGGCGGCGATGAAACCGTAACAAAGTGTAAAATATCAGAAAAATATCATTATGTCGGAATATATACTGCAATGATAGCAGAATTCTGCACAAGAGGGGAAAAGAAGACTTTCTAGCCCAAAAATTTTCAGCACAGTCACATTGTCTTCAAAAAAATTCAGTAAATTGCTCCGACCTCCAAAAATTCTGGAAAAATATGCGTTGGAATCGAGACTTCACTAAATTCAACTAAAAAATAATAGAAGACCAAGATGAAGATTCTAATAAGCTGTAAAAATTATGCTTTAAGCATATAAAAACGATAAGCTCCAATATTAAGTGATATCATCAAAATGCACGTATCAGAGCCAAAATGAATACAAATTATACACAAAATATCATCTAATGAGGGGTAAAATATACAATATTGAACCCTAATCACACCCTCCCAACTAGCTTTTTGCTAGTCTCTAGCAAAACAAGCGATATATTCGGATTCACAATATAGCACACATCAAACTCCACAATATTCATGGCACATGAAAATTTTTCAATATAAACTCAATTCCAATATACCAACTCATAAAAGAGAGCAAATCCAAGACCAAAACTTCAATATGGCTCAAACCAACAAAGTACAAGCAAATTTTGCATTCATTGAGATTAAAACATAAGCGTGTCATAGTATCACAATCTTCAAGAACTTGGCCAAAAATAACACTTAGCTTTCTTAATTCATGGAAGTTTGATATGTGGATCATGTTTATTCATTTTTTTAATATGAAACTTAGAATGACCCATGTAACGAGGGTTCGGTCAATGACTCCCAAATCAGAAGATTTTGGGGCATTGGGTCAAAAAGGACCCCGCAGACCTAGTAACTCGAATCACCTAAGATTCACTTATTTTTCTCTCGTGCACTCCCCTGAATCCTATCTTTCGACACGAATCCCCAATGTTTCATGAGGACCCGGCTACTTGACAAAACTAGAAGAACGATGCACTTATTCTTTTTTCCTTTTTCTTTTTTCTTTTTCTTTTCTTTCTCTTTTTTTCTTTTTTTGATCCAGCACACCAATCAACCACTCCTCAAGCATAAACTAAGCGTATATCTAAGGACAAATTCCATCAAATTGAACACCAATCTACACTAATGACTTAATCCAACTCGTGCATCACAAAGTTTGTACAAAACTAATCCAAATCACATCGAAGACAAAATTCATCGAATTATGCACTAGTTTTATGAATAGCATATTAAAATTGATCTCATGAAGAAAAAGCAATAAAATGCATGACAATCACAATTTAGAAATTTGAACATAAGATTTGAACCCGAAAACATGCACGAAAATGAAACATGCAAGGGACTAAGCAAATAACTAGCAAGAGAGCAAGGAGGGTAAATGATATACTTGCAAAATGATTGGTGATGTCAAAATGGATGTCTTCGAAAAAACAAAAAAAAATTAAACCATAAACAACTAACTAAACATCCTAAAACCACATACTACTGTTTCAAAATGCTGAAGTGTTATCTAGTGTTTCAAATGAAGTGTTATGGTTAATTGTGTTGCTATCACTAATGAATGTTATCATTAACTGAAAGGAAGATTCATGATTCTATTTGTTAATGACATTGCTTGTGTTTTAATAACCATGTTAATAAACCCTCAAGTGTTTGTGGAAATGCCTCAATGAAGGCAAAAAAGATCAGAAAGTGAGAATTGTGCATGTGGATGTGTTGGCCTCGAGCCATATTGTCGATCAGCTAAGTTAGATGCTTGGATGTCATAGCTACCTCGATTTATGATTGGGTTATGTGATGGAGGGCACGGCACATGAGTGCATGACCCTAGACCTTGTGAATGCTGGTTAATGTTGGAAGACACTATGAAGCTATGCCATCATGCCTTCTAACTTGCTATGACAAACGTTACCAGATGATTCTTTAAATGTCTCAATCCTCTCTAATGAGGGTGAGTTAGTGAAACCCAGGTTGTAGGTGGAAAAGCTGAGTAAACAATGGATATGAGGTCTGGACCCTGGGGACTGGGGAGATGTGATATGTGGTTATTCCCACTCGCCCTTACCAGGAGTGGTGGATACTTGGAGGCGTGATGATGTGGTTTGGGTGTGGAGCAGTGTATGTGGAGTTCCTTACTCTTGCTAACGTCCAGGGAGGAGGCAGAGAGGTCCGGTGTACAGCCCGTGTCCACTGCACCATATGACATACTCATCCCAATCTTGGGTGGGGCCTGTGTGGCATGTCCCCTGACGGGCAGGGTGAGAGGCCCGGTGTCGTACAGTGCCCGTGTCCACTGCGCCATGTGCATTTCCACCACCCAACTCTTGGGGTGAGGTCCAGATCCTCATATTCATGGTTTACCCATGTTTTCAAATAACAACATGGATAACTGAGTTGTCTTAATAACTGAATAAGCTTGACTATAAGCTTGTGGCACTATCCTGTCTTGAGACTCTCGTAGTCCCTTAATAGTTATAATTGGCTGTGACACGTGTGACTTGACCCTTGGCACCTTGTGTGTTTCTTTTCTGGCCTATAACTTGGTGTCGTTCACTTTAGTCCTCTTTACTTTACTCCTTATTCATACTGCTAACTCTCTTTTGCAGGAGCTTGTCACCGTGCGACAGGTATGTTCCTTCCCTTGCCTTTACCTTACCTAGGCATATCAATCTTATATGTAGTCCATGCATGTAGATGTGCTACTACGTGGAGTTGGGATATCCTACTGAGACACGCGTTAACGTGCCCCCGTTGACTTTACAGGTGATGGCTCTTGGAGTTGGTAGCAGATGGAGCAGTGGAGTCCAGTGGCATAGTTGAGAGTGGGGGATAGGGAGAGGAGAGAGATAGATAGTTGTTGTACTTGGGGTTGTACTTGGGGTTTTACTTGTGGGGTAGAACTGAGATGGTGTATCAGTTATTGCAGTATGTACATGTGGATGATGTACTTTTAGGGTTGTGCTCTGGTTGATGTTGTTGTTATTCTGTGTTGTTCCTTGGTTATTTGTTGTCTGTGGTTGAAAACATTACAAGTGCTATCCCAGCAGTACACAGTGGACCTGCTTATTCAACATTATTTCGTTTCTTTTATTCCTTCATATCACCCGCCTCTTCGGAAATACCTGGGACGGATTCGTACTCCCCGGATATCATGGGGAGAGGGGTGTTATAGAGCGGCTACTTCAGCCTCTTCAAACCGCCTCTACTGTACGACCACTTCTTCGTAAAATGGGGGGAGGTGGTTGTAGGGATTTTCAAGGTCCCCTAGGTCTAATTTAGAAATATTTCATCCTAAGTCGGACGAACAAAATTAAATTAGCAGCGGAAAAATAATTATTAAACTATTTAACGATTACAGCCCTAAGGAAAAAATCCCTAAGCCAGGAATATCTACTGACTCGAGTTGGGTCTGACCAACTTGAGAAAGTTCTAACTACAACTTGAAATGAAATGCATATATATAAATATAACTCACCCGAAATCTTGCCTTGGATCGGGCAAGATGTTCTGCACAGTCTTGCGCTCCAAAATCTGAGCCGCATCCCAAACCGCATTGCGTCGCTCCTCATCGCGAACTAGATCAGCTTCCGAGCCGCACCTTGCCTCCGAGCCGATCACTAGCCATAGAAAGTTTCGCTTGAGTAAACCCGCAACGTAGACTTGCGAATCAAATTCAGACCTCCACGTTGCCTTGCTAGGACTCGGTTGGAGGACAGGAAAAATTAATAGAGGAAAAGAATGATTTTAAGACTTGATTAAGTTTGCTCAAATTTTTCAGAGCTCCTTAATCAGAGACTTGGTGCAAGAAAGAAAGAAGGGAGTGCACACCTATTTATATAGGAGGCATGCTCAGCTTCTTTTGTCACGTGCAATGTGGGACAATCAATTTGGAATAGGATTAGAATTAATTCAATATAGTTAGAATACATTTCACAAAAATCTAACTTCAATCAATTAATTCTTACTCACTATTGAACCCTGGATATGATACAAGTTATCATTTCGAAGGGCTAGGAATGGTGAATGCATATGAACAAACGGTGACGAAATCCGAGTTCGTTTGACCCTTCAAACAATTGCTCAAAGTTGAGAAAAACCCCACATTTCGTAGCCGTCAAGGGTTTTACAAAACCCTAATTAGAAACGACTTAAGTTGCGGGCGCACCCGCTAAGGCACACCCAGGCGGGCGCACGGCCTGCTATGACCAGCGGGTCGTGCCCGTTGTTCCCAGCGGGCAAGCCCACTGGGTCAGTGGGCCACGCCCGTTGTTCCCAACAGGCCGCGCCCTCTTGCCCCAAGTGGGTCTTACCCACTCCTCATTGAGCCTTTCTTGCGTTTCTGGGCTCATACGAGCTCCGTTTCCTGCACGGTTTGATCCTATGGATTCCTCACGAATCCCCTCCAATCCCAAATTCTCTAACCTTACAACTAACTTGTGAATAAACAATCTCATTGCATCAAATGCCCTCTATCCGATTTTCCTATTACTAAGACGTGAATGTTACTCGTTGTGAGACCCTATAGCCTGACCCTACTACAGGATAAGACTCGTAGTCTCTAACGACAGTAACCACTAGCAATAGGTTTCATCCTTGTTTCAGAATCATCGATTACGTGATTTACTCGTTGGCAAGAGTACCGACGGGACCACTCTGACTGTGACCGTGATGATTTCCGTAGTTTAGTCCCTTCGTCATGACTATGTCACTTGCTTAGCCTAGGGTATGGAACTCTGTCAACCCCACTAGCTAGCAGTGGTCAGTATACGTCGGTTTCTGGTATATTCATGGTGTATATCTTACAACATACCTTGTCCAAGGTTTTACGTAAAGCCGTACTAACATGTGACACTAACTTCCCATTAACGGAAGAGACGAATCCTCTATTGATCACTACTCAGCTCGTATGCTTCGAGTGTCATCCAGCCTAAGATCTTTCAGCAGGCCAAGCCTCGAAGCTAGATTTTTAGACCTAAGTGACACCGTTCACACACAGCTTCGTACAATGATCTCAAGTCCTAAGGACCAACCTACCTATCATCACTTAGAGTTATTAAAGATAGTTAGTTAATGTTAAACCATTTAATAACTCTTTGTTTGGGTCGTTCAGTGGACTCATTCTTTAATGAGCACCTGCGCCTTGTCTCCGACTTCGCCAAGTCGCATGGTTATGAGACCAACTAGACTAAGACACAATGGTCTGTTCGATGTGTCGATATCCCAATCTCGACACATCTATGACCACAAACGCCTTTTTAGATTCAAGCTGCTATCGGTCAGACATTTCTCATAATCACAATCTACATCACGAAACATGTGTGACCTAACTTTGAATCCAAGGGAATAATCCAAGTAATTAATTATATTGAAATAACTCAAACAATATTTTACCAGAAAGCATACTTTCATTTATTGAACAAGATGTTTATCAAGATAAATAGCCATGAGGGCACACATCTCTCTACATCTCCCACTTGCACTCAGGTCTATTTATTATGGTATTCATGCCATATTTACATGCTAGTTTCTCTATATGATCGCGTGCCAGTACCTTCGTGAATGGATCTGCTAAGTTGTCTTCTGAAGAGACTCTAAGGAGTTCTATGTCCTTCCTCTGCTCGATCTCCCGTATCAGATGATACTTGCAAAGAATATGTCTGGATCTCTTGTGAAATCTCGGTTCTTGAACCAGGCTGATGGTTGTATTATTATCGCAATACAACGGTATTGGACTTTCAATGGCAGGCACCATCCCAAGCTGGTTGATGAACTTCCTCATCCAGACCACTTCCTTTGTTGCATTGTTGGCCGCTATGTATTCGGCTTCCATCGCGGAGTCTGCAACCATGACTTGTTTGGAACTCCTCCAACTGACTGCACCTCCGTTGAGAGTGAAAACATATCCAGAAATTGATTTGCTATCATCCACATCACTCTGAAAGGTAGAATCTGTGAAGCCTTCAACTTTCAAGTCTTCACTTCCATAAACCAAGATCAAGTATTTATTCCTTCTCAAGTACTTAAGTATTGTCTTGACCGCTTTCCAGTGCTCCTCTTCAGGGTTAGACTGATATCGACTCACTACACCTAGTGCATAAGCGACATCGGATCTGGTACAGATCATGGAATACACGATAGATCCCACAGCAGAAGCATATGGGATCTTGGTCATCTGTTCCTTTTCCAAGTCAGTCTATGGAGACATCTTCTTGGAAAGGGTTATTCCATGATTGGTGATCGCTCCGGGATGTGACCCAAAGAACGGTTGTAGTTTTACCGCAAGTGCACGGTGTAGCAGCGAGCGGGATATCGAACACAGTGAGGACGAATGACCGTGCTTGTTCCAATCAACCTGGCTATTTAAGAGAGAAATTTGCCTTTGGCGATCCTGTCACAATCGTCAGACAAAAATGCGGAAATATCAAATCAAATAAAGAACGTCTAAGGAATGGAGAATCCCCGATACTCACCGTATTTCATAAATGTGGTTCGTCGGTTTCAAAATTGCTTGAATGAGAATTTGGATGAACTAGTTGCAACTGAATGTAGAACCAAGCTCACGCTCTCGCGCTGTTACTGGTCTATAGCTATCTTAGGTTTGGGTCCAATCTCTTGCAAACCCTAGCCTAGGAAAGCTAGCATTAGGATCAACATCATCGTCCAATCGCGCACCGAGCCCAATCTCTTGCAAACTCGGTCCACGACCTAGATTAGGATAGTTCCTACCCGTCCAATCTCTTGCAAACGAGTATTGGCATGGAATTGCAATCGGAAATCCTAGTATCGGTCCAATCTCTTGCAAACCGATACTTCGAAAATCCAACTCCAACCCAATTCGGATTTCTAGGGTTTCCTATCAAATTGGGATCCAAACTCTTGCAAATCCCAATTGATATGAATACCTAGCCATCCGTAGTAAATTGATCCCAATTTAATCCCTAATAACAATTCTAGCACAATTTCTACCAATTCATCACAAATATGAAAGTGGGCTTATAGGGTTCATCCCCACGCCCCAAGACGTGGAGACTACTCACAAATCATAGCGAGATCACAAAAATAATCGTTGAAATAAGCAATAGAATTCATCACAATATTGAGATAAGCAATAAAAATAGAATTTTTAAGGAAAAGAGATGCAAACCAATGGAGTTCTTCAATTGAATCCAACAAAATTCCAATCTTTGTCTCCTTTCCAATCACAAGAATAAAGCTAAAAACTAATCTAACAAGCTGCAAAAAATCTAAGAGGGAGGCTCTCTAAACTAGGGTAAAAACAGGGTTTAAATAGCCCTCAAAATCGTCCAAAAATCGTGACCAAAATACCCCTGCACAGCCTGTTTTCTGCAGTTTTCGCTACAGGCAGTGCATCGCACTCGGCCGAGGGACAAAAGTCGCTCGGCCGAGTGAGAAACCCTGTAATTTTCCAGTAAGTCGGGGCCTTCAGGGGTCTCTACTTCGGGGGCGGCTCGGCCGAGTGAGTTGTCGTCACTCGGCCGATGGCTTCACTGCACTCGGGCGGACGGGATTTACCACTCGGCCGAGTGGGTCTTCTGAAGTTCAGGCAGCCGAAAAACAGTAACTTGGATGTTTTGGAGGGGCTTCGTCTGGGCGCCACTCGGGCGGACGTGATGTCGTCACTCGGCCGATGTGGTCTTCGGTGCTCGGCCGAGTGCACATGTAAATTGTGTCTGTTCTGGTCGGCCGAGCAGTGTCTCGCTGGTCGGCCGAGTGGCTCCTCCACTCGGCAGAGTGGGACACAAAAAATGCCCAATCTGCTTATTTTGGCCTCCTCGTCGCTCCTGCGACGTCCGTTCTTCTTCCGCTCCTCTCCAACAGCAAAATACCCCTCGGGGAGGTCGTTGGTGACCGTCTAGAGTAAGCGCATCTCGAGATCACTCCAAATCGCGCCAAATCACCTGAAATGCGACAAAAACAACAAATCGTGAAAAGCATCGCAATATCGTCGATATATCGTGAAAAACATGATTTGGGCGATCTAAATGGCATGCAAATATGCGGAAAAAGGGTGTAAAATAAGGAGTGATCAAAATCCCCCAAGCTTGCCTCTTACTCGTCCTCGAGGAAGGTAAGTAAAAGGCGAACCCGGTGGATTCGGAAAACGAAAACGGCGAAAAACGAAAAAATGAAAACGAAGAAGAATGGAAAACGAAATGAAAATAAAGAAGAGAGAAAGAAGCGAAGAGGTAGGCTGCTAGATCATTTTCTCAGGACGGGGGTTTCACTTACTCATATAGCATGCACCGAATGAAAAACTCATGTCAAAGGATTTTATTTTGATATCATAGTATAATAGTGCAAATAGAAATAGAAAACCCACGAACAACGATATAATCATGAAAAACAGAATAATTCTAAAATTAACATCGTCTGAATCGTTTAAAGCGGTATACGAATCACAGATCACACACTTTTCAATTGAACGCTTTCTATCTGGAGTATAAGAGTATCACACTATAGAATAGAGAGAATAGAAAAGTATGGATTTCATGAAATGAACGCTAGGCTTAGATTTCTGGATTTCGTAAAGCTGGAAATAATCTCACCGAGTATAGAATATTACTTAGCCTAGGTTGTCGTGCAATGTCAAGTAGTCACTCTCTCACACATCAATGGATCCCCTCCCCCAAGCTTATCTATAAGCGTGGTGGCATAAAAAATATTTACATCCCCATTTTTATATAGCTCCAAATGTAATAAGAAGAAAGAAGAAAGAAAGAAAGTGAGATGGGATCTTTTATTGAGGATTTTTCCTTTTTTTTGTTATAGCATATGTACACAATGATCCCAACTCAAAGAGAGATAATGATATACAAGAATATTCTTCTCTCTTTTATTTTTTTTATTTTTTTTAGAGAATAAGAGATTTGGAGCTAGGAATTAATATCGGGGGAAATGCCATATAATAGAATCACTAAGGGGAGATTCACCAATGATTATAAAAGTAGAGAAATGATGTTCAAGATTTGTGGAGAAAGAAATAGATATAACTCTCGGTTCACTCTATAAGACATGCACGACAACTTCAGCAGGGTAATCTAATCTACTCAGTTTCGATCACAAAAAAGCTAACTAATCCAGATTTATCATAGCTAACATCATTCAATCATCCTGAAGTGAAGTGTACAATTCATGCATATAGAAGTGATATAGGAAAAAGAAATCAGTACTCCAGATATAAGCATTCAATGCATGAATCTTGGTGTGTTTTCTGTGATAGCATACATATGAATATTCAGACTCTGCTAATAATAAAATTTCATCCATTTTCATGTGGCAAAAGTGTGGGTTACTATCTCTAAATGCAAGGCAAGTCATAGCATATGATATCAGAAATAAAGTCTAAGACATGACAAATATAGCATGTATATAGAGTAAGCTAAATCCAACGTCATCATCATCACAGAAAAGTCATCTCTAGCATGAGATGAAAAAGAAATAAAGATAAAGGGAAAATAGAACTATTTATAATGCGGCACACAGAAAAAATAAGAAAAACGTGATGCATGGCAAAATAAAAGAAAAATGATGAAAATGAGTGCAAAAGTGAAAAACGGTGTGAAAAACTAAAAATAAAGGTGGCAAATCGCAAAAGAACGTGAGAACTCACTCCCCCAAGCTAAATGGCACAGTGTCCTCAATGTGCAAAGTGTGGCACACCGAGAGACAAGAAATGTGAGGGGCAGGTGAGGATGCATGCATGAAAAATGAAAATAAAAATGAAAAATAAATATGATGCGGACATGATGCATGAACAGATAGGAGTGATACAGATACATAAGTGGCACCAAAAACTCTCCCTCTCTCCCAAAAAAGATATATAAAGATGTGATCAAAAAGAGAATCCCAAAATAAGTGAGGGGAGGGGGGTGGACAAAAAGCGCAACAGGACCCAGCAGAAACGGGCAGCACAACGGTAAGGATAATCGATGGCATCAAGGGTGCCTAGGAAGGTGGTGCTGCATCGTCTCCGTCCTGAGGCGGAGGTCGTGTGGGTGGTGCTGGCTGGACAGGCTGCTGAGCGGGGGTGGGTGTGGAAGTGGCAGCAGGTCGGGTGTGTGTGGAAGTGTGGGCGGGAACCTGCTGGGTGGGTGGGGGTACGCGCGGGAGACGCTCCAGAACCTGGGTGAGACAGTAATGGATCTGGGGGATCAGCTCGAAGCGGCCAGCCATCGCAGAGACGGTGGAGGACAGGGTCCTAAGGTCGCCTCGGAGGCCACTCACCGCCCCCTCTAGAGCACGAATGCTTTGAAGTACAGTGTCAGGGGGAGGTGGTGCCGAGGGACGCACCGGTCGGGGCTGTGCAGGGCGTGGCTGGCGAACTCGGGTCGCGTAGGTGACTGGCTCAGCGGGGAAAGGAACAAAAGGTGCTGCGCCTGCGAATGTGGGCATGGCCTCAGTGTGAGGCCGGGGCACCGGCTGGTGGGAAGTGGAGGCAGCAGCAGCGAAAGAAGAGTGCAAAAATGGCAGCGAGGTGGCCAGAGAGGTCAGTGGCACAGAAGTGTGGACAGACGCCATGACGCTCTCGGAAAATACAGCAGGGGTGGAGACAGAGGTAACTACCGCTGGGGCGGAAGTGTGTGGACCAAAAGGCGCAACCCCAGCGGAGATCATGCTAGCCTTGGTCTCCACGACCGCGACAAACGAGGGCTCTCCACTCTCAACAAAGGTCGACGGGCGCTCGGGGAGTGCGGAGCAAAGTGGCTCGACGGACAGAGGGCCAGTGGTGGTGGTGGGAGTGGTGGTGACAGCCTCGGAAGTGGTGGTGGAAGTGGGCTCAGCTAAGGTACTCCTGACACTGACAGAAGTGGGGACAGAAGTGTTAGAAGCAGCGGAAACATCAGGTATGGCCTGAGGGGCCACTGGGTCAACAGGCTCGGCAGCAGGCTCGGCAGGGTGTGCAACAGGGTCTACAGGGGCAGCGTGGGCCTGCTCGGCCTCCTCGGCCTCGAGCACGTAGGCAGCAGGGATGAGAACATCCATCGCAGGGAGCCAGTCAACGTGGGTTGGTGCAATCAGAGTCCGAGCAGGGCTCGGGAGAATCATGTAATCGGCACCAAAAGGGCCGTGCAACCAGACCCAGTGACGCTCACCGTGCGGACGAAGCATCTTCATCCGGGCCATAACATCTATCGACAGAGAAGTGGGGCCCGGGACGCGTCGCAAGTCATCGGGGAAGTCCTCGCCGGTCATAAGAGCAAGCAAAGTGATCAGGCCGCCGCAGTATATCGGTGAGCGAGCGCCCACCGATACGATGATGCGGTCCAAAAACCAAGCCGCGATATCGATCACGACGGCGGGGACAAGCTCATCACCATCCCTAGATAGAGCTCTGGGACGTGTCATCGCGTAGAGCATGTAGAGCTCTGGCGTAGACATCGTGCCCGGCTCATATCTGGCCAAAAAGGTCGTCGCCATAAGGCGCTGAGCAATACGTAGGCAGGGGTGGACAATGGCCGAGGCCTTGGCCCTACTAGGGTCAAAGGCAGCGTGGAGACCCGTAATCCGGGCCCAGAAGGCACCGGCGTCAAAGGAAGGTGGGGGGATATGCGTGGGGCCATAACCGCGATCGGCACCGGGGACAGCGGGCCACGAGAAGAATGCTCTCATCATATCGAGAGTGACCTGGCACTCTCGATCCATGAACCGGAATGAGCATCCCTCGTCGGTCCGGGCGATCGAACTCAGAACCTCAAGTGTCGGGCGGGTAAACGTATCCGCCGACACCTGCAGAAAATCTCGCCAGCCCACGTTGTCGTACAACGTGAGCATCCCCTCTAGTACCCCCAGGTGTCCTAGGTCAGCGAGGTGTGCAAACCTGGAGGGTACGATCGAGCGCTGGGAGATACAGTCGAAGACGGCGCGGTGTGCGTCGTCTCGGAACGTAATCCCGAGCGGCCCGACCAGTGGAGCCGGTGGTGGTGGCTGTGGGTCGGCAGGGAGAGGCTGTGCGGGCTGTGGGTGCACTGCAGGCTGTGCGGGGTGTGCGGGGCCTGCAGGCTGTGCTGGGTGTGCGGGGTGTGTGGGGGACGGTGGAGGAGAGTCCTCCAACTCGTGGGAGGGGCCGGCATCATCCGACCGCTTCCGCTTGGCGGAAGCTCTCTTCGACCGAGGCCGTGTCCGGGGCGGCATATCGGCCCCGAGCGCGCGCCGAAAAACGTGAAAAGTGTGGTGTGTGCAAAAATAATGGAAAGAGTGTACCCCGACACGCCGCGAGTGTTAAGCAGTGGAAGCGTGCGAAGTCAGCGCCTCCGCGAAGTCCAGATCAGTCCCGAGAAGCTCCCCTGGGCTCCCCTAAGCTCCAAAAAGCAACCTGCGCATGAAACGGCGATATCAGCGGGTAATATTCAAAATGTATGGAGTATTAGGGGTATAATAGATAGATATAGGAATTGATTTGGGTTAGGGGGGCGTTTAACACATGGATCCTCGTAAAACACACAAAAAGAGGGGAAAAAGGCGATACGAGTGATACCGGAGGTGACCGGAGAGGCTGCCACCGGCGGCGACTCGGGCGAGTCGCGGCGGTGGTCGGCCGGCGGTGGCGGGCCGAGCGGCGGCGCGGAGATGGTCGACCGGGCGAGTGAGGGCGAGAGCGAGCGGGGATCGGGCGAGGGAGCTGAAGGGGCGCGGGTGTTTGGGGGTTTTACGATTTCGAAAAATGCGCCCCCCCCTCGGCCCTTATATAATAAAAGTTACGACTCGGCCGAGTGACTAGGTCACTCGGCCGAGTGGGATTAATGAAAATTTCCTCCCCGCTATCGCTTCGGCCGAGTGGCTTTGCCAGCCTCGGCCGAGTGGAGTAAGTCCATTCGGCCGAGTGACTCAAGCTACTCGGCAAGACTCGCCCTAGGAGGGTATCCGTTTTACTCGGTCGAGTGAAAATATATACTCGGCCGAGTAGCAGTTATATTGAAATCAGGAAAATAAACAGAGAGTTAGGTACAGCAGACTTCCCTCGTTCGTGAGCGGCTCGGCCGGACGAACTTGTGTACTCGGCCGAGTGACTAGTATACTCGGCCGAGTGAGCCTTGTGTTCTGCTGTTTGTCTTCGTTTGGGCTCTAAACTCCGTCTTTCTTCCTCCAATCGATTTCATCTTCCTCCTAAGCGTCGAGCGCCTTCTTGGGGCGCTCCTCGTCGTCTCGTTCATCCTCCACATAATGGATCTACCTATCTCCTCTCCTGTCAAGAAAAATTGGACCCGTTGTCACAAAATTTTTGGGCGAACGACTCAAAACACTAAAAATTTCTAAAACGAAAATAAAGAAAAAGTGAAAATAAAGCAAAAACCGTCGGGTTGCCTCCCGACAAGCGCTCGTTTAAGGTCGTGAGCTCGACCCCCTATAATTTTCAATCAATGCGGGATGTTTGGTGCATATGAGATGCACCCATCAAACTTTCCGGGGAGCGCGCTTGGATTTGGTCGTGGCGGCGTGTTCTCCCTCGGTGGTCTCCCATCTCGAATGGTGTTGGGGGGAGGCTCCCCCAAGCTAGCATTTGCTCCGGTCAACGGCTTTACCGGTGATGCCGGTTTCCGTATCGGAGGAGCTTTCTTTGGAGACTTTAATTTCGAGAGCTTGCAGAGCTCTCGAATCCTTGCGACATCAGCGTTGCCTTCATCATCTTCAGCGGAGAAGTTGGGGGAATCGTCTATCTTCTCATCTTGGCCTAAATCCGGGCCTTCCTCTAAATCTTCATCAAAAAGAGCGCCAATTGAGTGGGGGATCGCCTCCTCTATCACCTCATCAAGGAGGTCCATGTAGTCAAGTTCCTTGTGGTAAGGCATGTGCTTCATAGCCTTAGGAATGTGGAGCTCCATCTCGATGTTGCCGACGTTTAAAGTTAGGGTACCTTCGCGCACGTCAACAATCACTCCGGCGGTGGCGAGGAACGGGCGTCCAAGTATCAATGACGTATCTCCCTCCTCCTTAACGTCCATGATCACAAAGTCACATGGTAAGCATATTCCACCCGGGACTTGTAGCGGTATGTCTTCGGCGATCCCCACCAGCCTTGTTATCCGTCCATCGGCTAATTGAATGCGCATGTCGGTGGGTTTCAACTTTGTCCCGGTGTTTAGCCTTAAGAACATGGAGAGAGGCATGAGGCTCACACTAGCCCCTAGATCAACCAACGCCTTTTGAAGAGGGACGCCGCCCAAGGTGCAAGGAATCCGAAAACTCCCCGGATCTTTAAATTTGCTCGGCTCCTTTTCTCTCTTGGTAAACCAAGAGCCCTCCTCGGCTAGCATGATCTTCTCCTTCCTCTTTCTCCCCGAAATCAAGTCCTTCAAAAATTTAGCATATGTGGGGATCTCCACGATGGCGTCGAGGAAGGGAATATTGAGGCTAACTCCTCTTAGATACTCGAGGAACTTCGCTAGCCTTTTCTCCATTTTCGCTCTAGCAAGCCTTTGGGGAAATGGGACCGGTGTCATGAAGCACCTTTCCTCAATCAATTGTTCCGCTCTAGATTTCTCCTTGTCTTGTGGCTCCTTCTCCTTTTCAACTTCAACTACCGGCTCAATTGGCTCCAAGCTTTCCTCCACGGGCTCCTTGGTAGGAATCATGGCGGGGGTGGTGTCCTTTCCGCCTCTAGTGGTAACGGCAACTACGGCATTGATGTGGCCGGTGTTGCCCCGTGGGTTTGGTTCGGGTTGCGTCGGCAATCGTTGAGTGTTCCGATTGAGCAACGCCAATTGCTCCGATATTTGAGCCACAACGGTATTAAGGGAGTCTTGCCCCGCCTTCAAAGTAACATTTACCTTATTTTGCTCGACCATGAACGCCTCCAATCTAGCTTCGAAGTCGGATCGTTGTTGAGATTGTGGAGGGTTTTGATTTTGATTCCTCCACCCTTGGTTGTAACCGGGCGGCCTATATGGTGGAACTTGTTGCTTCGGTTGAAAGTTTTGTTGAGTAGGCCCCCTCGGTGGATAGTTTTGTTGTTGGGGTGGTGGTGGTCGAGCTTGTTGAGGCGGTGGTTGTGGTGGGTTCAAAGCTCCTTCATTGTTGGCGTAGGAGAATCCGGGATGATTTCTTGCGGCCGGATTGGCCCAATATCCTTGGTTCCCCGCAACATATTGTACTTGCTCCAAGGATCCTTCTCCTTGCTCTCCTCCCACGTACATGGCTTGAGATTGGTCTTGCCAATCACACATTTGGTTTGTTGGAGCGGAGGTAGAAGGGGCTCCTTGGGGCTCCGTGATAAACTTCTCCAATCTCTCCACCACCTTGTGGAGAGAATCAAATTTGCTCGTAAGCTCCGCTACGGCCTTCGCCTCGTAGATGCTAGTTGGCTTTAAGGAGGACGTAGAGTGTCCTCGCTCATCTCCCCATTGTTGATTATTTGAGGCCATCTCCTCAATTAGGGCCGTAGCTTCCTCGGGAGTCTTTGACAAGATAGCACCATTCGCCGCGGCATCAATAATTTGTTTAGTCCCCGGTTGGAGACCGTTGTAGAAGCTATGAACTAGCTCACAATCTTCTATGCTGTGGTGCGGGCATTGATGCTGCAAATCCTTAAAACGCTCCCAAGCTTCATAGAGCGTCTCCTGTGGTCCTTGCTTGAAGGACATGAGAGAGCTCCGGATCTTCACCGTCTTGGATGGCGGATAGAACTTATCAATAAATGCACTCGCCAACTCGTCCCAAGTGGTGAAGACACCCTCAGCTTGCGTCCTCAACCAGTATAGTGCTTTGTCCTTTAGCGTGAAAGGGAAGAGGCGCAGTCTGATGGCATCGATGGAGACCCCCGGCATCTGGAATGTGGCGCACTTTGACAAGAACGATTGGATGTGGTAGTGGGGATTTTCATGGGCATTCCCATGAAATGGATCCTGCTGCATCAGAACCACTAGTCCAGTCTTTAGCTCGAAGCTCTTGTCAGCCGCCAACCCCGGCATGGCAATGGATGAGGTAGTAGAAGATGTCTTAGGCCGAAGCCTATCTCGAATAGAAATTAGCCTCGCCATCCTTGCCGCCAATTGTTCAGGAGTTTCCGGGTTGGTCATAAACCGCCCTTCCGGATTTTGCCTCCTTTCCGCTCTAAGTCTCCGCGCGGTACGTTCGATCTCGGGATCAAATAATATAGCTTCAGGGTCCGCCGTAGATCTCGTGTACATGCACAGGGGAAACAGAGTTTCAAAGAAATGATTAGTACCGTGGAAGGGTTAGGTAAGGAATAAGAAATAAAAATAGTGATAATAATAATTAAAAAAAAGAAATAGCTAGGGTGAGAAAGAATCAAACGCAATCGCCTCCCCGGTAACGGCGCCAAAAACTTGATCGCTCCGGGATGTGACCCAAAAAACGGTTGTAGTTTTACCGCAAGTGCACGGTGTAGCAGCGAGCGGGATATCGAACACAGGGAGGACGAATGACCGTGCTTGTTCCAATCAACCTGGCTATTTAAGAGAGAAATTTGCCTTTGGCGATCCTGTCACAATCGTCAGACAAAAATGCGGAAATATCAAATCAAATAAAGAACGTCTAGGGAATGGGGAATCCCCGCTACTCACCGTATTTCATAAATGTGGTTCGTCGGTTTCAAAATTGCTTGAATGAGAATTTGGATGAACTAGTTACAACTGAATGTAGAACCAAGCTCACGCTCTCGCGCTGTTGCCGGTCTATAGCTATCCTAGGTTTGGGTCCAATCTCTTGCAAACCCTAGCCTAGGAAAGCTAGCATTAGGATCAACATCATCGTCCAATCGCGCACCGAGCCCAATCTCTTGCAAACTCGGTCCACGACCTAGATTGGGATAGTTCCTACCCGTCCAATCTCTTGCAAACGAGTATTGGCATGGAATTGCAACCGGAAATCTTAGTATCGGTCCAATCTCTTGCAAACCGATACTTCGAAAATCCGACTCCAACCCAATTCGGATTTCTAGGGTTTCCTATCAAATTGGGATCCAATCTCTTGCAAATCACAATTGATATGAATACCTAGCCATCCGTAGTAAATTGATCCCAATCTAATCCCTAATAACAATTCTAGCATAATTTCTACCAATTCATCACAAATATGAAAGTGGGCTTGTAGGGTTCATCCCCACGCCCCAAGACGTGGAGACTACTCACAAATCATAGCGAGATCACAAAAATAATCGTTGAAATAAGCAATAGAATTCATCACAATATTGAGATAAGCAATAAAAATATAATTTTTAAGGAAAAGAGATGCAAACCAATGGAGTTCTTTAATTGAATCCAACAAAATTCCAATCTTTGTCTCCTTTCCAATCACAAGAATAAAGCTAAAAACTAATCTAAAAAGCTGCAAAAAATCTAAGAGGGAGGCTCTCTAAACTAGGGTAAAAACAGGGTTTAAATAGCCCTCAAAATCGTCCAAAAATCGTGACCAAAATACCCCTGCACAGCCTGTTTTCCGCAGTTTTCGCTACAGGCAGCGCATCGCACTCGGCCGAGTGACAAAAGTCGCTCGGCCGAGTGAGAAACCCTGTAATTTTCCAGTAAGTCGGGGCCTTCAGGGGTCTCTACTTCGGGGGCGGCTCGGCCGAGTGAGTTGTCGTCACTCGGCCGATGGCTTCACTGCACTCGGGCGGACGGGATTTACCACTCGGCCGAGTGGGTCTTCTGAAGTTCAGGCAGCCGAAAAACAGTAACTTGGATGTTTTGGAGGGGCTTCGTCTGGGCGCCACTCGGGCGGACGTGATGTCGTCACTCGGCCGATGTGGTCTTCGGTGCTCGGCCGAGTGCACATGTAAATTGTGTCTGTTCTGGTCGGCCGAGCAGTGTCTCGCTGGTCGGCCGAGTGGCTCCTCCACTCGGCCGAGTGGGACACAAAAAATGCCCAATCTGCTTATTTTGGCCTCCTCGTCGCTCATGCGATGTCCGTTCTTCTTCCGCTCCTCTCCAACAGCAAAATACCCCTCGGGGAGGTCGTTGGTGACCGTCTAGAGTAAGCGCATCTCGAGATCACTCCAAATCGCGCCAAATCACCTGAAATGCGACAAAAACAACAAATCGTGAAAAGCATCGCAATATCGTCGATATATCGTGAAAAACATGATTTGGGCGATCTAAATGGCATGCAAATATGCGGAAAAAGGGTGTAAAATAAGGAGTGATCAATTGGCTGGTATTAAACCACCCTTACTGTTTTCCATGCTAAAATGTTTTAACACGGTTTCAATGTACCTGGTTTGGGAGAGTCCTAGCACCCGTTTAGATCTATCTATATGGATCTTCACACCCAATATGTAGGATGCCTCTCCCAGGTCTTTCATGGAGAAATTGGTTGATAGCCATCTTTTAACAGACTTCAACATCTCTATGTTTTTGCCTATTATCAGAATGTCATCCACGTATAGAACGAGGATGACTAAAGAATTATTATTACTGGTCCTTTTGTAGATGCATGGATCATCCTCTTTTCTGACAAAACCAAACTCTTTGACTGTTTTGTCGAAGCGAATGTTCCAACTTCTTGAAGCTTGTTTAAGCCCATAGATGGACCTATGTAGCTTACATGCTTTTCCTTCACTCCCACTAACTTCGAAGCCTTTTGGCTGAGTCATGTAAATTTGCTCTTCTAAATCACCGTTTAGGAAAGCAGTCTTTACATCCATTTGCTAGATTTCGTAGTCGTAGTGTGCAGCAATAGCGAGTACAATCCGAATAGACTTGTGCATGCCCACTGGTGAGAAGGTCTCATCATAATCTGTTCCTAAATCTGACGATATCCTTTTGCAACCAGTCTAGCCTTGTATGTTTCTATTTTTCCATCCGCACCCATCTCCTTCTGAAGATCCATTTGCAGCCTATGGGAACATTTCTCTTGGGCACGTTTTCTAAGGACACACCTTATTTACGTGCATGGGATCTCTTTCGGACTTCATAGCATCTAGCCATTTGTTAGAGTCTATACTCTTTATGGCTTCCTGGAAGTTAACAGGATCATCATCTAATATGACGATATCCTCAATCCCACCGTCTACATGAAAACCGTAGTACCTATCAGGGACCCGAGGAACCCTATTGGACTTCCTATTGACTGGTTTGGAGACGTCAAGTTCTGACTCCCCACTGGTTTCAACACTTGTTCATGTGTGAGTACTTTCTACGAGCATTCATCCAGATCAATTATCTTACCAGTTGATTCCTTTACAAGGAATTCCTTTTCCAGAAAAGTGGCATGTCTAGAAACAACAATCCTTTGTTGTTTTGGATGGTAAAAGACATAACCTAATGAATGTCTCGGGTACTCTATGAATTTACACCGTATAGATCTGTCTTCCAATTTGTCTAGATTTTTCCTTTTGACATTGCAGGACAACCCCATACCTTCAAGTGATTAAGGCTGGGTTTCTTGTCGGTCCATATCTGATTTGGTGTCATATGCATAGATCTTGACGGAACTTTGTTTAGAATGTATATAGCAGTTTACAGGGCATACCCCCAGAGGGAAGTAGTTAACTCAGCCTCACTTATCACGGACCGCGCCAGGTCTAATAAGGTGCGGTTCCTCCTCTCTGATACACCGTTGTGTTGAGGTGTGTGAGGAGGTATGACCTGAGAGAGAATCCCATTCTCTTTTAAGTAAGTAAGGAATACATGGCTTAAGTATTCTCCTCCTCGATCTGATCGAAGTATTTTAATACTTTTCCCAGTCTGGTTTTCGACTTCGACACGGTACTCTTTGAATCGCTCAAAGGTTTTGGACTTATGTTTCATCAAGAACACATGTCCAAACCTTGAGTGATCGTCAGTAAACATGACGAAATATGAAAATTCACCTTTGGCTAATATTGACATGGGTCCACATATATCGGAATGTACTAGACCCAAGAGTTCAACTCTCTCCCCTTGACTTGCAAAAGGAGTTTTGGCCTTCTTACCTTTGAGGCAAGACTCGCAAGTGTCAAATGACACATAATTCGAGAGGCCCAAGAGCCCCTCTTTATGTAACTTGATGAGTCTCTTCTCTCCGATATGGCCTAGTCTACAATGCCAAAGATAGGTTTCATTAAAACTAGACTCCTTACGTTTTCTTGTATTAACGTTTAATGCAACCTTATTGCTTAAAGTGTATAAACATTACTAAGTGTCCCAAAACCTAGCAACTTTCCATCAAAAGAAATGTTCATGACATTTCCGTTGATAGTAAAATTATAACCATCTCTAGCCAAAGCCGAGACGGATATAATATTGCACAGGAAGTTTGGGATGTAGTAACATTGCTTCAAAAGCAAGTTAGCTCCACCAGCTAATGTGTGTTTGAGATCTCCCACGGCAACAAAATCAACATTTGATGTGTTATCGACTTGGAGAATGATTTCATTCTTCTCGAGTCTTCTAATGATTCTCAATCCTTGTAACTGATTACAGATATGAGAACCTGCACCGCTGTCTAACACCCATGCATTAGAATTAACCGAAAGAACTACACTTTGCATTTTAAAAGTTAAGGCATAAACTCGCCCTTCCTTCATTTGTTCCCTTTCTGCTATAGATTCCTTTGACCAGTCATTATTTGTATTATAACTAGTTAATAAGTTCTTATCTCGGATATTATTTATCTTACTCGTCATGCTGAAAAGATTAGAACTCCTAATTAGCATGTGTTCAAAATATTTTTAAAATATAATTAGAATGGTTTTTATCCAATTATACTCTCCCATTAATTTAAAGATCGTTTAAGCCAAAACATAATTAATATAAAATGGGAGCAGGAATCCGACAACCTTGAGTCGACCAAACTTAAGTGTAGCTCAACAAGTAGTTCGACTCGGCTGACGGTAGAGGAACTCTCTGTCAATACTATAGAATATGACTCCCTGTTTGATTTTTATCCCTAGCCGTTTGTGATCATGAGTGTGCTGAACCAAATTACAATGACTAGTCTAGTTAAACCCTTGTTTTCATGTCTAGCTTGACTTGCCCTGACGCTCGGTGTATTCACGACGCATCGGTTTGGGTCAAGTCTTAGACTACATCGTTGGCCTAACTTACGCCGGCGCTCACGATGCATCTGTTTGGGTTAGGACACATGTATGTGTTGGAAGCAACGATCTAGGATCTTGGTTTGATGATGACAAACGTATCGTTATATCTGACGTGTGTGCTTAGTGTGTTTCAGGATTGGAGAAACGATACATCTTTCACTATATGGAGGAGTTGCTATTCATATAGCTATTTGGGTGTGAGGGAGAGCTTTGGCCTAAGCAAAGTGGACTTAGTCCAATTTGAGATGTGATGGGATTTCTTGACTTGGTCAAGATGAAGAGATGAGGAGAGACCAATTCAAATCAAGTTGGGATTAGATCAAATCAACTTTGGATGTGATCGTATCAATTATCTAGTTCTGGGTCTATCCAATTCCTATTCAAATATATTATCTCATTAGGATTCATATACAAAGATGGCTTCAAATCTTTCCTAAATCCTAGGGATCCTATCATTGTCCATACATCTCCCTATACCCTATATAAGCCCTCTCTCAACCCTAATGATTTTTGTGCGGCTGATACATCAAAAAAAACCTAGGGTGAGATAACAAAGAAAAAGAAAGAGGGGTGCGGCATACAAAAATATAGCAGAGGGCTACACAATAAAAGGTTGTGGCTTACAACAATATCAAAGAGCAGCCTCCACAAAGAAAAGCTTTATCAAAACCCTAAGTCCTAATTGCCGTAGCCTCATACCAAAATCCCGAAGCAAACAAATTACCACGGCCAAAAATTCAACTCACCCTGAGAGAGACTTCGGCAAACATCAAGAGAGCAGGGGCACGGCCAAGTTTTTACGAAAGCTTGTTCGAGCACTCTTAGCAGCTTCTCTCAACCCCGACTTCATCATCCTCGCACCACATCAATGCCATCGTCTTCAACGAGTCGAGATCGCCAGTGCACTCACGAAGAGCTCGCGAAGTCACCATCGAAAAGGAGGGTGCCTCTCAATCACACCGTCGCCATTTTGAGAAGCTGATCACCAGAGATCAAAGCGCCGCCGAGTTCGCTGCTGTAGAAGCCGCCGCCGAGGAGCTGAACGTCAAAAACTCCATCGAAGTGAAGGTTGGTGTCACTGCAACCCTCGCTGCACACCGAAGAATGTAGTCACTGAAGATCACCGCCATCTGAAGTGTTGTCGCTATGAAGCCGTCGAGATCGTCGTCGTCGTCGCTGAAGAAGTTGCCGCCGTCGCCTGGGTTGTTGTCGTCATAGAGATCTGATCGCCGCTGCTGCCAAACACCGTTGTCGTTGCTAAACACCATCGTCCCCGCTCGAAGAAGCGAAGATTTCCGGTGACTCTGCATGTTTTCGTGCTGACGTGGACACGTGAAGTCGAAACGAAAACGATTTTGTTTCTCTTGCTGACGTGGACAGATCCCCACTGCTGCTCTCCACACAGAGGCATCCATCACGTGAGGAGATCGGGGCAATTGAGATTTACGCGTGCGATTGAAATCAAACGGCCGCTGCGAGGGAGAAAACAAAATCAACGGCCCATATTAATCAAGTGATCGAGTTGATTTCTCGCTGACGTGGCTGGGATTATAAGGGAGTTGCTCTACGCACAGGCCGCTAATTATAGTAGTTGAACTGAGTTACTCTGCACACCGACTGCTGATTTTAAGAGGAGTTGCTGAGCGCACAGCTGGCCATTTTATAAGGATTTGAACTGAATTTCTTTACTCACAGACCAGTGTGTATTTTGCAATCTAGGAGTCAGATCGAGACACCGTTTGGGTGTGCTGATTGACAGAGATGCCTACACGGACACGAACTGAGCATTTCTAAACCCTAAACTCTTTTATTCGTGTCTTAGTGTAACGTTCTCTGTAGGGAAAACTTTACCTATATTTTGGGGACTATTTTGGGACTTGTTTGGGACTAGCTGGTAGAAAGCATTACTAGGATTGATAGGGAGAGAAAACACTGTGTGTATGGTACTGAGAGCCTGGCGAGTGTAGAGACGTAGAGAGTGCTCTGAGCGTGCTCTAACTTGTGGTTTTGTACCTATAGCGCTATTCAATACTAGTATCTGCTTTGGGGGCTGGAGTAGGTCGAAGGGTCGACCGAACCAGGGTAAATCTGTTGTGTACTCTGTGTCTGCTTTTTTTACCATGTTGCTACTATAACTGCGTGTGCTTATTCGTGGGTTGCACGAATTATTTTTTATAAGCCTATTCATCCCGCCCCCCTCTAGGCTAGGATCCAGATCCAACAACTGGTATCAGAGCAGGTTTTAGGATTTAGCCTAGGTTTAACCATGAATAACCATATGGATAGTGCTTTTACTGAGGGTCAGTCTGTTTTCCGTCCCCCTAGATTTAATGGAGGTGATTATGCATATTGGAAAAATCGAAAGAAAATTTACCTCATTTCTGTAGATTACAAGGCTTGGCAAATAATTAAAAAAGGACATAAACTGCCTGTAATTAAAGTAGATAATGTTGAGACTGAAAAACCAAATGACAAATGGGATGATAATGATTGGAAACCTTATTCTTTAAATGCTAAAGCTATGAATGCTCTCATTTGTGCACTTGATAAATCTGAATATAATAGAATCTCACATTGTTTAACTGCGCAGGAAATATGGCATACTTTGGAGGTGACGCACGAGGGAACGTCACAGGTAAAGGAGTCTAGACTGACTCTTTTGAGTGCAGAGTTCGAGGGATTTCGCATGCTACCATCAGAGAGCATATCAGAGATGTATGTGAGGTTCACTGACATAGTCTACAAGTCTAGCTCGCTTGGAAAGCCATATGTTAGCCTCGATCAAGTGAGGAATATCCTAAGAGCATTGCCAAGCTCTTTCAGACCAAAGGTCACCGCCATCCAGGAAGCAAAGGTATTGTCACAATTGAAGGTGGAGGACCTTATTGGTAATTTGATGTCCCATGAGTTGGAACTGCAAAATGTTGAAGCAAGAGAGAAACCTGAGGAGAAAGAGAAAGCCATAAAGCCACTTGCTTTGCAAGCTAGCGAAGAAGAGGATGATGATGACGACATAGCGCTAATGGCGAGAAACTTCAGAAAGTTCATCAAGACCCAGCATGGGAGAAACGAAATGGCACCCAGGTTTAATCGTTCTAACTTTAATAATTCTTCCAAGCAATTTAATGATCAGAAATCTACTGATAGAATGCAATGTTTTAAATGCAAGGGAAGAGGACATCTGATGAAGGATTGCCGAAATGAAACTGCTCAGCTCGCTAAAGGAAAAGGAAAAGCGAAGGTATTAACATGGGATATGGATAGCGAAGCTGAAAGCGAGGAGGAACATGAAGCCCATTCTTGCATGGCTTTGATGGGCATCCAAGATGAGAAACCGTCAGGTAGCAAAGCTGAACTTCTTAAAATTTGTGAAGAAATACAAAATCAAATAGTAGATCATGAGTTCACTATTGAATGTCTCCAAAATCAGAACTATGACATGCAAGTTAGAGATGATAAGGTGTTTAAAGAGAATGAAAAGCTTAAAATTGAACTTAATGCATGTAAGTCTACTATTGAAATCATGAAGAAGGAAAAAGCTAGCTTTGATGAAATTGCTCCTTGTATTTCTTGTTCCTCATTATTAAATCAAAATAGCATGCTTAAACAAGATTTAATGAAGCTCGAAGTTGAAAAAGAATATGAAATAAGAGAGCTTAAGGATAAATTTTGCATGCTAGATAACGATCTTAAAAAGAAAACAATTGATTATGAAAAGAAGGAAAAAGAAAACAAGTTGGATTTCGTTAGTAAATGCACGATGCTTGTGGAAGAAAATAAACAATTAAAAATCAAAGTCTCTCATCTTGAAGTGGCCATTAAGAAATTCTCTATGGGAAAACAATCGTTGGACAATATTTTAGAGAATCAATTATATGGCAATAATAGAAGAGGACTTGGTTGTGGTCTGAAAAATGTTGAAAAGCAAAAATTCAAGAAATTCCACAATGTACCCTCTATTGCAAAGAACTTACATGCAAAGTGCTTTACTTGTGATAGTATAGGCCATACATCCTATTATTGTAAGTTTAGGAACACAAACATAAAGTTCAAACAAGTCTGGGTTCCTAAATCTTTAATGGCTAACACTAGTGGACCTTGTTGGATTCCAAGGTCACACTTAAAAACTTTCATATACGTGAGGTGGAGATTTGGCGAGGAGTAACAAATTGGAAGCTTCATTCTTTTAGCTCCTTAGCCAAATAGCGACGCGAAGGTATAATTTTTATCCCTCTTTGCATTCCATTGCATACCTTCATAGATTGTTTTGTGTGCTTGATTTTTTTGTGCTTGTTTGGATGTTTTTTAATGTTTTCATTTCTGAAAAAAATAAAAAAAATAAAAAATATTTTGAGCTTAAAAGAATACCCTTTATGATTTATCTTAAGTGGTATTGTATGAATGATCAAATCTATCCCTCGTAGAAGTTAATTCATTATCGTTGTAGCTACATGAACATGTTGTTATCTTTTTAGTAGCCATGTCATGTCTCAAAAAATTTCAAATTTGACTTCTACACCTACATTTGCACTTTCACGATAATTGACTTTTTAGTGCTTTTGGAGATTCTTTTGAAGGATAATGGAAAGTGAATGTGGGAATGATTAATTTCTGAATTTTCTAAGAGATATAAAGTGTTTAGCCATGAATTAAAATTGAGCACAAAAGAATTGCAAAAAAATGATGAAAATTGCTCCGTATGAAAAATGGATACACTTCATGGCTAACACACGACCCACGAGTATCCAACTTATGCTAAATGGGTAATCATTAGCGTTGGTGTATATTACTCATCAAGCAATGCCACCCCACATTTAAAAGTCCTTTTAGGCCATGTTTTGGGGTTCGGTAACTTGAACTCATCTTTGATGAGGTGGGAAAAATCAAGCCTAGTGATATTTATGAAAATTGGAAAATGTGGATTGATTTGGTTGATTTTCTAAAATTGAATCTCCCTTGGTACTTTATTGTCTATATCACTACACTTACACAATGGTGGAGAAGTCTTGTTATGAGATTCTATGAGCTTGAATTGTCTATTTTTTGGAAAACTCATGCAAATTGCACACTACATTTAATACTGGTTTATTTTTGCATGGAATATTTTTGTAACTTCAGTAATCCACTTTTGGTGATTACAAAGGGGGAGAAAGAAAAGATTTGACAGATCTGATGTTTTGGTATTATTTGTTGAAGGGGGAGTTTGAAAAATAATGTGCATTAAATATATATAAAGAGGGGGAGCTTGAGAGAACGGGGAGCAATACTGTTGTGCATGCCATGTTGTAATACTTGAATATCTCATTCCACGATTCATATTGCATTACATCCTTCAACACACTTTGCACACCCATACTTATTGCTCAAATCTTTTATGGGTTTGTCATCACCAAAAGGGGGAGATTGTTGGAAGCAACGATCTAGGATCTTGGTTTGATGATGACAAACGTATCGTTATATCTTACGTGTGTGCTTAGTGTGTTTCAGGATTGGCGAAACGATACATCTTTCACTATATGGAGGAGTTGCTATTCATATAGCTATTTGGGTGTGAGGGAGAGCTTTGGCCTAAGCAAAGTGGACTTAGTCCAATTTGAGATGTGATGGGATTTCTTGACTTGGTCAAGATGAAGAGATGAATAGAGACCAATTCAAATCAAGTTGGGATTAGATCAAATCAACTTTGGATGTGATCGTATCAATTATCAAGTTCTATGTCTACCCAATTCCTATTCAAATATATTATCTCATTAGGATTCATATACAAAGATGGCTTCAAATCTTTCCTAAATCCTAGGGATCCTATCATTGTCCATACATCTCCCTATACCCTATATAAGCCCTCTCTCAACCCTAATGATTTTTGTGCGGCTGATACATCAAAAAAATCTAGGGTGAGATAACAAAGAAAAAGAAAGAGGGGTGCGGCATACAAAAATATAGCAGAGGGCTACACAATAAAAGGTTGTGGCTTACAACAATATCAAAGAGCAGCCTCCACAAAGAAAAGCTTTATCAAAACCCTAAGTCCTAATTGTCGTAGCCTCATACCAAAATCCCAAAGCAAACAAATTACCACGGCCAAAAATTCAACTCACACTGAGAGAGACTTACGGCAAACATCAAGAGAGCAGGGGCACGGCCAAGTTTTTACGAAAGCATGTTCGAGCACTCTCCGCAGCTTCTCTCAACCCTGACTTCATCATCCTCGCACCACATCAACGCCATCGTCTTCAACGAGTCGAGATCGCCAGTGCACGCACGAAGAGCTCGCGAAGTCACCATCGAAAAGGAGGGTGCCTCTCAATCACACCATCGCCGTTTTGAGAAGCTGATCACCAGAGATCAAAGCACCGCCAAGTTCGCTGCCATAGAAGCCGCCGTCGAGGAGCTGAACATCGAAAATGCCATCGAAGTGAAGGTTGGTGTCACTGCAACCCTCGCTACACACCAGAGAATGCAGTCGCTGAAGATCGCCGCCATCTGAACTGCTGTCGCCGTGAAGCCGTCGAGATCGTCGTCGTCGTCGCTAAAGAAGTCGCCGCCGTCGCCTGGGTTGTTGTCATCATCGAGATCTGATCGTCGCTGCTGCCAAACACCGTTGCCGCTGCTGAACACCATCGTCCTCGCTCGAAGAAGCGAAGATTTTCGAGGACTCTGCATGTTTTCGTGCTGACGTGGACACGTGAAGTCGAAACGAAAACGATTTCGTTTCTCTTGCTGACGTGGACAGATCCCCACCGCTGCTCTCCACACAGACGCAGCCATCACGTGAGGAGATCGGGGCAATTGAGATTTATGCGTGCGATTGAAATCGAACGGCGGCTGCGAGGGAGAAAACGAAATCAACGGCCCATATTAATCAAGTGATCGGAGTTGATTTCGTGCTGACGTGACTGGGATTATAAGGGAGTTGCTCTGCGCACATGCCGCTTAATTATAGTAGTTGAACTGAGTTACTCTGCATACCGACTGCTGATTTTAAGAGGAGTTGCTGAGCGCAAAGCCGGCCATTTTATAAGGATTTGAATTGAATTTCTTTACACAGAGACCAGTGTGTATTTTGCAATCCAGGAGTCAGATCGAGACACCGTTTGCGTCAGATTGGAGCTGATGACGCATTGATTGACAGAGACGCCTACACAGACACAAACTGAGCATTTCTAAACCCTTAACTCTTTTATTCGTGTCTTAGTGTAACGTTCTCTGTAGGGGAAACTTTACCTATATTTTGGGGACTATTTTGGGACTTGTCTGGTTGGGGCTAGACAAGTGGGACCCAGCTAGTTTGGGACTAGCTGGTAGAAAGCATCACTAGGATTGATAGTGAGAGGAAACACTGTGTGTGGGGTACTGAGATCCTGGCGAGTGTAGAGACGTAGAGGGTGCTCTGAGCGTGCTCTAACTTGTGGGTTTGTACATATTGCGCTATTCAATACTGGTATCTGCTTTGGGGGCTGTAGTAGGTCGAAGGGTCGACCGAACCAGGGTAAATCTGCTGTGTACTCTGTGTCTGCTTGTTTTGTACCCTGTTGCTGCTATAACTACGTGTGCTTATTCGTGGGTTGCACGAATTATTTTTTATAAGCCTATTCACACCCCCCCCTAGGCTAGGATCCAGATCCAACAGTATGAAGAAATTAGTTTCTGTAAGGTTGTCATGTTACAGCTTAAGTGTAGCTCAACAACTGTAACATGGATCCTACAGATTCCAACGTCTAAAACAAAGAGGTCTACGAATTATCTTGTAAAAGATTTATTAACGTATTTGACTAGATATAGTCACTACTACAAAAAAAAACGCTTGCATAGCGCTTTTTTTTACACTTGGATAGCGCTTTTAAGCGCTATCCAAGCTACCGCTATGGTAGCTTGGATAGCGCTTTTTAAGCGCTATCGTAGTGGTTTACTAAGATAGCGCTTATAAAAGTGCTATCCAAGCTACCGCTATGATAGCTTGGTTAGCGCTTTTTAAGCGCTATCTAAGTGGTTTACTATTTTTTTTTATTTTATATTTTTTAAAAAAAAAATTAAACATTAGCCACAGCCAGTCCGTGGCTAATGTTCATTAGCCACGGACTGGCCGTGGCTAATAAGCATTAGCCACGGACTGGTCGTGGCTAATGTTTAATTTTTTAAAAAAAAATAGAAAATCACGTCGTGTGGACCCTGCTGTTCCCTGAAAAATAAACAAAGATCTCATACATTGCAGCCAACAAACGAGCAACTCAAACAAGTACTGAAACTACATTGCACTGTAATTCTGAAGGTCATAGAAATACAATATATAGCTTATATGGCTTGCAGTCAATTCTGTTTTATTCCAAGAATTTTCAGTTTGTGTGCAGTTTACACGAGGATATCCACAGATTTACATGTGAAAATACAGTCAGAAATACAAAAAAATTATGAAATCAAATATATATTTCCATCATCCATGTTCTGCTCACTGTGCAGGTATAACACTTTCTTTTTTTCGCGCCAATTTTGCGCAAACTGTAAACAAACTGCAAATGCAAAATGCTCACTTTTTGCTAATCTGAACCCATCACTAAAATTTCTGTTTTTCAAACTAAATATGGTATAGGACTGGAAAAAAATTTATATTGGATGCCACCTTGATTGCCAATCTCATCCATGGTCTCTTGCTATTGAGCCTTCTAGTCTACAATGGAGTGCATGCCCCAGAAGTGGAGCCAGCCTACAGAGTGTAACAGATATCAATACCTCTACACAACATTTCTCACGGAGATTGACAATTGCAGTCCATATCATCGTGCAGGAAAGCATCTAAGTAGTTAGCGGCGAGCTCACCGCGCAAACGTGAACATCATCGCACCCGCACAATAGCCTCCCATTAAGCATGTCCGTCGCTTGAAATGCTCCTCGCCCCTCGCTCCTCTGCACATAAATGTGAATCCTCGCATTATCATAGTATCGTATAAGTTTTTTTTCTTTCTTTGAGACTAAATGGTGAGCGTAAACGTAAGGAAACATAGTACTGAAAATAGAAATACAAACCAAATATAAATCTGAACTCTACCCATCTCGCTGGTACAAATTATATATGCACAGATATCACATACTCAACACGTAATAGTGATAACTGCATCCTATAAATTTTGGGATACCTGATAAAGATAATTAGCATTCTTTTATAGTCAAACTAGGATAATTTAGACTTCTTAATGAACTAGCAGGATAGCAGCTATGCTATCAGTCAACTCACCATGTCTTTATTTGCTTGTTTACCTAATGTCAACATGTCTACTTTTTTAAGGCAAAGCTACGAAGTGCTTCGATTTGAGAACAATTTCGTGTAACATGAACTATTTCACCATTTTTTTTCTTTTGGCATTCTAATAAAATAGCATAACTGGATGCATTTAATGAATAATTACTTGAATTGTTAGGGCGACGTCCAAAACACACAGCTTCAGCCTGTCAAAGAATGCCTCGAATCCACTCTCTGCTTGTAAGTATGACACTGTTCAACAAGATCAACGATTACCTTCTGTTTCAGTCCCTGTATATTAGTACTAACATGCATCAGAACTAGGGAAATTTACCCAAGTTCACATAGAGTTATCACAACTGTATATAACTTTTTTGAACCGCTCGTGTCAATAATTATGACATTTTTAATTATGTTTTAGTTAAACTTGCTTGTCAGTCTTCGTGTGAGTATTGGAAACCTGTGGACCAGCTTACATTACTGACAAGGCGAAAAATTTGGTCAGTAAATTAGTCAATGTTTAAATATAGCAATTGCATGTGTACACTTTCTTTCCCAACAAGGCTAATAATGTTATGAAAGACCAATAACCTAAATCTATACGGTAACTTGTTAAGACAAATTATATCATAAAAGATGTGATATTGCATGATACCTCTCGGTTTTCGGGATCTAAAGCATTCAGCATTTCTGTTAGGACACCATGATACCACGGGCATTTTGAATTTCTGTCTATATGTGATGCTTACCCTATATTCTACTTAATCATCAGGACACTGATCACGACAATATGTGATGCTTACCGTATATTCTACTTCAAGACACTTATCCGTGTTTTCTGATATGTCAGCAACCTTCTGATAGTGCCCGCTCTTCAAGTCCCTCATATCCTCTTGGCAGGGATTGATCGCCAAATGAATGTTGTCGCCCACCACATGGTCAAGTTTTGAAGAACCTGCAGGATGAGTTGTTTTACACCATGAATCTAGTTGCTGAGCTAGAAATCATACTATTTGTTGTACTAGAAATCATTGGAAAAACTCACATGCAATGGAGGATATAAGATCTTTGTTTGCAACATCAGTGATATCAAGAGCAGTAGAGGTCACAGTAGAGTGCCTAGCACGTAATAGCTGATTGGTTTTGATTCCAGTCCTACAAAAGTTGAATCATACATCATTGTCTTGCCAAACTTGGGTATTATCAATTTATAGCAATTACCTGACAGAATGGTTAGCTCAGATATGTTACCTACCTGACAGTTGAATCAATTGATGATACATTTTCCTTCCCAAGTTCAAGCAGAGAATCTTGATCAGCTTTCCATCGATGTGAACTAGTAGTGGCCTTGGCCATGCTGCAAAATTCAAGAGATTTGCTTTAGATGTCAAGCTGTTTAAAATGTTTCTTCTATTGTACTTGTTCTGGCTTTCTTACCATTGTTGAAGACCTTCTTGCAAGTTATGTCTTACATTTTCTGTTGTTGTAGTGTCGTCTTCAAGATACCGAGATTCAGTCACTTTCATGTAGGTTGCTGGTTGTGTTCTTTCTGAAGAAGTTAACTCGACGGGCAGTTGACATCTCCGCCTGTAGATTACTGGCTATATCAGCAGCGCTAGTGCGAAGATCCTGGCCCACACGCTCTGGTGATAGCCGGCAGTTGCTAGAGCATGGTACATGAGCTTCAGCAGCTGAAAACAAATCAGACAATCAAAGATTATGTCACCGAATGCCCAGCAGAAAGCTATAGGCATCAGGTTAAACATTTTCACCAAGATTTCAAGCCAGCAAAGCTCGGTCTTGATTTTAATATGGTTTCATATTTTGATGGCAATGGGGCTTAGCAGAAATTACTAAGGGTAACATGATCCAAAATATGGTCAGATTTTTGCCAAGGTCCCAAATAGAAATTTTCAGAAGTTGGAAAAGATTTGTGTCACATGGACAAGAACATGCGATTATCCCAACAAGAACATAATTATTCAAAGAAACTAGTAACATGTTACAACAAATTTCGTGCGTGCATCAAACTCTACGTTAGAACTATTAGCCTAAAAAAGAATTGAGCCGAAACAGCTTACATGAAGCACAACAAATGGGCGGGGTTAAGAATAATAGCAAATAACAAATAACTTCGAAGAAAAATTCAAATTAAAGAATTGTGTTAAGAATAATAGCCCCCAGTTTGAATAAAATAGAAAATGGTGATGTTTAAAATAAAATTTAGTAATTAGACATCTTCCTATTGGCATAAGCTTTTAGGTTAGATATACGTTCAACTATCAATACTAATATAAAACAATCATGGCCCCCCCTGTAACAATTTCTAATTCTAACAAAGTGAAACAGAATGGCAATCCAATTGAAGAACTAACATGTTACCTCTTCTGGTGTCCATTGCCCTTTGGTGGAACGGCATGTCGGGCCACTAATTCTCCTGTAAAAAGGAATGCATCAGTACATTAAATGTCCCATAATACTCATTGTTCACATACATGACTTAATTTGGTCATATGAATTCCAAAAAGATCAAAGTTAACTTGGAGTCCATCCTGATGCCAAGCACACACAAAAAAAGTCAATTTTGGACCAGTCTTTACACTGAGCTACAAAACAAAATCAGCCTAGCAAATGTAGAGGCCAGTAAATGAGAAAGGATGTTACCCATGAAAAGGTCACTGCCTCTGAAATTCCTCACATCCACCATCTCGGGGAGCAGAAGAAACAGCGTTGGATTCAAATAACACAAAAAGTTATTTGAATTTTTCCACGTTTACGAAGAAGAGACATTGATGTGCCCGTATGTATTGCTTGCGATGAATAAATATAATATTACATGAAAATTTTAATACATGTCTCTAGTTTAAGAAACATAGACACAACTTTCTTGCGAGTCTGAGTCTACATGTAATGACATAGATGAACAAACAACGGAGTTTAGAGGGTGGCCAGAATTAGATTAATATCATCATATTCAGATATAAACACATTATGGCAAGACCCCAAAACTGCTGGAGCCACAGCCACCTCATTCATAATATGTCTCCGGGTGATGAAGCTGTATTGGCAGTCCCCAATCAAACGTGACTCTATAAAGTTATATTAGCGTATAATTAGCATCAACTGGGCAATGATAAAATCACTCATTGACTCTATCAAACTGTCTACCCTTCATCAATTACAGTTACATAAACTTATGTATGCATTACAGTTAATAATCTAGCAAAAAGAAATATTAGTATCCATATGCATGTCTTCTGTAGTAGTTATGCTAAAACCGCTTGCCATCTTTTTATTTCCTACCCTGCATTATCTACTATTTGGTCCTTTTTAGGGATTATTTCTCTCTTAGGTCTAAAGCTTCTTCTCTTTATTCTTAGCTGACATCTTGGAGAAGGAAGATGACTAAAGCTAGATACACATTTCTTTGAAATATGCTTATGATGGCATTTGTTTGGGTTGTTTAGACTATTGTTTAGACTATGTAAAATAACAAAAAATTTAATGAGTGTTCTTTCTACATTGAAGCTTTTAATTGAATCGTTCATTGGACATATACTCTGTAACTCTCTCCTTTCCTTGTAAGCATGATTAGCTACATGATTAGCTTATGGGATATATCATTTCTAAAAAAACTTATGTAAACGTAAAAATATGACAGCGTTGGAAAAAATCGTCGCATGATTAGCTTATGGGATATATCATTTCTTTGTAAACACCATTTAATGCTTTTTTCCCCTTTTCTTTCTCAGCAAACCTGCCCTCGTTTATCATGTCTGCTTTAATCACTGCCATGTTAAAAAGAAAACACTTCCTCTCCTTAGATTTTATTGTCCTTTCCCATTATATAGCAACGAATTGAATCACCAGATATGAAATCCCTAAATCTAACAAATCATCATACAAGAAATGCCATTTAAAGATAAACGTAACATATCAAATAAAAGATAACTTTAACTTACAATCTTATCAAGATAGCTCTGAATGGTAGCGTTCTTCTCCTGAATCTCTGCGTCCTTCTGGTATACTGATTCCAAAAGCTGCCTTTTGGCCTTCTGGACCTCGGCCAACTCTACCGAAAGCCTCTCAATCTCCCCACCTTTTGCAATCTATCACCGACAAACAAATAAATAAGTCAAATAATTAAAAAACAAATAAATGAAAAAGGGAGCTTCACACATACGGCCTTGAGATTGAGCTTGTGCTTGTCAGCCTGGGCGTTGGCGATCTCAGTGAGCCTGAGCTCGATGGAGGCGGAAAGTTGGATGTTGTCGGCCTGCAAGCGAGAGAAGGCCGGGGCGGTCGACACCGGCGAGCTCCAGGGCGGTGAGGCCGCCGCCGCCGCCGCCCCCCGAAGTGCGTTCGATGGGATGATTCGAGGTCTGGATGGATTGCTTGATGTAGGAGAGGATGGAGCGGTTGGCGAGTTTGAGGCCGAGGCGGTCGGTGACGTGGAAGACATCCATGAAGTAGGGCCCATCGGAGGAGATGTATGCCTTGGAGATGAGGAGGTCGAGGTCGGTGAGGACTTGGACGGTGTCGAGGAGGAGCGCATGGTTCCTCGTGCTGTCGACCTTGATGAGCGTCGCGACGTCGCAACTCGCATTGTCGATCACAACCGTAAAATCAGGAGAGTTTAGTTGATTGGTTAATCTGGAACAAATCGAAACTGGATTGAGATTGAAGGAATTGCAAAAAAAAACCTTGGAGTGTTCATCCGGATGACGAGCTTCCCGTATTTGTTGAGATTTCTGCGTGAAGGCTAGGGCATGAATAAAAAGGGGGGAAACGAAAAGGGTCGGCGGCCAGCTCAAATTGCAAGCGCTATTCAAGTGTTATTATATGTATATTTTTTAATAAAAGTGTTTATGTAACGGTTAGTACTATAGCGCTAACAAAAAGCGCTATGTAATGTATTACTTGGATAGCGATTTAACAAAAAGCGATATCTAAGTGATTTTTATCTTAATTTTGATTTATTTTTATTTTCTATAAGTGCAGAAGCGCTATACAAGAGCTCACTTAGATAGCGCTTTTAAAAAGCGCTATCTAAGTGGCGTTACCCAAGCCCAAATCTGTAGTAGTGAGTTGACAGCGTTGCATAATAATGATTCGTGTTCTTGCGGTCCAGCGGACACGGCCAGGAAATTGATTAAGCCAGGACCACTTGGCCCCTAGACTAGTTAGGGTGGTCCATCAAACTTAGCCAAGCACATTAACCGGTATCATGGTCCATTGAATGTTGCTTGTCATTTATATGCGTACTATCAACTAAAAGCTTTTATTAACTCTAGTTAATCCGTATCAACTAGTGGATCCTTAAAATTCGAAATTTTATGGATTTGTTTAACGATTTTTATTAGGTCATTATCAACTATAAGGATTAATAAAAGTGCTGCTACCCTAATCGTCCAATAGGTATATTTAAATAATTTAAAACATAGCAGAGTCCCAAAAATTATCTCATAAAAATTTGAGGAATTTTTTAATGGCTATCATAATCGTCCATTAGGCAATTTTAAACAATTTAAAATTATAGCATGGTTTTAAAATTTATCTTATAAAATTTTGAGGATTCATTAATGGCTAACCTAGTAAATTCCTCTTGTGTTATCAAATAAACAAGAATGTTCCATTAATCTAATTATCACATAATTAAAACATGCAGTTCATATAGAAGCAATATAAGAACAGAGTAGATCTGGCTCCGATACCACTGTAGGGATTTTCAAGGTCTCTTAAGGCTAATTTAGAAATATTTCGTCCTAAGTCGGACGAACAAAATTAAATAAGCAGCGGAAAAACAATTATTAAACTATTTAATAATTACAGCCCTAAGGAAAATTCCCTAAGCCAGGAATATCTATTGACTCGAGTTGGGTCAGACCAACTCGAGAAAGCTCTAACTACAACTTAAAATGAAATGCATATATATATATATATATATATATATATATATATATATATATATATATATATATATATATATATATATATATATATATATATATATAACTCACCCGGAATCTTGCCTTGGATCGGGAAAGATGTTCTGCACCGTCTTGCGCTCCAAAATCTAAGCTGCATCCCAAACTGCATTGCGTCTCTCCTCATCGCGAATTGGATCAGCACCCGAGCCGCACCTTGCCTCCGAGCCCATCACTAGCCATAGAAAGTTTCACTTGAGTAAACCCGCGTCGTAGACTTCTGAGTCAAATTCGGACCTCCCCGTTGCCTTGCTAGGACTCGGTTGAAAGACAGGAAAAATTAATAAAGGAAAAGAATGATTTAAGTTTTGATTAAGTTTGCTCAAATTTTCCGGAGCTCCTTAATCAGAGACTTGGTGCAAGAAACAAAGAAGGGAGTGCACACATATTTATATAGGAGGCAAGCTCAGCTTCTTTTGTCACGAGCAATGTGGGACAATCAATTTGGAATAGGATTATGATTAATTCAATTTAGTTAGAATACCTTTCACAAAAGTCTAACTTTAATCAATTAATTCTCACTCGCCATTGAGCCCTAGATATGATACAAGTTATCATTTCGAAGGGCTAGGAATGGTGAATGCGTAGAAACAAACGGCGACGAAATCCGAGTTCGTTTGACCCTTCAAACAATTGTTCAAAGTTGAGCAAAAAAACCCACATTTCGTAGCCGTCAAGGGTTTCACAAAACCCTAATTAGAAACGACTTAAGTTGCATACGCGCTCGCTAAGATTAGCAGACATGCCCACCTAAGGCATCTGGGCGCGCCCGCTAAGGCACACCTAGGCGGGCGCACGGCCCGCTGTGACCAGCGGGCCGCGCCCGCTGTTCCCAGCGGGCCGCGCCCGCTGTTCCCAGTGGGCTGTGCTCGTTGCGAACAGCGGGATGCACCCTTTTGCCCCAAGTGGGTCTTGCCTACTCCTCCTTGTGCCTTTCTTGCATTTCTGGGCTCATACGAGCTCCGTTTCCTACACGGTTTGATCATGTGGATTCTTCACGAAATCCCCTCCAATCCCAAATGCTCTAACCTCACAAATAACTTGTGAATAAACAATCTCATTGCATCAAATGCATTCCTCTATCCGATTTTCGTATTACTAATACGTGAATGTTACTCGGTGTGAGACCATACAGCCTGACCCTACTACAGGTTGAGACTCGTAGTCTCTAGAAGACAGTAACCACTAGCAGCAGGTGTCGTCCTTGTTTCAGAATCATCGATTACGTGATTGACTCGTTGGCAAGAGTGCCAACGGGACCACTCTGACTGTGACCGTGATGATTTTCACAGTTTTAGTCCCTTCATCATGACTGTGTCACTTGCTTAGCCTAGGGTATGGAAATCTGTCAACCCCGCTAGCTAGCAGTGCTCAGTATACGTCAGTTTCTGGTATATTCATGTTGTATATCTTAGAACATACCTTGGCCAAGGTTTTACCTAAAGCCGTACTGACCTGTGACACTAACTTCCCATTAACGGAAGAGACGAATCATCTATTGATCACTACTCAGCTCGTATGCTTTGAATGTCACCCAGCCTAAGATCTTTCAGCAGGCCTAGCCTCGAAGCTAGATTTTTAGACCTAAGTGACACCGTTCACACACAGCTTCGTAAAATGATCTCAAGTCCTAAGAACCAACTTATCATCACTTAGAGTTATTAATGACAGTTACTTAATGTTAAACCATTTAATAACTTTTTGTTTGGGTCGTTCAGTAGACTCATTCTTTAATGAGCACCTGCGCCTTGTCTCCGACTTCGCCAAGTCGCATGGCTATGAGACCAACTAGACTAAGACACAATGGTCTGTCCGATGTGTCGATATCCCAATCTCGACACATCTATGACCACGAACGCCTTTTTAGATTCAAGCTGCTATCGGTCAGACATTTCTCATAATCACAATCTACATCACGAAACATGTGTGACCTAACTTTGAATCCAAGGGAATAATCCAAGTAATTAATTATATTGAAATAACTCAAACAATATTTCAACAGAAAGCATACTTTCATTTACTGAACAAGATGTTTATCAAGATAAATAACCACGAGGGCATACATCTCTCTACAGGGATCTCTACTCACATTGCGGTGTTCGGAGGGGCCTTCCGCCTGTGGTGGTCTCATTTGCCTAGCAATGGTCCACTCCTCCATCATCTTGGTAAAGCTCTGAAAACTTTTGTAGATGCCGAGGGCCGCGTCCTGAATGACTGCGACCAATCCCTCAAGTGGTAGATTCATTGGTGGAGTTCTTCTGGGAGAACGGGGCTCTTCGGCCAAGGACAGCCTCAGAATGTCATTGATGATGGTCTCAAGTCGTCCCGGCCTCCTCAAAGGTTGAGGGTGTGACGTCGGGCGACTTACCGTGGCGAGAATTTCGGTGAGGATGTGTGGATCCTGACATGGGTGTAACCTTTGATTCCCATAGACGGCACCAATTATTGTGGGTCAAGTCACAACGAAATTATTGTTACGAGGAATCACGGTACAATAATTATAAGTTTTTGGCTTACGGCGAGGTTAGCACGACTCGGAGCTCGCTTCGAGGTTGAAGGATCCAATGTCGACCGAAGGTCACTGAAGGTCGCCATCTCCCGGTAGCTGAGGCGAGCTTCCTGCGAGAATAGCGACTCGTCAGAAAGGCGGGGCTGGCTGTCAGCCCGTAGCCTATCCGATGCTTAAGTCTGTAAGTGACTTGAAATATGTCTGTCGGACATGCTTGGCGATCTTAAGGCGGATCGGCGAAGCGTGGCGAGCTTGTGAGGAAGGCACAGATATGTGGAAGATATCCGACCTTGAATATTGGAATGAGTTAGAGATTTTAACTGACCAACCCCCTCTATGGAGGTGGAAGTGGGGTATTTATAAAGCTGAGAGTCGTTGCTCGTCGTCCCATCAGCTGTCGAGTCTACTTAGCTGAAGGAGAAGTGATAGGTCGGCGGGGCGTGTCAGAGATATTTTGTGCATTAATAGTGTCAAATGGTGTCAGGTGCATTAATGAGACGTGAGGGGGCGACCTTCAGTTCTCGCCCTTTACCTCTTGCATTAATAGTGGGTATGTGGCCCTACGTCACCCTGTCAGATATATTTGTGTTGGACCGTCCTATGAGAGAGTCAAGCTCGGTGACCAAGCTCGACGTCTTCGGACCATCTGACCGTGCTTTCTGTTGGAGAGTAGGCGAGCTCCTTCCTGGCATGGCAAGCATATTGATCGGCAGGGCGAGTTTCTTCGGTTGGCCTGGGGGGCGAGCTTGTCGTACGGCGAGGCGAGCTTCCCTTGATAGAGACGATCTTCCTTCGGGCTAGTATTCATTTCACATAGTCGGAGAGTTGTTCGCTCGGGCTTCCAGCGCATGTGGGCCTCAGTTACATGGGCCGGCCTTAAGGTCGTAACACTGTTGAACAATAAATTCATGATCTATGTAATGCGTAGTAAGGCATTATATATAATACTAAAAAAACCATCCAAATAATCGTAGATAAAATTCATGTCAAATCTACGAGAATTAATTAATAAACTGAATCTGAAACGCAGCGGAAGCTAATCTGAATCCATAGCAACTGAAAAATGATGATCTATGTGGATGGCCTTCCAGATCAACACATATCCCGGTCAGAAATCATTCGGCTTTCTCATGCTTTAATCTGTTGACATGATGCAGAAAAGATGGCGCTTTGTACGTGCGATCCGGGGACAATGACCACATATAATTAATAGGCAAAACCTAATGCCTATTGGGATTCGGACTCAGCCCATCATTAAACAAAAAGTCAATCGTCTCTACACTTTAAAGACTCATTGGGCTTAACTTAATTTAACAACCTGCATACATAATTATTTTTACATATTAACCCAACGCGTTGGATTAATGATCCAACAAAATGCACAACGGTACCTTGGCATGGGTACGGGGATTTTTGGGAGAAAGGGATGTGTGTAGGGGCACATAGGTCGCATGTCTAAAACAGAATCAACGGTTAATCATTCAACAAACTCAACTGAAATTAAGGGGGAAATGAAGAAAGATAAACAAATGCTAAATTATCATATATACAGCTCTCTCGATTCCCCACATGCTCTTTGCATCAAGTCTCTTGTGTGGACATCATCCATTTAATTATATCCTCCATCTACAAATTAAAAAGGGCAGTACAAACAAATTACAAGCAAATTAACCTACATGTATAGCTACGAGAACAGATCCCATTTAGCAGAAGGCCTCTCCTTCACTGTCTTGGAGTGCAATGCCAAGCCAACATCCTTCACTTGATCCCCCTCCTGATCTTTCCTCTTTATCCCCAGCAACTTTGACCAAAAATTCCCTTTCTTCTTCTTCTTCTTCTTCTTCTTTCTCTCCTCCTCTTCATCCACCACCACAAAAGCCAACGACCTACTCTTCTTCAACGGCTTATTACCAGACTCACCTCTGAATATAAAAGAGAAGCTCTTGTTCTTGTTCATGGCCATCCCATGAAGAGGAGAGCCGAGGGAAGAGAGGTTGGAGTCCGATGAACAAGGGGAGAGGGAGGAGCAAGTGGATGAGTTTGAGTGGTTGGCAGTTGACGATGATGATGAGGCTGAGATCACTTGAGAGAGCCTCTCTCTGAGGCATGAGGGGCAAACCCCGTAGGATTGCTTGTGGCCTGGGTGCTTCTTGCACCTCTGTTCCATTGTTGTTGAATTCCTCCCCATAGCTTTTAGGCTTAAGCTTAGCTTAACAGTTGTCTCTTCTCAATAGAATCGTGATCAACTTCAAGAGTAGTAGCCTCGTATATATAGAGAGAGACTGCATGTGAGATGAGGCGGGGAAGGGAATTTCTAGGATTCTTCTGATTGTGATCTGTTTCTTTATCATTTCCGCATGGTGATAGAGTAGTTGACAAGCAAGCTACAAGTCTACAAAGGTGACTCTCACTCGCCCACGTTGAATTCTAGCTTTGCCTCGCTGGCATCTACACAGGAGGCAAGAAGACGAAAAGTCGACAAAAAGTTTTTTTTTTTAGCCACAAAAATTTCGCGTATGCAAGAAATACAGAGTGTTTTTTTGGGGGGGATCCCGGTGACTGCAGCTTCCGGGTGAGTTCTGAAAAATTGACGTGTCTGACCGGTCTTTTAAAGCGTACCACCGTTGGGACCCCCTAAATCTCAGACCTTAAACCGTCGGTTTTCGTAATCGAACGGCCAGTATGAGCTCCTGATTTACACGCCGTTGTCTGCCGGCAAAAAGTCGGCGGCTTGATCAGGACCGACCGAAATCGCGCGGAAGCGGGGCGTCAGACTTCTTCGTCTCCACGTGCGCCGATAATTCGTCTCTTGCCACGTGCTCCGGTCCCAAACCGGTCCGCTTCACGCGTGAGACACGGGGAAAAGGACGTGCCCCCCTCTCGCATGCGGAGCATTTTCAGGCCTTGGGGCACCGCGCTCGTGTTAGGAGCCGGGATCGCTACGTTACGTAACTCCGAAAAGCAGGTGACTGAGGTGTCGTTACGCTTGTCGACCGGCCCGCTCGTACGTGTGCTGTCTCAGTCTACCCTTGAGTAATTAATTGGTGCACGCAGATTTTGCGGCACCCAGTCGGTCACCCCGTGGTTGGCACGTCGAGTGATGTCGGTTTCGGGAGAGGTTTGAATTTGGGGTCTGTGGAAATGTCGGTGGTTCAAGGGGATTCTCAGCTTGGTTTGTAGCACCCAATGTTACCACTTTACGTGGCAAATTAATGTGCGGTATTTGGGTGGTATGGGCCACCGACCAATGGGGCACTGGGACCAAGAGTAAATTCGTTTTATTAATTTCAAGAAGAAAAAACTAAGCACGGGCAAGGATAAGAGTTATGTACGGATGGCTGTATAAGTCCAACAGAGGGAAGTCCATCGGAAGTAGGGGGGGAGGTTTTGGTCCGCGTATGGGGCATCGGTTCATAGTCGGTATGTTTGTGATTGTCCAGGATGCTTCGGCTCAAGTTTCAGTTATTTCAGCGCTTAATTCAGGATGTGGACGCCACTCCTAATTTGGGTCCAGCAACAGAGAAGCCCAGCAAAAGCCAGTCAAATGAGGCCCGCCACCAAAAAAAGTCCATGACCTTACCAGATCATAACAGCCCGACCTGGCCTTGGCCAGGGTCGGTCCTGAAGATATTAGGGTCCAGGACGAGTTAAAAATTTGGGCCTTTAAAAATTTGACAGAAAGGGAACATTCCATACATTGAGCATAATATCGAAAGCTCTCTTCTGCTCTCTATAAATAGCTACTAGGTCTCACCAAGAACTTAATTAGCGACAGGTATCCTTATCTAAAAAAACCTAATGTTGAAAATGGTTGACAATGCAACTAATTATAAAAAGAAAAGGCTCGATTTCGAACATCTACTATGGTTGTAACTGAACTAGATCAGGATGTCACCTAGCAAAAATTACTCACAATGAAGAAATAATACAGTTTCGATTGCTTGGAACAACCCGTAATTTTAGCATTGGCAACAATACCAGTGTGAATTAGCAAAAACAAGCCTAGAGTTGTGAATTTTCTTCACCATTTTGTTTTCCATTTTAAGTGTACAATTTATCTAGACTAGACACAGAATCATTGACCACTTCCAAGTTACAACATAACATAAAAATATCAGAACCAATGAGACTCATATACTACTACAGTACTACCATATATGAATAATGATCCTATGACAAAAAAAAGGCATTGCATTTCATGGTCCAAAGGAGACAAACAAAAATTTAAAAGCTAGAAGCTAGAAGATAAAGAGTTGATCATCAGTTCATCACCTCCTTCTCACTTCCAAGCCAAGGCCCGAGACCGAGATGAGATCCCCTCTCTGCCAGCACAATAACAGTGAGGCTTGTCGCTTCTCCACTTGAAAGGCTGAAACCCATTCACCTGCACAGTTGGTGCAATGGTGTGTTTGGATCTTGGGAGCGGATCCGAGGAGAGCGGATCTGGAGAGTGGAGACTGGAGAGGTTCGTGCCTTCGTGGGATTTGAAACGGTTTTTAGACCTTTTGGGAATGTTAGGGTTTTGGAATTGGAAGAGGCGGATGACGAATAATGGCCCGATGTAACGCCCCGCTTCCCAAAACACGGCAGAAGCGAGAGCGTTACTGGGCCCGCTTGAACCAGAGCGGTGAAACTCAAGTTCATTAAGCGTCTGTGGTAAAACGCAAGGGCAGGTCCTTTGCATGCTTTTCAGAACAACCAGAATTATTCATACATTACAAGCCAAATCCAGAATTATAAATGTTCGTACACGAAATACATCAACAAGCCACAGCTGGGCCAAAGTAAAGACGTACACTCAACAATAACGGAAAGCAAACTAAAGATAAGCAGCAACGGCAAAGTCCACTAGTCCTCCGCAGGGAGAGACTCGGCGTCTACAGCGAACTCCTGACTCTCCAAGTCAGGTGTCTCGTAAGGAACCTCCTGATACTCAAGGTCGGGATCTGACATACATCCAAAAACATGAATGTATGTCAGCAAGGGTCTGCAAAAAGGTGTTAGAACCCAAGGCAAGAAATATACAAATTTATACTGCATTTAAGAGGCATTAATCATTTAAATGAGATAACGACGAAAGGATTAAACAAACTGATTATAAAATGATTTAAAGTAAAGACATCCTAACATGCAGTTCTAAGCAGTGTAGATCTTTTCTTTGTTTCATTAACATGTCAATTCAACTGAGACAATAATTTCAAGTTACAAGTTTCACGATGTTAGCATTTCACGATTGTTAGCATTGTCAATTCTACAATAGGGTTCTCGCCCTTAGGACGTGATGAGTGAGTCCTTCTTCTCACGGGGGCTTACCGTGATTGGCGCTAACCCACCGCCTACGGGTGGTGCCCTTGAAGAGAGTACTCGTTCATACGCCTAGCAGCCGCTCAACCCTTACCCCACCCAAGATTTGTGCTGGAACACGAGCCAGCCTAATTCACAAATTACAAGCACGAATTTGTCAACTTACATGACATCACGAAAATCATGATTTCGCCTTCGAGGCGCACGATCTCACGATGTCACTCTCTAATGACCAAGCAAGATGTTCTTTCAATTTAAGTCGCCAACGTTTCACCATTAATTTACAACATTCACAATAAATGAAAGAATGGCAAGCAGGTTGGTTTGATGAACATTTTGCAGAAAATGAATTTTCTTTGTTATCATTAAAAATTTAGCATATATCAAGTAAAAGACCAATTGAGCACCCAATTTCAAAAATACATTATAAATTGTATACTTGCCTGATTTCGATGATTTTAGTGCCGTTGGGTTCGTCTCGACGGGTATTACGTGTCGGTACTTCCGGTTCTCTGTTTTGGTTAAAGAATTCACAGAATTAGAAATTTTGCGAAATACGCGCAATATTAAAATAACACCCGAATTGGGTTTGCCTAATTTTGTCCGGTTCTACGGCTAGTGTAATGTTATTTAGGGTCATACTGACATGGTGTGCCTTATTTTATACTGGGTTTTATTACATTAATCATCATTTACAAAGTTGTGAAGTAATTATTAACATTAACAAGCTAATAATAATTTAACAATAACTTAAGCTAATCATATAGTTAGACATGGCATTAAATGATTCTCATACTAATTTTTGTCCTAGGGGTAACAAGTAACATGTTTTCTATCTTATATGCTGTCAACCTACCCTCTATACAAATAATTTAATAAAACACTTAACTTTCTTTCTTACTTCCTTTATTTTCGTTGTACAGGCTGCCAACATGAATCTCTTTAGCTTATTATTAAATCAATACCCTTTCTCTCTCCTAATAGGCTGTCATCTTTGTCCTTTTTAATAGCTAGGCTGTTGACTCATTATTTCTAATAACCCTTCTCTCTTCTCTCACTCTCAGATCTCCTTTCTTCTTCTGTCTTTTGCTCTTTCTTTCCCTTTTTTTATATGTTTTCAAACTTGCAGCAAGAAAGGGTACTCACTCAAATGGCAGGGGTGGCTCTCACCACGCGCGAGAGGGGAGAAGGGGCGGAGGCGTCTGATGGCGGCGGAATCCGGCGGGCTCGGGCGGCTCCCTGGGCGTCGACGGCGACGGCACGGCGTCCTGGCGTCGGCGACGGTTGCTTGCGGGCGGCGCGCGCTGTCGGGTTGGGGTTAGGGGAGGTGGAGGCCTAGGGGAGAGAGATGGAGGAGGAAGAAGATGAAGGAGAGGGTTTGTGTTCTTTTTTTTTTGTAAATCTGAATTTGTTTTAAGTTTGATTCTGAAAATGGTTTTTGGATCTGGAAATGGGTTTGATTTTTTTGTAGGAATCTGAAGTTGTTTCAGATTTGATGAATTGTTTTGGGAATTAGGTTGATTGGGCTTTGTTGTGGCTGATTTGTGTTTGGTGATTTTGGGGAAGATGAAGAACAGATTTGGGTTTGGAATTTGTTCTTGGTTTGATTTGGGGGAATGGTGAACAAGCTTGCAGAAAGTTGGGTGAAATGGATTTGCCGGTTCATTTAGCAGAGGCGATGTTGTGTTCTTAAACAGATTAACAGGGGACATCCCCTTTTCATTTGTCAAGGAGATTTTAATAGGATTGGGACTGAATTAATGGCTAACTTAGACTAATTGGGTTTGCAGAGACGTATTGTCTGCTTTAAACGAAAAGAGAAACCAACCTAATTTGACCAACTGAAGAGTATTTGGCAACGTGGGTTTCGTCGTTTTAGATAGAGTTAAGGTAAAAACGTAGTTAACGTAATTAAGTAATTGTTAAATGTAAGAAATAAAAAAGTAATTAGGAATTTGTAATTAGAAAATTTAAGATGTAATTAACAATGTAATTAGTGAAAGTAATTAGCAGGATAATTTAGTTAAAATTGTTTTAGTTAATCTTGATGGTAAATATTGACAACACGGTAAAATGAAAATAGTGACGCGCTCGCGTCAACTCGTACGGACGAAAAGTTAACCCTGATGACTGAAGAAAAATACCAGTACGGAAAATTGAAAACACGCCTAAAAATACTGGCCGTTACATTCTACCCACCTTAGGAAAAATTCCGTCCTCGGAATTCTCATCAACTAAGTAGCAGAAACATATATGGATAACGCTCTTGTATCTCATCTTCCCGCTCCCATGTAGACTCTCCTGGCGAGTCGCGACGCCACATCACTCTAACTAGATCAACAGTCCTGTTCCTGAACACTTTCTGACGTCGATCTAGGATCTCCACCGGTTGTTGTTCGTACGTCAGATCTGGTCGAATTGTAATTTCCGAGTAGTCCACAGCATGAGAAGGGTCGCTGATATAACGACGGAGCTGGGACACATGGAAGACATCATGAACTCCCTCCAAAGACGGTGGCAAAGCTAAGCGATAAGCTACTTCTCCAACTCGCTCTAGCACATCGAAGGGTCCAATATATCTCGGACTAAGCTTTCCTCTCTTCCCAAAGCGAATCACCCCTCGATTCGGTGAGATCTTCAGGAACACATGATCTCCCGGCTGAAATTCCAGAGGACGCCGTTTAGCATCTGCCCAATGTTTATAACGGTCCTGGGCAATCCGAATCTTGTCTCTGATATCTCGCACAACATCAACTCCTTCCACTATCATCTCTGGCCCCAAGAGCTCTCTATCACCTATAGCATCCCAACTCAGTGGCGATCGACATTTCCTCCCGTAGAGAGCAGCAAATGGCGCCATGCCAATGCTCGCCTGATAGCTATTGTTGTAGGAAAACTCCACTAGGTGCAGATGATCTTCCCACGAACCTTTGAGATCCAACATACAGGCTCTCAACATATCCTCCAAGATCTGAATGGTACGCTCTGATTGTCCATCCGTCTGTGGGTGATACGCAGTACTGAACTTCAGACTGGTACCCAAATTCGTCTGCAAACTCTTCCAGAATTGAGACGTGAATCTCGTATCACGATCTGATACAATGCTCACAGGGACTCCATGTAAACGCACGATCTCCTACACGACATAATTCACATCACGACTAGTACTAGAAAGAAATTATAAAGGCATGAGTTAAGTCATTACCTCCATATACTTCTTTGCTAATATCTCCGTGGATTGACCAACTCGAAAAGGTATAAAGTGCGCGGACTTGGTCAATCGATCAACGATGACCCAGATCGCGTCGTTCTGCTTGGTGCTCCGAGGTAAGCCAGTCACGAAGTCCATCGTGATGTGCTGCCACTTCCATTCGGGAATCGGCAGAGGTTGAAGTAGTCCAGCAGTGCGATGATGTTCAGCCTTCACTTGCTGACACACGAGACACTTAGCAACGCTACGTGCCACACTTCTCTTCATCCCATGCCACCAGAAATTCTGACGAAGATCCTTGTACATCTTAGTACCCCCAGGATGAATAGAATAAGGTGAACTGTGAGCCTCATTCATTAACTCCTCTCTGATATATCCTGCATGCACGCATATCCTACTACCATATCTCAAAGATCCATCCGTGTGAATCAGAAAATCTGTCCAAAGTCCTGCTTCAACTTGTTCTCTGATCTTCTTCAACTTGGCATCTCCAGCCTGAGCAGTCTTGATTCGATCCACAATCGTCGATTGAATCTGCATGTTCATTAATGACGATGTGACTCTAGGCAGGACAGCTTCAACATCCATTTCTCGCAGATCCTGTTGCAATCTCCACTGAGCTGTGAGAATCATCACTTCGGGCAGTCGACTCAAGGCATCTGGTACGACATTCACCTTCCCAGGATGATACTGAAGATCGATGTCGTAGTCTGCCATTAATTCCAACCATCTAAGATGTCTCATATTCAGCTCCTTCTGAGTGAATATATATTTCAAACTTTTGTGATCAGTGAAAATTTTCACTTTCTCACTCAGTAAGAAATGCCTCCAAATCTTCAAAGCAAAGATGACGGCAGCTAACTCCAAGTCGTGGGTCGGATAATTCTTCTCATGGACCTTCAATTGTCGTGAAGCATATGCGACTACATGATTGTGCTGATGCAGAACGCATCCAAGTCCCTTGCCTGATGCGTCGCAGAAGATTTCGAAGCCTCCGCTTCTATCTGGAATAGCCAAGACTGGTGCGGTAGTCAGCCTCTCCTTCAAAGTAGAAAAAGCTTGCTCACAAGAGTCCGACCAACTGAACTTAACATCCTTCCTTGTCAATCTTGTCATCGGCTCCGCTATCCTCGAGAAATCCTTGATAAATCTGCGATAGTATCCTGCCAATCCAAGGAAACTCCTGATGTCCGATGCCGATCGAGGTGTAGGCCATTCACTGACTGCTTTGACCTTCTCCGGATCCACCGAGATACCAATTCCAGATACCACATGCCCAAGAAATGCAATTCTATCTAGCCAGAATTCACATTTGATGTACTTGGCATATAGTCTATGATGACGGAGCGTCTCCAATACTATCTTCAAATGTTCTGCATGTTCTTCCTCGCTCTTCGAGTACACCAGGATGTCGTCGATGAAGATCACTACGAACTTGTCGAGGAATTCGTAAAAGATAAGGTTCATGAGATTCATAAACACAGCAGGAGCGTTGGTCACACCGAATGGCATGACAACGAACTCGTAATGCCCGTACTTAGTCCGAAAAGCGGTCTTGAGCACATCTTCCTTCTTGACTCTGACTTGATGGTATCCGCTCCGGAGATCCAACTTCGAAAATACCCTCGATCCACCAAGCTGATCGAAGATATCATCAATACGGGGCAGCGGGTACTTATTCTTCACTGTGACATTGTTCAGTTCCCGATAATCCACACACATCCTCCTCGAGCCATCCTTCTTCTTCACCAGTAAAACGGGTGCACCCCAGGGAGATACGCTGGGATGAATGAAACCCTTCTGTAGCAGCTCGTCCAACTGTTTCCTCAGCTCTTCCAACTCTGCAGGGGCCATACGGTACGGCGCCTTCGAAATTGGTTGAGCCCCTGGCATGAGGTCGATGCCGAACTCCAACGCTCGATCGGGCGGCAGTCCAGAAATGTCTTCAGGGAAGACGTCTTCGAAGTCTCTCACTACTGCAGGCTTCTCTGGCTCGGCTATCAAGGATGCAACGGTCAATTGGTACGGCTGGGCTCGGAACTTGACGGGTCCAAGCGAATGTCCTCCGCTGACAAACTCGAATACTGGGTGGTCAGGAATTTCGAACACCACTTTCTTCCGACGACAGTCGATCGTGGCGTAAAAAGTTCCTAACCAGTCAATGCCGAGAATAGCATCGAAATTGGATAGGTCGTGGACAATGAAATTAGCATATAGTTCGTGTCCACTAACCACCAATGGGCATGGTCTACATCCCAGTGCAACCTTCACTATACCATTCCCAGTTGTAATATTCCAACACTTGGGAAGTGTATAGGTGGGTATCGAGTGTTCGACTACGAACTTCCGAGATAGAATGCACATGGAAGCTCCAGAATCGAACAGGGTCAAGGCCGGGTGAGATGAAACTAAGATGACACCTAAGGGTAACATACAACTAAATTATCATGGATCTAACTAATCAAATATAATTCATAAATAAGAAAGACTAGTCTAGAGGTTACTTGCAATCACGTCGTCCTCAGCTTCAGCCTCAACGGCTGTCATATTGAATGCACGACGCTTAGGCGGATTGACCTGCTGGAAAGCTCATTCCTGTGGAACCAAAGGTGGTCCACGCTGTCCAGGTGCAGGTGCGGTTCGCTGTGCAGGTCCAGGTGGTCGAGAACCGTGGGTGCAATCCTTTGCAGCATGAGTAGGCGATCCACAGATCAAACACTGATTCAGCATCCTCCTACAGTCTTTCTTCATATGACCAAGCTTGCCGCAGAAGTGGCAAGTCAGCTCCGCTCGGTTGGGGACAGGTGCAGCCGGCGTTTTGAACTGGGTGGTCTGAACAGGACGAAAACCGGGCCTAGGTGCACTCCTCTGTAGCTCCATCGGGCGCTAGCCCGTCTGACGTGCCCTCTTCTGATAAGCTACCTGCTCGTGCTTCTTCGCAGCTACTAGGACTTGCTCATGAGTGGTAAAGGTGTGCCCGGACAACACACCCTGTATGTCCAGATCTAAGCCCTGTAGAAAGCGGTGTGCACAGTCCTCCTCATCTGCTACCAGTGTAGGGGCGAATCGACTCAGCATGGTAAATTCCGCCTCATACTCATCGACTGTCCTGGTGCCCTGCTCCAGGTTGATGAAGCGCTGCTGCATCTCCCTCTTTGCAGCCTTCGGGAAGTACTGGGCGTCAAACCTCTTATGAAAGGTAGCCCAAGGAATCGGCTTGGTCAGCCTAGCCTCTTCAGCATCCCACCAGTGACGGGCATTATCGGTCAGCTGTTTCTTGGCGAGTTCCACCCACTCGTTTGGATTGACTCGGGCAAGACCCAAGTTATCCGTAGTGTTGCGAAGCCATTCCTCGGCCGCTAGTGGGCCCTCTCGTCCCGAGAAGTTCGTCGGGTGCATCTCTCGAAACTGCTTGGCTCCAGGCTCATAACGGGGTGGAGGAGGTGGTGGTGGAGCTTGACGTCCCTGTTGGACTAAATGGTGCTGAACCTCCAGCATTTCCCTCATCACTCCAAGCATCTGGCGGATGTCGTCACTTCCGCCACCAGCAGGTACGGGTCCATTTTGGGTGCTTCGTTCCTCAGCCATTCTGAGATAGGAAAAACCCTAGTTAACCCCGCGTATGTGATCTTCTAGATGTTTGGCCGATGAAAATATTCTCATCGTTCTGAATTCGCAGATGCAAAGAGATGGACCTGCATGGGCCACCACTAAAACCTGTAACGCCCCGCTTCCCAAAACACGGCGGAAGCGAGAGCGTTACTGGGCCCGCTTGAACCAGAGCGGTGAAACTCAAGTTCATTAAGCGTCTGTGGTAAAACGCAAGGGCAGGTCCTTTGTATGCTTTTCAGAACAACCAGAATTATTCATACATTACAAGCCAAATCCAGAATTATAAATGTTCGTACACGAAATACATCAACAAGCCGCAGCTGGGCCAAAGTAAAGACGTACACTCAACAATAACGGAAAGCAAACTAAAGATAAGCAGCAACGGCAAAGTCCACTAGTCCTCCGCAGGGAGAGACTCGGCGTCTACAGCGAACTCCTGACTCTCCAAGTCAGGTGTCTTGTAAGGAACCTCCTGATACTCAAGGTCGGGAACTGACATACATCCAAAAACATGAATGTATGTCAGCAAGGGTCTGCAAAAAGGTGTTAGAACCCAAGGCAAGAAATATACAAATTTATACTGCATTTAAGAGGCATTAATCATTTAAATGAGATAACGACGAAAGGATTAAACAAACTGATTATAAAATGATTTAAAGTAAAGACATCCTAACATGCAGTTCTAAGCAATGTAGATCTTTTCTTTGTTTCATTAACATGTCAATTCAACTGAGTCAATAATTTCAAGTTACAAGTTTCACGATGTTAGCATTTCACGATTGTTAGCATTGTCAATTCTACAATAGGGTTCTCGCCCTTAGGACGTGATGAGTGAGTCCTTCTTCTCACGGGGGCTTACCGTGATTGGCGCTAACCCACCGCCTACGGGTGATGCCCTTGAAGAGAGTACTCGTTCATACGCCTAGCAGCCGCTCAACCCTTACCCCACCCAAGATTTGTGCTGGAACATGAGCCAGCCTAATTCACAAATTACAAGCACGAATTTGTCAACTTACATGACATCACGAAAATCACGATTTCGCCTTCGAGGCGCACGATCTCACGATGTCACTCTCTAATGACCAAGCAAGATGTTCTTTCAATTTAAGTCGCCAACGTTTCACCATTAATTTACAACATTCACAATAAATGAAAGAATGGCAAGCAGGTTGGTTTGATGAACATTTTGCAGAAAATGAATTTTCTTTGTTATCATTAAAAATTTAGCATATATCAAGTAAAAGACCAATTGAGCACCCAATTTCAAAAATACATTATAAATTGTATACTTGCCTGATTTCGATGATTTTAGTGCCGTTGGGTTCGTCTCGACGGGTATTACGTGTCGGTACTTCCGGTTCTCTGTTTTGGTTAAAGAATTCACAGAATTAGAAATTTTGCGAAATACGTGCAATATTAAAATAACACCCGAATTGGGTTTGCCTAATTTTGTCCGGTTCTACGGCTAGTGTAATGTTATTTAGGGTCATACTGACATGGTGTGCCTTATTTTATACTGGGTTTTATTACATTAATCATCATTTACAAAGTTGTGAAGTAATTTTTAACATTAACAAGCTAATAATAATTTAACAATAACTTAAGCTAATCATATAGTTAGACATGGCATTAAATGATTCTCATACTAATTTTTGTCCTAGGGGTAACAAGTAACATGTTTTCTATCCTATATGCTGTCAACCTACCCTCTATACAAATAATTTAATAAAACACTTAACTTTCTTTCTTACTTCCTTTATTTTCGTTGTACAGGCTGCCAACATGAATCTCTTTAGCTTATTATTAAATCAATACCCTTTCTCTCTCCTAATAGGCTGTCATCTTTGTCCTTTTTAATAGCTAGGCTGTTGACTCATTATTTCTAATAACCCTTCTCTCATCTCTCACTCTCAGATCTCCTTTCTTCTTCTGTCTTTTGCTCTTTCTTTCCCTTTTTTTTATGTTTTCAAACTTGCAGCAAGAAAGGGGACTCACTCAAATGGCAGGGGTGGCTCTCACCACGCGCGAGAGGGGAGAAGGGGCGGAGGCGGCTGATGGCGGCGGAATCCGGCGGGCTCGGGCGGCTCCCTGGGCGTCGACGGCGACGGCGCGGCGTCCTGGCGTCGGTGACGGCTGCTTGCGGGCGGCGCGCGTTGTCGGGTTGGGGTTAGGGGAGGTGGAGGCCTAGGGGAGAGAGATGGAGGAGGAAGAAGATGAAGGAGGAAGAAGATGAAGGAGAGGGTTTGTGTTCTTTTTTTTTTGTAAATCTGAATTTGTTTTAAGTTTGATTCTGAAAATGGTTTTTGGATCTGGAAATGGGTTTGATTTTTTTGTAGGAATCTGAAGTTGTTTCAGATTTGATGAATTGTTTTGGGAATTAGGTTGATTGGGCTTTGTTGTGGCTGATTTGTGTTTGGTGATTTTGGGGAAGATGAAGAACAGATTTGGGTTTGGAATTTATTCTTGGTTTGATTTGGGGGAATGGTGATCAAGCTTGCAGAAAGTTGGGTGAAATGGATTTGCCGGTTCATTTAGCAGAGGCGATGTTGTGTTCTTAAACAGATTAACAGGGGACATCCCCTTTTCATTTGTCAAGGAGATTTTAATAGGATTGGGACTGAATTAATGGCTAACTTAGACTAATTGGGTTTGCAGAGACGTATTGTCTGCTTTAAACGAAAAGAGAAACCAACCTAATTTGACCAACTGAAGAGTATTTGGCAACGTGGGTTTCGTCGTTTTAGATAGAGTTAAGGTAAAAACGTAGTTAACGTAATTAAGTAATTGTTAAATGTAAGAAATAAAAAAGTAATTAGGAATTTGTAATTAGAAAATTTAAGATGTAATTAACAATGTAATTAGTGAAAGTAATTAGCAGGATAATTTAGTTAAAATTGTTTTAGTTAATCTTGATGGTAAATATTGACGACACGGTAAAATGAAAATAGTGACGCGCTCGCGTCAACTCGTACGGACGAAAAGTTAACCCTGATGACTGAAGAAAAATACCGGTACGGAAAATTGAAAACACGCCTAAAAATACTGGCCGTTACACCCGACGCTACAGCGGTTGCGATTTTTGAGGCGTCGATTACTATGCAGTTGGAAGATGAAATGTTGCAAAATTTAAATAAATTGGGCCCCTCAGGCCTTGGGGCCCTGGGCGGCTGCCCCGTTTGCCCTGGGGCCGGGCCGGACCTGGCCTTGGCACGAAGACGCCCCCTCTATGTCGCTCTCCATCTCTTCGAGACGACCTTGCTCTTCGAGGTCGACCTCCCAGTCTCACGACCTAAGTGCCCGGTCAGCTCGGCCACTCCGCATGACGCAATCCCCTCGAAATAAGCCCCTCACTCTACATGCCACCCACGTCAGCAAGCACTCCTGCCTTGTACAACGCATCAGTAGCCCTCGACCTTGCCAGAGGACTCAGAGTACGACCATGTGATATTTCGTCCGCCTAAGTACCATACTCGTACTGGGTAACCGCTCCTAAAGATCCGCAAATCTTCCTAACTGTGGGACGTGACATGATCCCCTGAAACTCTACCTAAGCAAGTGACCACCCCCGTCGTGAGGAGGGAAACGGGTACGCCGTACACCCTCAACTGAACACTTCCATTATGGACAGGGACGCCTCCTCTGGAGGCTCCTCTATACGTCTCTAACACTCAATTCTTCAACCAAAACCCCGGCCCTTCCTATTTCTCCACTCTAGGTATGGCTACATTTGGCCGACGACCCTGCTTCCCCCGCTTGAATATAACTTGAGTGTCGGAGTCTCATCTAAGGGCCACACCCTTTCGGTGAGGCTGACGGATTTTCTCTGCATTTCAGGCGGTAACGAAGGGCTCTTCCACCTCAGCCCGACGAAACCACCCTGTCTGGGCTCCCTATGACCGGATTGCTCGTCCTTGATGCCTGATTTGAGCGTAGTGAGAATCTATGCATCAACAGTTGGGGCTAGAGGAAGTGGCCTTGGGACAACATTTGTTGCATAGACTTTCAAACCAGCATCTCTGTATAGATCTCCTTCGGATATCACCTCATAGCTATGAGACCCCCAGCTCCGACTGGGGTCGTCCCTCTTCTTCAGATCTCATCCTCTTCAACATACTCCATCCACTCCGCTCAGCGTTTCCACCGTACTACCCTGCGATAGAGGAAGCCCCGGATCTTGTTGTTCCCAGCTATTGGGGACTACCCTACTTTAGACCCTTCCATGAGCCACACTCTGCGGGACGATCTTAGTAGTTCCCCGGTGGCCCACTTCATCACGAGTTACGCCCAACAAGAATGGTCCTATGGTCACACCCAAAGGATCGGCTCCTCGGCAGCTGCACCCCCACAAAGACAATCTCAGTGATAAACGCCTGGGACAGCCTTAGGAATCATTGTGCCCGAGCTCCAATCACGGCCCATCACTTATGGACAGCCTTTTGTTCGGGTCAACCGACCCGCTCGGCTAAGCTACAGAAGGAGGCAAAACCAATTACAAAGCAGCACTAGACGTAGGCAGCCCCGCAATGATATTGCCTCCCACAAAGTCCACAACTTAATTTTGGTACCCCACTAGACCAACTTCAGTGGTACAACATAGCGAAGTCCAAAGCAGTAAGGAAAATGAGACGACACTATTTTAATTGTACAAGCAGTAATAAAACTAGAACTTATAAGGACCGTCTACCTTGCAATACTAACAACAAATACTCTAAAGGGTGGTGAATAGAGTAATGGCAATAAATTGTGCAATTAAAATTTAACTTGCAAATGCGGAATAATAAATGCAATAGAAATTAATCAACACTATCAATCTAAACATAAACACAAGATTTTACCCTGGTTCCCCAAACTTGGGTATGTCCAACCACACCAAAATATTCACTATAATCCTACACATTGTAGTGAATACAATCTCACACAGAGATACCTCGCACAGAGGATTTTGTCCTATACAAGAACCCAACCAACCCTACACAAGGGTCAAATTCCTACACAGAAAATTACTAACTTCCACGCAGAGAATTAGGGTTAGTCCTACACTAAGACACCAAACTCCCACAAATAAAGTAACTCCCACAAAGAGAGTAACCAACTCCCACAAAGAGAGTATCTGATTCCCACAACGAGAAATAAGGTTTCAAGAAAACAAACGAAACAAAAGACTCTTACCGATGCCTTGAGATGAACTTACTCCTATAAAGATGAAGGCATGGAAGAGGATAACCAAGTACTTGAGATTTAGTTTGATTGCATTTAGATTATTACCCTTGAGCTAAGCTTCAATGCATGAAGAGAGAAATGCTCATGAGAGGGAAATGAGAGAGTTTGAGAGTGGCTTTAATGATTCTCAAATGATCTTCAAAAATCCTTAGAAATTCTAATGAACTCAGCATTCTCCTATATATAGGAAGCCCAAAGGAACCCTCAAACCCAAGCAAAAAGTCCAAAACAGAAAATCTGCAACGGCTCTATTTTGGCAATTTATAGTACAGACAGTCGACTGATGAATAACTGACAGGCGACTGGTCAACGGCTATAAAAATCCCAACGGCTATAATCTCAGCCAGGACATGCGATTGTAGAAGACTACACAGGCGCATGTACAATGTGCAGGCACCTGAATACCCTTCAGCAGGCAACTGTCACATGGGATGGAAAGGAGCTGAGAAAAACGTGACTTTCGCACTAGCGCCTTCAGATGATAAATGAACAAAACATAGGTACCTGTAATTTGACAGGCGACTAAAATCTAGTCATAAGTCGACTGCCTTGCAAAGTGGGATGAAACCCAGAAACTGCAAGTTACGCACTTTGGCACACAGACGACTGGAGAACAATTTCCAGGCGTCTGATGGAAGACAGTCGCCTGTAAAATAAACGTCAGTCATCTGTCTCCCATAGCTCAAGATAGAGTCAAATAAAGGTTGACTTGAGCTAGTGCACAACAGCCGACTGTAGAAGGCTGGCCAGGCGCCTGGAATTAACCAGTCATTTGTCCTTCCTTCATCAGTCGAATGTTGGAGAGCCAGAGACTCCAATTGAGTCATTTGGCATGATGAACCAATTGGGTTGGATTCTATGATAATTCTAAGGCTCACTAAGATGTTTATATGCATATACATGAATGAGTAGACCATCTATCAAGGCATTACATTAAACCTAGACTCAAAAAGAGAAATGCAAGTAATAAAAGATATTACATGAATTACATTGCTTCCCTTATAGTCTATGGCTTCAACCTTGATGCTCCCCATCATCTCCAAGCTTTGGCATCCCTTGAGTCCAAGCTTTGGCATTGCTCCCCTTGATGTCCATCTATGCACCAAGCTATTAGTCACCAAATCATGCTATTCTTCATTTGATAAATATGAGACTAAAACATGAGAGACATTAGCAACAACATAATGTTGTGATCATCATCAAAATAATATTGGTATGAAACACCAATACCTAACAATCTCCCCCCCCCCCCCCTTTGATGATGACACATATTATGTAAACATAAAGAAAATAAAGCACAACGCTAATGAGCTCTTCCTACTTATATGCACTAATAGGAAAATGAGATAAACCAATTATAAATACTCATTATACCAATTGAAATAATAAGAACTAATGGTGACATATAATAGGCATGGATATATAAATCTCTCTCCCCAACATATGTATCACTCTCCCCAGCATAGAAGATATGATTTACATAACCTATCTCACTCCATAAATGCATATGTATGATATACTTGATTTACATAATGCATATATATATATCTCTCTCCCCCTTGTCATTGTTAAAAGGGTGGACAACAAATATATCACTCTTGTCATTCTAATAAAAGATGTGACAATAAGCAAGAGATAAAGAGATGTATGATACCAAATTGTAAAAATCTAATGTGTATCAATCACTATCACATGCTCCCCCTAGATCATAAAAAAAAGTCAAATTGTTGACTTCCTAATACCAATTGTAAAGAAAAAGATAAAAAAGTCTAATACCAATTGTTGACTTTGAAATCTTGATCAACAAATCAAATTTAAAACAATGTTAATTCTGTCATGAATAGGCCCATGAGGCCCATTAGGTATCCAGCCCACTATTGAAAGCTATAAATATGAGGGTAGGGGGCTCTTAACCCTCTACACCTATTTCCCTACTTTTCCCTTCACAACACGTTATCAGCACGATCACGCTCGTTGCAGAAGGCGGTGGCGCGCGAGGAAGGAGATACATCAATCGCTCAGATTCAAGAAGATCGTAATCTTCTCAACGGGGAGCGAAAAGGGCATCCTTCGCCAACCGTCAACTAGATTCCCTTGTCGAATCTAGAGATAAAAATCAAAACTTTTTAGATCTAAAACTTGTGTTCCACGTAGATCTGCATGTTTTAAGATCAAAAAGTTTGAAAACACGGTAAAAATCATCTTTTTATTTAGATCCGCATGTCTAAAAACAAAAAAATCAGTTTTTTATGAGATCTATATGTTTGAAAAATCAAATTTTTACCCCCAAAACCTTGATCCATACACCGCACGCCCGATGGACGAAACGGCGGCGCTCCACAAGTACCACCAGTGGCGAAAAATGTCCGCGGCCGCCGCAGCCCCGTGCCGCGGCCTCAGGCCGCGGCAGCCGAGGCCTGAAGCCGCGGCGCTGTGCCGCGGCCTCAGGCCACGGCCAGCGGCCGCGGCCCACCGTCGCGATGGCACGCCGCGGGCCCCCCTAGGGTTTTTTAGAAACCCTAGCCCTTAACGGGACATTTTTTAGGGGAGGCCCAGATTAACCCTAATGGGCTGTTTTCATGGCCCAAAAAGCCTGAAAATTAGCCCGTTAACACAATAATTTCTTTTTTTATTTTTGGCCCCAAAAGCCCAAATAATTAAAGAATTTTTAGTTAAGTGTTAAAGCGGTGAATAAAACATTAATAAAATAGATCAAATGTAAAAAGTTTTTCAAAAACAATCTTTAGCACATCACACGTTTTTTAGATTATTTACTAATCTTTAAATGCCTGTGAAATGATTATCTGCGTGGTTGTATATTTTTCATATTTTATCTGCGTGGATGTGCTATTAGGCTATGTTTTTAGGGATCAGCCAGGTCTCCGACATCTTTAATTTCCCGCAATTTTTTTCGTTTGAGAGAAATTTGTAAGTGAGGATATAAATGTATAAAGAAGACCGGAGGACACCAAAAAGGAGCTGAAGGCCTATGCATAAAGGAGAAAGGGGCTTCTCTCTGAAGTTTCCGAGTTGTATTTATTCTTTCATGCAATTTTTTTTGATGTTACCTCGAACTGTCTTTCTCATTTTGGTGTCGGCTGGCTGATCCCCATAGTCCTAAGTTATTTTCATTGTTTATACATTAAATGCGTGGATGTCAGATGTCAACTATTTTCATGCTATGTTAATGTTACAATGAAACTATTAAAAAGCATGCGTGGATGTTAATCTCTTCTAATTATTCACGTTATGAAACCGTCAAAAAGCATGTATGAATGTTAAAAAATTTCTTTAATAAATTCATGTTATGACAATGTTTAAAATACATGCGTGGATGTCTATTTCTATTCAGTTTAATGATCCATGCTGTTTTTTTATATTGATAGATCATTCAATGGCCAGACTTGCGAATGTCGACTTTTCGGTCCTGAAGGCCGATGGGTCAAACTACCTGAGTTGGCAGTTGGACCTAAAGTTCCATCTGCGCTCTCATGTTTTCAGTCTCACACCGACCGAGAAGGCAACAACAAGTACTGTCCCAGCAAACAAGGATGCTTCTAAAGAAGCACATCACACAGAGGAAGTTTCCGATATACTAAAGGCGAAAGACATTATCTATATCAGGAAACATTTAGACTCAACACTGAAGGACGAGTACCTTACTGTAGAGGATCCTTACGAGCTGTGGGACGCACTCGAGGAGAGGTATAGACATCAGATGGATGTCATACTCCCCCGTGCGCAGTACGAGTTGACTCACCTCCGCATACAGGATTACAAATCCGTAGCGGAGTACAACTCAGCACTCTTCTGTATCACCTCACGCATGAAGTTGTGTGGTGAAATGGTGACGGAGAAAATGTTACTGGAAAAGACGTTCACGTCTTTCCACGAAAAGGACATGATCCTTATGCAACAATACCGTGAGAGGAAGTTCACAAAGTACTCTAACCTGCTTTCATGCCTGCTTATGGCTGAACAGAACAGAGACCTGTTGGTTGCCACTCACAACCTGCGCCCTCCTGGCTCCGCTCCATTGCCACCTCCTGCAGAGGCACACTCCCAGTCTTCCCAGAAGAAGAAGATGGACAAAAAGGCAAAATTTCAAAAATGGAAAGAACAGAAGCAGCGGAAGAAGGCCACTCCCCCAGCTTCTCCTCAGAACCAGAAGTTCGTGGAAAAGAAGCAGAAGAGGATGTCCAACAAAGGTGGCACTCCCAAGAAAGACTGGGAGGATAAGTGCTCCAAATGCGGAATGACGGGCCACTGGTCCAGAATCTGCCGCACCCAGAAACACCTCCAGGACCTCTACCAGGCAAGCCTCAAGCCTCGAGCTGAGACAAACCTGATTGAGAGCGCAGCTTTGCCAGAGACCTCATGGACTCCTGAAGACTTCATGGGAGATGACACTCTCTAGTTCTGGACCATTTTCATATGCTAGCAATGTATCTTCCTTTTAGGCATAGTACTTAGTTTTTATTCCATGTCAAAACATTTACTTTAAGCATTTTTTAATGAAAGTAGATCTTTTTCTTTTCATATTACTTAATGATTGAATGTCTTTCTTTTATATAGATATGGAATCAAATTGCCTAGTGGACAGTGCATCGACGCACTCGATCCTTCAAAACATAGACTACTTCACGAGCATAAGTAGCTACTCTGGTCCACTGAGAACAATCTCAGGACCATCTAACATAATCGAAGGATCAGGGGAAGTAATCATATTGCTCCCCAGTAACACACAAATCACACTTAAAAATGAGTTATACTCTCCTAAATCTATCAGAAACCTCCTAAGCTTTAAAAATATCCGTTTAAATGGATATCACTTAGAGACGGTCGAGGAAGATAAAAGGGAATACTTGCTTGTAACGTCTCTTACAAATGGTTCAAAAACCATTGTGGAACGTTTCAAGGGACTCCCCTTGAGACTCTACCAAACAAGTATACAAACTCCAGAAACATCAATGGCGGAGCACCTGCAGTGTCCCCAAACACCAGAATTCCAACTCTGGCACAGTAGACTGGGACACCCTGGATCTGTTATGATGTACCGCATCATAAAAAGCTCCAGGGGTATAGACTTGAAGAACCTGAAGATTCTTCAAAAAGGAAAATTCACATGTCCACCCTGTTACAAGGGTAAACTGATTACGAGACCCTCTCCACTGAAAGTGGACGTAGAGTCTCCAAGTTTTCTGGAAAGAATCCACGGAGACATTTGTGGGCCGATACACCCATCAAGTGGTCCGTTCAGGTACTTTATGGTCCTGATAGACGCATCTACTAAGTGGTCACATGTGTGTCTACTGTCCACCCGCAACCTCGCATTGTCTAAGCTTTTAGCTCAGATAATCAGGTTGCGGGCCCACTTCCCCGACTATCAGATAAAGAAACTTCGTCTGGACAATGCGAGGGAGTTTACATCACAAGTCTTTCTAGACTATTGCCAAGCACAGGGAATTGAATTCGAACATCCTGTATCACATGTTCACACCCAAAATGGGTTAGCAGAATCTCTAATTAAGAGACTGCAATGGATTGCTCGTCTATTATTACTTCAATCCCAGATGCCAGTGAATCCGTGGGGTCATGCAATTTTGCATGCTGCATCTTTAATAAAATTAAGACCTTCTGGAGGTCAGTCATCCTCTCCAATGCAACTAGCACTTGGAGCCCCACCAATTGTCTCACACTTGAGAATATTTGGTTGTGCAGTATATGTCCCCATAGCACCACCACAAAGGACAAAGATGGGTCCACAACGTTGCCTAGGCATTTATGTTGGGTTTGACACCCCCTCCATAATTAGATTCCTAGTACCTCTTACGGGAGACATTTTCAAGGCACGTCTAGAAGACTGTGAATTTGATGAAACATCATTTCCAAGACTATGCTCACAGACAAAGAAGTCCGAAGCTTCAGAATGTATCACTTGGGATACAAAGACATTATGTCACTTTGATCCGCCAACAAGCCAGTGTGAGGAGGAGGTCATGAAGATTCTCCACATCCAAAACACTGTCCATCTCTTGCCGGGCAAATTTAATGACAACCAGAAGATTGTCAAATCGCACGGCCCTGCTGCTAACACTCCATCTACGATTGACATACCGCAAAACAGATGCAATCCGCCTGCAGCAGAAATGGTTGGACCTCTCAAAAAGAGAGGGTGACCACCGGGATCCAAGGACCAAGTCCCTCGAAAGAGTAGGACCCTTGGCAATGGTAAACAAATACCACCACAGGATGCTACTATAAGCCCTGCTACCCCATCTCTCCCAAACTCTCATGAAGAGGAAAAACCGGGAGAAAATGAAGTTTCGATACACTACGTACGAACTGGGGAGTATTGGGACAGAAAGAGCACAACTATAGATGACACATTTACGTGTAATATTGCCATCAACGTCGCGTACTGCGACGATGATATTGAACCACGCTCTCTGACAAAATGTCAAAGCAGAGATGATTGGCCAAAGTGGAAAGCGGCAATAGGAGTGGAGTTGGATTCATTCACCAAACGCAAGGTCTTCGGACCTATAGTCCAGACACCAAAAGGTGTAAAATCTGTGGGTTACAAATGGGTATTCGTTAGAAAAAGAAATGAACAAAATGAGATCATTCGCTACAAAGCAAGGCTTGTAGCGCAGGGTTTTACCCAACGTCCAGGGGTGGATTTTAAAGCCACATACTCCCCGGTCATGGACGCGATCACCTTCCGATTCCTCATTGGCTTAACAGCCCGAGAGGGTTTAGATATGCAGCTTATGGACGTCGTGACTGCATACCTATATGGCAACTTAGACCGAGACATCTATATGAGATTGCATGACGCTTATTATTTGTCTGCAGCACTAAAAGAGAGAGAACGTGACATCTACTCACTGAAACTGCAAAGATCAATATATGGTCTAAAACAATCTGGAAGAATGTGGTATAACAGACTGAGCGATTTTCTTGCAAAACAAGGATTTACAAACGACCCAGTCTGTCCTTGCATCTTTATAATAGCAAAGGCAACAGGATTTGTGATCATAGCCGTCTATGTGGATGACTTGAACCTCATCGGTTCTCCTGAAGAGATCGCAGAGATTTCTAGAAGCTTGACAGAAACCTTCGAGATGAAAGACCTCGAAAAGTCAAAATTCTGTCTAGGACTTCAAATAGAGCATCTTAACGATGGGATCCTGTTACATCAGTCAACTTACACATCGAACTTATTGAAAAAGTTTCAGATGGATAAGTGCCACCCCCTCAGCACTCCAATGGTCGTCAGATCATTGGATGTACATAAAGACCCCTTCCGGCCGCTGGAAGAGGCGGAGGAAGTACTAGGCCCCGAAGTGCCTTATCTAAGTGCTATCGGTGCACTCCTTTACCTGGCTAACTGCACTCGCCCTAACATAGCATTTGCAGTGAACTTACTAGCCAGATATAGTGCTGCACCTACACAGCGGCACTGGGCCGGAGTTAAGCATCTTCTGCGCTACCTCCAAGGGTCCATAGACTTAGGTCTATTCTACAGGAAAGGGGCATTTGCAGTGAACTTACTAGCCAGATATAGTGCTGCACCTACACAGCGGCACTGGGCCGGAGTTAAGCATCTTCTGCGCTACCTCCAAGGGTCCATAGACTTAGGTCTATTCTACAGGAAAGGGGCATCAACTGGTTTAGTTGGTTATGCTGATGCAGGTTACAGGTCCGATCCTCATACAGAGAAGTCTCAGACCGGATACATGTTTACTTATGGCGGCACAGCCATATCCTGGAGATCTGTAAAGCAGACCATGACGATCGTCTCATCCACTCACTCAGAGCTCCTAGCGATCCACGAAGCAAGCAAGGATATTTTCTGGCTACGCTCTGTGATCCAGCACATTCTCACCTCCACCGGCCTGATGATCGACGTCCTTGCGCCTACTCCACTTCATGAAGACAATGCAGCATGTATAGCCCAGCTACAGGACGGCTACATCAAAGGCGACAAGACGAAACATATCTCCCCCAAGTTCTTCTGGACGCACGACCTTCAGAAGCAAAAGCATATTGATGTACAGAAGATCCAATCATGTGATAACTTGGCGGATTTGCTTACCAAATCCATGCCTACTAGTATCTTTGAGAAACTTGTATATGGGATTGGGATGAGGAGAGTGAGGAAATGTAAACTGGGTCAGGATGAGAGGACTATGAACTCATAGATACACAGGAGACTGATGTATAGATTCATAGGTAATCTGCAAGCCTGAAGCTTGGTCAGATGAGGGGGAGTCAACTGCAGAGTTGTACTCTTTTCCCTTGGCTACTGGTTTTTTTCCCACTGGGTTTTCCGTAGTCAAGGTTTTGACGAGGCAACCTTGTTGACTCTGGATCCTGAAGTATCCACCCCTAGACAAATCCCTAAAACAGGGGAAGTTATGGATTAACTGTTCTTTCTTTAACAAGGCAGTTATCCTAACTCGGATCCTGAAGAATACACATCTTATTCAATGTTGGTTGGATAAGGGGAAGTGTTATGAATAGGCCCATGAGGCCCATTGGGTATCCAGCCCACTATTGAAAGCTATAAATATGAGGGTATGTGGCTCTTAACCCTCTACACCTATTTCCCTACTTTTCCCTTCACAACAAATTCCAAATTAACTTGTTATCTGTTCCTTTTTGGTGATTCAGGTTGCAATATACCTGCAATTGGGGCTTAAGACTATGGAAGCTTGTATTGGTTGGACATATGCATCAAATGCGTTAGAATTCCATCAATGATATTAATATAACCATGGACTTGGTCTACTTTAGCATGTAATCTCTGCACACATTTGCACAGCTTTGACTGTCAATTTGGTGCCTATCATCTAATAAATTATAGTCTGGGCACCCAACGTTCTGTGGGCTTTATGTGTCAAACCAAGTCAGTCTGATGAAAAGCTCATAGCCTATTCCTAACCCAGATAGGACCTATTTTATTAACTGGGTCTTCCCTTTTCTTTTATCAGCACCCTGTAGAATCTCATCAGACTGCAGTTTATAAATTAATATATGAACTTGGCAGTTCTATTGCAAGGCAATGAATTTTGTGCAATTGTTCTTCTCATTTTACTTGAAACCCCATCTACGACATGAATGAGGTTTGTGGGAGCACTGCATGAGTTTGGAAGTTCCCAGTACGGGACCCTTCCGGAAGCTCGACTCACTCACGCACATGCGCATACACAAAAAAATAGATGAAAATAAGGAACAAATAGAGCATAACTAATGTATCCATGTTCAGTTAATTGATTTGGATCTTTATTTTAATGCATGGTTTAGACTTGTCAAGCTGTTGATGTCTAAGTGGAGCAGCATCATTTGGATACGATTACTTCATCTGTTCCTCTCTGAAGTGTTCTTACATGTCCGAGCATTTGTAGGGGGTCTTCTAGCCTGTTTCTTAAATGCCTTTCTCTTTTGGGGTTAGCCTTTGAATTTATTCTTCTTCTTCTGGGAGGAGATACTGTGCGCCTCAGGCGCATGTGCAGTGCCAGCAGGGCGCAAGTTATAGGTGGCAAGCAAGAGGTCTCTATTCTGTTCTGCCATCAGAAGGCATGAGAGAAGTTCAGAGTATTTCATGAATTTCCTTTCACGATACTGTTGCATGAGGATAACATCCTTCTCATGGAAAGATGTATAAGTTTTCTCAAGCATGCGTTCCTCCGTTACTTTTTCACCACATAACTTCAGGCGTGAGGTGATGCTGAATAGTGCCGAGTTGTACTCGACAATGGACTTGAAGTCCTGTAGACAGATGTTCTCCCATTCATATCGCACTCGAGGAAGGATAACATCTTTTTATATTTGTATCGATCCTCGAGGGCGACCCATAACTCATATGAGTCTTCCACTGTGAGGTACTCGGCCTTCAGGATTCGATCGATATGGCGTATGATATAGATAATTACTTTCACCTTATCTATATCAGAAACCGTATCGTCAATAACAATGGCATGACTCAATCCTTGTGAGCACATGTGGAATTTGATACCCAACTGCCAGCTCAAGTAGTTCTTGCATGTTACATCCAATACATCGAAGTCGACGCTCGTTATCTTTGCCATTAATCTAAGTATGTCAAACAGGCAGTAATTAAATATTTGAAAATAAATAATTATGCATTTCAGACACAGATATTTGTTGTGTGGATCGGCTAGTCACCATTTTTAAAGTACAATATAAAGTTCATTTACAGTCCCATTAAAAAGAAAATACAACTCGGGAGCCCCCATGGGACCCCACTTCTTCTGGAAGTAGATTTTCAGCACCGTGTGATGTGCGCCAGACTTCGGGATTTGTACAATTTAATCCTCACAATAATTTCTCTCAAAAGAAAAAAATGCGAGGAAAATAAATGGTGACTGTTAGAAGATAATATGGAAGAAGTGGAAAGAATCTCCAAAAATTAGGAGTAGCCATGGCACAAGCCATGGCTCTCTATATATTCAATTAGAGAATATGAGTCCAAGGGACTCCCCACTAAGTTAGTGGGGAGTTATGGTGAGATGTTGAGGGGGGAGGCCAAAAGCCTCCCTCAACTCATAACACTCCCCCTCATCTCTATTACCTTGGGTTAAGCATATGAATACTTCAGGATTCAGTATGCTAATGGGGTGGATACTTCTGGATCCAGAGCCACTGTGGTTGCCTCATTAAAACCTTAGCTGTGGAAAACCCAGTGGGAAAAACCAGCAGCTTAAGGGAAAAGAGTACAACTATTGAGGGACTCCCCCTGATCTGTACAAGCTTCAGGCTTGCAGATCTCCTATGTATCTATACAATCATCTCCTATTCATCTATACATCCATCATGTTCTGAAAGAAAATACAATCATCACTCATCTATACAAGTTTCACTCATCTAGCGGCTATAGTAAAACAGTGGCGTTCTGGAGTGGAATGATCTTCGAAGTTTGGTAGATGACGTCACTAAAGTATTCATTGAATCAGTCTTCAGTGTGTCTACGAGGTACTGCTGGACTTGGCTGAGCGTTTTCAATACTTGCTTCTTGGATGAGGAGCTTCTCAGAAGATGTAGTCATTGGAGGATGATGTGTAGATATTTAGGAGGTCGCCAGCCTATTGTGTTTTAGTCATCGCGATGATCTTTAAACCTGCATATGCGATATATATTCCTTGACCCTTGGAAGTCGCGCAGAAGCAGATTATCCTTGATCTAGTGTTGCTCTCCAGGACAACACTGTATCTGGTTAACAACTTTAATGGAGACGTTCTATCAAAGATACGTGCAGTTGGCCAGATAAAGAAGTGTAACAAGTACACTAGAGCTAGGCTCTTCGGGACCTAGGATGTCCTCCCCCTCTTCCAGCTACTGGAAGGTGTCATACATAAGTATCCATTTTTAATAGAATGTAAGTGGACATCATTCTTCATAAACTCCAGGTGTATGAAGGATATTAAAGGGTTCCACCACGAAGGGGTTAAATATATAAGCCGAGATAATACCTTATTATACCTAGGTTTTTCATTTCCAAGGTATGCTTAAAGCTATCTGATATCTAAATGGTCTCTGCATGAGATCCTATTAGCTTTAAGTCGACCACATATACGACGAATATTACAAATTCTGTCAACAATCTTTCGAAAAAGATACACATGCAGAATATTGCTAAGATCAACTAATGATCTTTTTAGACTTTATGGAGAAAACGTTTCTACATTTCTCTTTTATCTCTGGGAGTAATGTATACCCTTCTGAAAGTTTTATATAGATCTTTATATCTATATTGCCATATATATATGCAGTCACAACGTCCATGAGCTGCATTTATTGGCTTTTTCAGAAAAGTTTAGGCTTAGTAGGAAAATGATCACATTTCCTTCTTTTCAATTTCTTATGAAATCCGAATTATATTCCACAGGTTTTACACATTCAGGTGTATGGACTACTGGTCCAAAGTCTTTGCTTTTCAAGAGTGAGTCCAGCTCTACTCTTATTGCCTCGTCCCACTTTGGCCATTCTATGCGTTTACGCTATAGAAAAGTGGGTAGACGTCATCGTCGTATTCAGCGACGTGAACGGCAATAGCGAAAGCAAAACCGTCGTCGACGACTGTGATATATCTGTCCAGTACTTCTCCAGTACGTACATAATATAATGATGTTTCTCCTGTTGTTTTCTCTGCAGGGGAAATTAGGAGGGGAGAGGTTGCTGGTCTGAGCTCAGCATCCTGTGGTTGGATCATTCTGATATATCCAGGAATCATCCTCTTTTGAGGAATTATATATTTTGAACCTGGCAGGCGTCCTCTTTTCAATTGAGGTACAGCCAATTCTGCTGTCGGTGGATTGCATCCATCTTTGGAAATGTCAATCCTAGCTGGCGTGTTGGCAATAGGGACGTGTGAACGAACAATCTTCTGGTTGTCCGCAAATTTATCCGTCAATTGATGTACTTTAGTCTGAATGTGAAGGATCTTCTGGATCTCAACTTCACACAAAAAAAGTATGCGGATCATAACGAGATGAGGACTTTTGTGTCCCATGAGATGGTCTTAGAAGCTTCAGGCTTCTTTAGACTGTGTGCCTATTTCAATGAGATTTTGCTCATCAAATTCACATTTATCAAGACTTGGTGGTAAACCATAAGCAAGCAGCATCAGCAATAAGATATGGCAACAAGCGGGCCATATCGTGATAAGCGATGCGGAATGCAGTGGGATGGTCCCTAAACATCAACAGGCAACTGCGATTTTACAATGGACGTGAAATCCATTGGAGTCTCTTTACCAGAGACTCTGCTGACCCGTTATGAGTTTGAACATGCTGCAGGATGTTCAATTTTAATGCCAGTTGCTTGGCAGAAGTCTTGAATGATATGTGTAGTAAATTTACTCACATTATAAGTTTTTGAGAAAGCTAGGTTGCGAGTGAATATAAAGGCACACATAAGACCATCTAGTAGATGCATATATCAGTACAGTAATGAAGTACCGAAAATGGGCCATTTGCGGGGTGAATAGGCCCGCAAAAGGTCACCATGTATTCTCTCAATGAAGCCAGGAGACTCTAAACCCACTTTCAGGAGGGACTGTCTCTCTCTTAGTTTTCCCTTATGACAAAGGGGGACAAGGAAACTCAACCTTTTGAAGAATCTTCAGGTTCTCCAATGGATTCATTTGATGATGCGTCTATCATCGCTGATCCAGGATGACCAAGTCCATTTGACCAGAGTTAAAAACTATGGCAAAGAAATGCACTTCTGGTGCTCAGTCGAGTTGGCTTTCTATAGGATGAATATCTATAATTATAGGGGCCCGACGGGGGTCCAATGAAATCGTAAGTAGATGGTCTTATGGCCATTCTCTTGATGAGTTACATATTGATATTCAATATATATTATCAACAAATTTCAAGTTATTTTCTTTAAAAGAACTATCCTTGAAAATTGGAGATTTCCTATATGTTTAAGAGGAGAATTTGCATCTTATAGTCTCGTTGTATGTGGGAGCAATATCAATGCTACACCAGTGCAACGAGGCACTGTCCACAATATTCCATACTTCATCTATAAGTAAAACAAAATTTTATTCAAGTCAATGAAAAAGACATTCAAAATAAAAGTTCGTACTTAAGCAAATTAAAGATGAAGCAACATTGAATTTTAAATGCATAGATAAAAGATGAAGCTTAATCGAGCAGGTCGTCGTTATCGAAGTCTTTTGCAGTGAACATCATTGGTGGCTAAACAGCCGCCAAGTTTGTTTCAGGCAGAGACTTCTGGCTCGCCTGATATAGTTCCTGGAGGTGGCGAGGAGTGTGGCAGATTCTGAACCAATGGCCAGCCATGCCGCATCTATGGCATTTATCCTCCCAGTTCTTCTTAGGAAGTGACACTTGGTCAGTGTTCTTTTGCTTCCATATGAAGTTACTCTTTCCTGTATTGTTGTTGTTGGACGGGGGTGCTGCTCCTCGTCCATTCTACATCACAGCTTTTCCTTTGTTATTATTATCCTTCTTCTTGTTTTTCCACTTTTGGGGAGAAATGTGGTGGGCTTCGGGGATAAGTGCAGTGCCAGCTGGACGTAAATTATGAGTGGCTAGCAGTAAATCTCGATTCTGCTCTGTCCTAAGTAGACATGAGATCAGATCAGAGAATTTCGTGAAGTTGCGTTCACGATACTGCTGCATGAGGATTGCATCTTTCTTGTGAAACGAGGTAAATGTCTTTTCCAACATGCGTTGTTCTGTCACTTCTTCACCGCACAACTTCAGGCGTGAGGTGATATTATGAAGTGCAGAATTATACTCAGCGACGGACTTATAGTCCTGAAGTCTGAGGTTTTCCCACTCATAACTGGCACGCGGTAATATTACATCAATTTGATGTTTATACAATGCCTCCAGCGCTGTCCATAGTGTTGGGAATTGGGCGGTCCCTTAGGGCACAAAAACTCTAGTCCCGTCCTAAGTCGGACGGAACATAGACAGAAAAACAATAGCAGCGGAAGAAAAACTATGTTAACTAATTAACATGCAGTTAAAAACAATTTTTTAACTTAGCCCTAAGGTCCAAGACCCTATGCCAAGATCTATGCCGACTTGGGATGGATCTGACCATCCCAAGAAGGATCTAGCCTACTGCGATTAAACTAAACTAATGCTAATAAAATACTTTAACCACATACCCGGAATCTCAGCCCTGGAGCAGGCGAGATGTTCCGCGCCGTCTTCCGAGCTGCTCCCGTCCCACGCCGAGCCGCTCCTTGAACCGCTCCCCGAACCGCTTCCTCGAACCGCTCCGCATCCCGAGGCGATCAATCCCCGTGCCGCCGAGCCAACCACGCGCCGAAGAAAGTTTCACGCGAGTGAAACCTCCGCCTAGATTTCGGATCCAGAATCCGAACTCCTTTGTGGCTTTGCTAGAGCCCGCAGGAGTAAGGCAGAAATTTTAGGGAGATAGAGAAATATTTATTTAAGCTTAGATCCGAGCGTGCTCCAACATTTACGAGAGCCGCTCAGATCTAGAGCTTGGGACGAGTTTTGAGAAAGGGGGGAGACCCCTATTTATATAGGCGGCGGACTCTCCCCTTTTCTCAAAATCCGATGTGGGACTAAACAATGAGTTAATTTAAAATCAAGTTAGTTTGCACTTCACAAAGTGCAAACTTCCGTGAATTTTAACTCACTCACCGTTGAGCTTCAGGATTGATACAACCTATCAATACGACAAGCGTTCAATGGTGAACGCATAGGAAAAAACCGTTCGTCAATCGGAGTTCGTTTGACCCTTCAATTGAGTGTCCAAAGATCAACCCTAGGCTAGTTTTTCGCAAAAACTGAGCCGTCATTTGATTCAGCACACTTAGGGTTCAAAACCCTAGATGTGGGGCCCATGGGTGGGCCCCACGTGTCCAGCGCACGCCAACGTGCCCAAAACGCGCCTGGGCAGAGCCCAGGTCGCGCCTGGGCTCTGCCCAGGCCCGCGCCTGGGCAGAGCCCAGGCGGCCTGGGCTTTGCCCAGGCCGAGCCTGGGCTAAGCCCAGGCTTGTGCTTGGTTAGCCCAGGCCGAGCCTGGGCTTAGCCCAGGCAGCGCCTGGGCTAGCCCAGGCAGCCTGTTCTGCCATGTATTTACTGGGCCTGGCCTGGTCTGATCTTTTGGGCTGTTTTGGCTCTAACTTGAGCATCCGGTGTCCGATTTGGACGCCGTTCGAACCTGGGTCTAGACCGGGACATTCCCGTCTTACCCGTGAACTTTTCTTTGCGTTTATTTTATTAAATATTGTATTAAACAATTTAATACACATTTAATCGCTTTTGCATCAAATGCAAAATAGTCCCTATCTAAGCTTAAATTACCATATTGCATCAAATGCAATTATTTCATCCCTTGCATCAAAAATGCAATTATTCTCCCTAACTAATTTCTACCTATTACTAGACGAAGCATTGCACTCTGTGTGAGACCCTACAGCCTGACCCTTACAACAGGTTGGGCTCGAAGCCCTATACGGCAGTGACCACGAGCAGTGGTTGCCGTCCCTGCTTCAGGAATCATCATTATGTGGTTAACTCATTGACATGAGTATTTTCGGGACCACCCTGACTGTTTCTGTGATGAATTCCGTAGCTATAGTCTTTTCGTCTTAACTATGTCGTGCGGATCAAGTCTAGGGTACGGTCAAACCTGTCAACCCCAATAACTTGACTCCGGTTAGTTTCTATCGATCTTTAGTCAATAAATGTTGGACTTCTTCCAACATACTCTGCGCAGAGTTTTTACTAAAGACCGAACTAACTCTACGACACTAACTCCCATTGACCGGGAGAGACGAATCCTCTCTTGGTCATTACTCGCCTCGTACGTTTTAAGTGACACCTAATCAAAAGACCTTTCGACAGGCCTTGCCTCGAAGCTAGGTCAGTTGATCTAAGTGGCACCGTTCACGCACAGGTCCGTCAAAATGACCTCAAGTCAAAAGACCAACTATCCTATCATCACTCAGAGTTATCACTGACAGATTGGTCAATATAACCATATGATAACTCTTGTGGATCGTTCAGTGAACTCATTCTAATGAGCACCTGTGTCTCGTCTTTGACTTCGCCAAGTCAAACAATCATGAGATCATTGCCACCGCTAAACGGTGAAGACTAAGACACAATGGTCTATCCGATGTTTCGATATCCTTGTCTCGGAACATCTACGACCACGAACCATTTTAGACTTATGCTACAGACGGTCAAACGTTTCTCCATGATCGAGATACTCATCTCGATACCCGTTTGACCTTGCATAAAGTCTCAGGACTTTACCTAAGTTGATATCTAATGTTGACTACATTACAATATAACTTAGATAAATTATTACCAAACAGCTTACTGTTATTTCGAACAAGATGTTTGTGCTATTCACACATGAATAAATGGCCTCGAGGGCATCATATTCCTACATCTCCCACTTGCACTCAGGCCCATTTATCTCGTTATCTAATATCGTTTTTACACACAAGTTTTCCCGACTTCATGTGGTAGAGCCTTCGTGAGTGGATCTGCTAAAACCGTCTACTCTATAGACTTAAGGGGTTTCTATGTTCATGTCAGACCAACTATTTGAATCTCATTCAAATAATTCATTTGGTCTGTCGGAATCCATAATATTTTATTTTATTTGGATCTTATCCAGTTTATCGTACCTTACGATAATCATTTAAATTTGTTAATGGTCATTTTAAATGGCTCATATCTATTCTTGATAAAGTATCAAACCTTTTGATTACTTTGTCAAAATGTATATTCCATCTCTTTGATGTCTCGCATGTAATTTACACGCTCCCACTGACCTTGAAAACTATCTGGCTAATTCATATAAGTTGGTTCGTCTAAATCATATTTAGAAAAACGAACTTATAAATGAATGCGCAAATTTTCATGGTCAACTTAAGCGTTTTACATCGGCTTTGGTCCGAGTAGATTTGTACACATCTGTTGGCGAAACCGGTTTCATCATAATCCGTTTTAAAGAAATTAGGATGAAAACCGTTCCCGTCCAACATTATTGTACTTCACTATTTTCTTTTCTGCACCAATCTTTCAACTTAAAGATTTACTTGCAGAAAGTGAGGAAACATTTTCCTTGGGCACGTAAACTAAATTCTCAAATTTATTTACGCACACTGACCTGCATCAAGTTTTAAATCGGAGTTACTACTCCGAATTTCATCCTAGAAGTTGACTAAGTCATCATCAGTTATGATGTCTAACTCGACAATCCGTCTCACGAGATTCGAGTAATAATACAACTTCCTTACGATTGATTTATTGAATATATTATTGATAATGTTCTCATGGAACTTTATCAAAACACAGGCATTACTATCTGGGACTTAACCCAGAGGGAGGACTTAAATCAGAGTCACTTACAATGGATCACACTAAATCTAATTAAGTGTGATTCATACCTTTTAACACACGAATGTGTTAACAGACTTGACCTGAGAGAAAATCACATTTTCTTTTAATTACACAAGATTTTATGTGGCTAAGTATTTGACCATTCGATCTAATCGAATCAGTTTAAATACTTTAGTCATTTCGTTCTTTATTTTATCAGACTTGCGTTTCATCAAGAACACGTGTCTTAATAAAATATACGAATAACTTATTTTGTTAAAAATAGACTCGGGTACATCAGTATGTACGAGACTGAGTTCGACAACTCATTCTCCCACTGTCTCACAGATGGGTTTCGGCCATTGTATCTAAGAGGCTAAGACTCACAAGTGTCCGTAGACTTCATAATACGAGAGGTCAGACCCCTCTTTATGTGACTTGTGAAGCTTAATCTCTTGATATGGCCTGGTCTAATTTTACCATATAAGTTTGCTACTATCTTGTGTATTTATATATTAACATTTAATATATATATAGTTATTTACAAATTACTTAACACAAAACATTGCTTCAGAAGCAAGGTGACGACATTCGTCAAAAATGTGTTAGACATTTTTGTATAACAACTTATTCTGAAATCGTGACATCAAAATATGTCACATTTTCATTTCCTCCTACTTATGCCTTTACTAATGATAAATTAAACTATTTAACTCGATTGACTTTCCGGAGTGCCTTCTTCCTTTTCTAAATCACATTTAGATATCAACATAAATAAATAGCTATGCAAGCAACTTATGTATCCAAACGCTTGAGCTTTGCAATCTTGAGTGTAGCTCAAGAAGTTGCTTGTCTCAAGATCCGGTTGGGATACATAGTCTTGCACCGCTCATGCACTCGTATTCGACTCAAACGGTTTAATCGAATTCTCGAACTTTGCGGATCAAAATTGTTTGTCCATACAACCTTGAGGGTAGCTCGACAAGTTGTAAGGAGAAACATACTTTGAATGTCCTATATGTTCAAGCTGCCTCATATAGAGACGAGTGACATGTAGCTTTAATTTATTTGTTGGGCCCAAAACTTAATGAAATCATATTTCTTAAGTCTGTTCTTTAGAAGGTCATTTAATGTCAATGAGAATATAGTTTAATTACATCAATTAGAATTTAACTTGATATTCAATTAATCAACTTATTGACTAGTTAACTAATTCCAATATTATCAATATTAAATATAGGTAGATTGGCTTTTATCTATCTATATCCTCCCACTAATTTTACGAACGTTTTAAAGCTTAATAACGAACGATTTAATCGAATTAAAATTAATGGGTAAGAGTTCCAATCACCTTGAGTCTAAACAACCTTGAGTGTAGCTCAACAAGTTGATTGACTCTGCGATCGGAAGATGACTCTTCATCGATCATATCGGATATGACTCTCTTAATCGGTTTTTGCCCCTAGCCATTCGTGATCATGAGTGTGCTCATCCAAATCACCATGTCTAGTCTAGTCGGACCCTTGTTTTCGTGTCTAGCCTGACTTGCCCCTCAGCTCGGTGTATGCACGACACGTTGGTTAGGGTCAGGTCTTAGACTACATCTGGGCAGACTACATCCTTGACTAAACTTGCGCCGCCGCTCGGTGTATTCACGACAACGTTGGTTTGGGTCAAGTCAAGATGTCATCTTATGTATTTAAGAAGTTGGTTCCTATAAGATTGCCAGGTTACAGCTTGAGTGTATCTCAACAACTATAACGCGGGTCCTATAGTTACTAACCCCTAAAACAAGGAGGGCTACGGCTAATCTTGAAAAAGATCATTAACGTATTTGACTTAGATATAGTCCAGGGTGTCATACAATCATGATTCGTGACATTGCGGTCCAGCGGAACTCAGCCAGGGAATTGACTAAGCCAGGATCACTACCCCTTGGACTAGCAAGGGTTGACCCAGAACTCTTAGCCAAGCACATTGACTGGATCATGGTCCATTGAATGAAGCTTGTCATTTTTGTATGTATGCCATAGACTAAACAGCTTTTATTAACAACTAATTAATCCTATCAACTAGTTGAATCCTTAAATTCAAAATTTTTAGGATTTGTTTAATAACTTTTATTAAGGTCCTTATCAACTATAAGGTTCACGTGCTACCCTAATCGTTATTAGGATTTTAATAAATTTTATTAACAACGCTAGAAGCGAAGTCCTTTAATGAAAATTAATTATAACAATTAGAATTTAAAAATCATTTAAAGGACTACCCTAATCAGGAATTAGGTCTTAATATTGTTGTTAATGATTTATTAAAACATAGCATGTCATTAAAATTCAAGTAATAAATTTTAATCATTTTTAATGGCTAACCTAAAGGGTTGTCTTGTGTTATCAAATAAGGGACAAGATTAACATGCCATTAAAAAAAAGCTACACTAATTTTATCAACATAAAATGAAAGTGTATCTATTTAACAATTAAATAAACTAAGTTTATCGCATAAACTATTTTTAGACTTTTAAAATCAGTTTTAAAAAATATCTTATAAATTTAAAACATTACTTTAAAGATTTTCCATGTTCAAAAATTTATCATATACAATTTTTAAACATCTAAAATATTTTAAACTTATTGCATAAATTTAAAGCCTTAAAATCAATTTTAAAATTTATCACATAAATTTAAAAATACCATTTTAAAATTTCCATGCTTAAAAAAAATTTATCATATAAAAATTTTTTAGGCATCCAAAATAAATTTAAACTTTTAAAGATTTAAAATTAGTTTTAAAAATTATCACATAAATTTTAAAATGTCATTTTAAAAATTTTCATGTTCAAAAAATATCAAAAAGAATTTTTTGAACATCTAAAACATTTTTAAAATTTTATCTCATAACTTTAAAACATTTGAAAAGTATTTAAAAGCATTAAGAAGTTTAATGAAATCGCAGTACCTAGATCGACTACGCAAACCTAGGCTCTGATACCACTGTTGGGAATTGGGCGGTCCCTTAGGGCACAAAAACTCTAGTCCCGTCCTAAGTCGGACGGAACATAGACAGAAAAACAATAGCAGCGGAAGAAAAACTATGTTAACTAATTAACATGCAGTTAAAAACAATTTTTTAACTTAGCCCTAAGGTCCAAGACCCTATGCCAAGATCTATGCCGACTTGGGATGGATCTGACCATCCCAAGAAGGATCTAGCCTACTGCGATTAAACTAAACTAATGCTAATAAAATACTTTAATCACATACCCGGAATCTCAGCCCTGGAGCAGGCGAGATGTTCCACGCCGTCTTCCGAGCTGCTCCCGTCCCACGCCGAGCCGCTCCTTGAACCGCTCCCCGAACCGCTTCCTCGAACCGCTCCGCATCCCGAGGCGATCAATCCCCGTGCCGCCGAGCCAACCACGCGCCGAAGAAAGTTTCATGCGAGTGAAACCTCCGCCTAGATTTCGGATCCAGAATCCGAACTCCTTTGTGGCTTTGCTAGAGCCCGCAGGAGTAAGGCAGAAATTTTAGGGAGATAGAGAAATATTTATTTAAGCTTAGATCCGAGCGTGCTCCAACATTTACGAGAGCCGCTCAGATCTAGAGCTTGGGACGAGTTTTGAGAAAGGGGGGAGACCCCTATTTATATAGGCGGCGGACTCTCCCCTTTTCTCAAAATCCGATGTGGGACTAAACAATGAGTTAATTTAAAATCAAGTTAGTTTGCACTTCACAAAGTGCAAACTTCCGTGAATTTTAACTCACTCACCGTTGAGCTTCAGGATTGATACAACCTATCAATACGACAAGCGTTCAATGGTGAACGCATAGGAAAAAACCGTTCGTCAATCGGAGTTCGTTTGACCCTCCAATTGAGTGTCCAAAGATCAACCCTAGGCTAGTTTTTCGCAAAAACTGAGCCGTCATTTGATTCAGCACACTTAGGGTTCAAAACCCTAGATGTGGGGCCCATGGGTGGGCCCCACGTGTCCAGCGCGCGCCAACGTGCCCAAAACGCGCCTGGGCAGAGCCCAGGTCGCGCCTGGGCTCTGCCCAGGCCCGCGCCTGGGCAGAGCCCAGGCCGAGCCTGGGCTAAGCCCAGGCTTGTGCCTGGTTAGCCCAGGCCGAGCCTGGGCTTAGCCCAGGCAGCCTGTTCTGCCATGTATTTACTGGGCCTGGCCTGGTCTGATCTTTTGGGCTGTTTTGGCTCTAACTTGAGCATCCGGTGTCCGATTTGGACGCCGTTCGAACCTGGGTCTAGACCGGGACATTCCCGTCTTACCCGTGAACTTTTCTTTGCGTTTATTTTATTAAATATTGTATTAAACAATTTAATACACATTTAATCGCTTTTGCATCAAATGCAAAATAGTCCCTATCTAAGCTTAAATTACCATATTGCATCAAATGCAATTATTTCATCCCTTGCATCAAAAATGCAATTATTCTCCCTAACTAATTTCTACCTATTACTAGACGAAGCGTTGCACTCTGTGTGAGACCCTACAGCCTGACCCTTACAACAGGTTGGGCTCGAAGCCCTATACGGCAGTGACCACGAGCAGTGGTTGCCGTCCCTGCTTCAGGAATCATCATTATGTGGTTAACTCATTGACATGAGTATTGTCGGGACCACCCTGACTGTTTCCGTGATGAATTCCTTAGTTATAGTCTTTTCGTCTTAACTATGTCGTGCGGATCAAGTCTAGGGTACGGTCAAACCTGTCAACCCCAATAACTTGACTCCGGTTAGTTTCTATCGATCTTTAGTCAATAAATGTTGGACTTCTTCCAACATACTCTGCGCAGAGTTTTTACTAAAGACCGAACTAACTCTACGACACTAACTCCCATTGACCGGGAGAGACGAATCCTCTCTTGGTCATTACTCGCCTCGTACGTTTCAAGTGACACCTAATCAAAAGACCTTTCGACAGGCCTTGCCTCGAAGCTAGGTCAGTTGATCTAAGTGGCACCGTTCACGCACAGGTCCGTCAAAATGACCTCAAGTCAAAAGACCAACTATCCTATCATCACTAAGAGTTATCACTGACAGATTGGTCAATATAACCATATGATAACTCTTGTGGATCGTTCAGTGAACTCATTCTAATGAGCACCTGTGTCTCGTCTTTGACTTCGCCAAGTCAAACAATCATGAGATCATTGCCACCGCTAAACGGTGAAGACTAAGACACAATGGTCTATCCGATGTTTCGATATCCTTGTCTCGGAACATCTACGACCACGAACCATTTTAGACTTATGCTACAGACGTTCAAACGTTTCTCCATGATCGAGATACTCATCTCGATACCCGTTTGACCTTGCATAAAGTCTCAGGACTTTACCTAAGTTGATATCTAATGTTGACTACATTACAATATAACTTAGATAAATTATTACCAAACAGCTTACTGTTATTTCGAACAAGATGTTTGTGCTATTCACACAGGAATAAATGGCCTCGAGGGCATCATATTCCTACACATAGCTCCATTGGGTCCTCCACCGTTAGGCATTCGGCCTTTAAGGTCCGATCTATATGTTTCCTAATGTATATTATGGCTTTCGTCTTATCCACGTCGGAGACAGTGGTAGGAGTGCTACTGCTAAATGTAGCAGAAGCATCGGCCGCTGTTGGGGCCGAAGGAGGAGCCAAAATGGAGCCAAGGAGGGCCATCGAACACATGTGGAACTTCACGTCCACTCACCAACTCAGGTAATATTTTTTCATGCAGAATCGAGGACCTTGAAATCGACGCTATCCAAATTTGACATTTATCTACGCAATTTAAAATAAGCATGAATTAATTAAATTTGAAATTCACGCATTAAAAATAAAATAAGTAAAATGTGGGGATCGGCCAGATACCCGAAGAAATACAAAGTCAAAAGTCCGAATATACAGTCCATAAACAAAAGAAAAATACAATTTGGAAACCCAGAATGGGTCCCTATATTTTCCAATTTTGGCCTCCGTCTTCATTTGTCGGTACATCGGTCTTTGGCATAAATACATATAATCGTCACTTACAAATTCTCTCAAAAAGAAAATAAAATTGCAAGGAATATAAAGGGTATCAAATTGGCCGATCCCAAAAATCACATTTTAGCTTATATAAACATCCACGCAGTTATATAACACAGGCATATATTAAATGGAAAAATATGCTAGAAAATATAATAATCTCTCGGACCACGGGGAGACGTCATACACCGTTAGGTTAGTTAACTAACGGCAGAGCGGTCACATGATCCTTAAGATAATTATATTTTGAAAAAAATCCTAATATTCCATAAATTGATAATAATGCAAGAGTGTTATAATTTTAGCAATATGACGCGACATGCTCATAACAAAGAATTAAAATAAATTAATATTTTGAATAGGGCTGCAGGCCTATAAATATTAATCATTTTAATATATTATTATTTGGGCTGCAGGCCCATTTGCCAAAAACTAACAAATAAAGTATTGCAATTGTGTTATGAATCAACTACTGGGGGAGGAGCCCCCAGCTCTTTATTTATAGGCAATTGGGGGAATACAAATATGGGCTTACAATGATATGGGCCTATCTCTAGGATAGCCCAGAATCTCACCCAACTACGATTAAATAACCGTTCACAACACTCCCCCTTATCCAGCCATAGGTGTGGACTCTGCTCGTGAATGCTTCAGGATTCTGAGCGTAGAAGAGTTTCACATGGGGTGGATACTTCAGGATCCTGAGTTGGTGAGATTTGCCTCGTTAAAACCTTTAGCTATGGAAAACCCAGTGGGAAAAACCATAATTAAGGAAAAAGAGTGCAAACGCTCTTTAACTACCCCTGATTTGTACAAGTGACTCTGCTCATGAATACTTCTGGATTCTGAGCGTCACAGAGGGGTGGATACTTCGGGATCCAGAGTTGATTTGATTTGCCTCGTTAAAACCTTTGGCTATGGAAAACCCAGTGGGAAAAACCATAGCTAAGGGAAAAGAGTACAAATTCCCTCAACTCCCCCTGATCTGTAAAAGCTCTTAGGCTTTCAGATCTCTTAGGCTTATTTCATCACTCCTATTTACAGTATTCCGAAAATGTACACAGATTACAAATTTTATCACCATCAAGCAGCTGCTGAATTCAGAAACTCTGGAGAGGTGTGCTAAGTTTCGTCGCCTCTGATGTGGTCTTCAGACTATATGGTCAGCTCCACAGAACCAGCATCTATCACAGTCGTCACTGGGATGTGATGTACCACCAGGCGCCCTTAAATACACCATTGGTGTGATTCTGGAATGGTGAGGATCTCGGAATTATAGGATGATGTTGCCTTCATAAGTTGCTTTGCATATTTGCAGTAGATGGTCATCCCACTGTTGGTACCTTGTTCTGTGATTTCTCAGTATAGGGACCGGACATGTAACCTGCATTCGCATAAACATTGGAGGATGCTACTACATTTTGTAAGTCCAAATATTTCGACCCTTGGAGGAAGCGCAGAAGGCTTAACTCAGGTCTAATGGCCCTTTTTAGGTGCCAACTATCTCTGGCTAATGAGTTTACTGCAATTGCTATACCGGGACACATGCAGTTAGCCAGGAGTGCATGATTGCACTAAGGTAAGGGACTTTAGGACCAGTTATATCCTCCCCCTCTTCCAGCGATCGGAAGGGTTCTTTTTGTTCATCCAGTAAGTGTACCACCGTAGGTGTACTTTGGATGACAATGGTCCTTTTAATATCTCTAACGCACTTCTGGGCGTTTGTAACAGGATTCTATGAGCCATGACTTTATATTTGCCTAGGTCTTTTTATTTCATGTTTAAAAGTCAGGCTTGTTCATGTAGTTCGGTTTTCTCTTCAGGAGATCCGATGAGATTTTAGTTGTCTCCAACTATGATCTCTAATCCTGTTCTTTGCACAGATGCAAAGACAGCCTTCAGTAGGAATCATTGACTTGTCAAATGATTCTCTTGGTTGTACATTTATTTGTTATACTTATTGTTTTTCTTCATTTGAATAGACGTCCCGAAGTCTATTCAGGCATTTTAAGGAAATGTGGAAATTATCTTTACCAGATATCCACGAAGGTATGATGTCACAACATCCAATAACAGCATATCCATAATTTTCCTTCGCCAAATCGTAAGGTATTCGCTTTTGATAACTTAGGGAGACTGATGCATCATTTATGAGACATGCTCATTTGAGTTTGTTCGATCCCTAGTTTCAGCGAAATTTTCCTCGGGCTATAGGTTGTACCTTATAGCATACGATTTTGTATTTATTTTTCTTATGTGTGCAATACTTTGTTTTATCCACAGGTTTGACACCTTTTTGGTGTCAGCACTCCAGGTCCGAACATTTCACGTTTCATAAGTGAGTCCAGCTCATCTTCTATTGCCACGTTCCACATTTTGGCCAATCTCTACGTTTGCCTTCTAGCAACGGAGTGTGAAACGATTTACAAACATCATCGCTTTTGCGATGTATATGGTAATATGGTACGTGAATACATTTGTCGACAATTTATGTTCTATATGTCCAACACCTCCCCAGTACGTACAACATTTACTTAATTTCACTTTTTCCCGGCAATTCCTCTGCAGTAGATTCCGGGAAGGGTGATGGTGTGGACAGGAGCTCATTGTCCTGTGGTAGTATTGTCTTAAGGTCTCCAGGAGTTTCTGTCCTTGGAGCCTAGTGGTCTGTCTCTTTACGGTTGAGGATCAGCCACTTCTGCTGCTGGTGGATTGCATCCATTCTCGGGGATGTCAATCCTAGCTGGAGTTTTTGCAGCAGGGATGTGTGATTTGACAATCTTCTGGTTGTCAATCAATGATTCCGGTAATTGGTGAACAGTGTTCTGTATGTGGAGGATCTTCGGGATCTCTTCTACACATTGTATTGTTACCGGATCATAGTGGGTCAAACTGTTTGTATCCCACGTTATAATTTTCTTCGCGCCAGATTTTCCAGTATCTGGGCCTATTTTTGGGAAACTCGTCTCATCGAGATCACAGTCTTCAAGATGTGCCTTAAATACGTCCCCCGTTTGGGGTTCTAGGTATCTTTTAATTGAGGGTGAGTCAAACCCTTCATAGATGCCTAGGCGACGTTGAGGACCCATTTTTGTCCTTTGTGTTGGTGCGATGGGGATTTAAACTGCGGACCGAAGGTTCTCCAAAGAGAAATGTTCGGTGGCATTCTATATGCAAGTTGCATTGGAGACTCTGACCTCCAGAGGGTCTTATTTTCATTTACGATGCAGCATGCAGAATTTGCATGTCCCCATGCATCAATATGCAATCGGGATTTAATGGACGTTCAATCCATTGGAGTCTACTTTTCAGTGACTCAGCCGACCCATTTTGGGTATGAACATGCGGCACTTGTATGTTCATTTTCTATTCCCGTTGCTTGGCTGTACTCTTGAATTGACTGGGAGGTATATTTCCTAACATTAACCAGACTTATTTTCTGTATTTTATTGTCTGGGAAATGTGCCCGCAACGTTTTTATTCTTGTGCCAATAGCTTTGGAAAAGCTAAGTTGTGGGTCTTGTAGTAGACATACGTACGAATATTCTGAGGATGCATTTATCAGTACAATGAAGTACCAAAATAGCCCACTAGGGGTGGTGGATTTTATCCACATCAATCTCCTTGTTTTCTTTTTGAGGAGGCGTGGAGATTCTTTTCAACTTTTCGTGGAGATGGCCTTGCAATTTGTTTTCCCTTATAGTAAGGGATGCGGGGAAATTCTCCCTTCTGAAGAATCTTCTGGTTCTTCAAGTTATACCCGTAGGATAAGATGCAGTGCATCATCGCAAATCCGGGGTGGCCAAGTCCATCATGCCAGATTAAAATAACTTGGCAGATGTCGGGCACTTCAGGTGCTCCGTTTAATTCCGCTTCCTTTCTCTGATCCTTCGTATGGTAGAGGCCTCTAAGGCTCTCAAAACGTTCAAGTATGGATTTTACTCCTTTATCTTGAAACGTTGTATACGGTAATAATTCAATTTTTTTTTCATTTACATTTGCTGTGTCCAAATGGAATCCGTTGAAACGGATGTCCTTGAAACTTAGAAAGTTTCTTTTGGAATTCGGAGGGATTAATGCATCCTCTATTTTTGTGTCGTTTGGGGGGCAACAGTGTTGCCATCCCTGGATCTTCAATATGGCCCTGATATTGGGCTCTGTATTGAGAGAATCGTACGTGTTTATTGTCTACTAATCATTTATGAGAGCAGTTTCAAAAGATGAAAAATAAAGGCACATGCATATTCAGATAGACATATTCATTTATTGTCTACTAAAATTTTTCAATCAAAACAGATTGTGTAATACAAAATCTCTCATAACGTGAGATGTTCTAAACAATTTGCTAAGATAAAAGTAAAGGCTAGTCAAGCATGTCATTATTTTCGAAGTCGTCAGCTGAAAAACTTAACTGGAGCATCAGATGTCATCAGGTTTGTTTTAGCTTTATTTTTCTTGTTCTCTTTATACAAATCCTGGAGATGATGCGGAGTTCGGCACACTCTGGACCAGTGGCCTTTCATGCCACAATTTTTGGCACTTGTCTTCCCATTCCCTCTTGGGTGGGGGTATATCATTTCTATTTTTGTTATTTCTGTGCCACGTGAACTTCCTCTTACTTTCATTATTTCGCTGCTGTTGTTCATGGCCCTTGGCTTTTTTCTGTTGACCCCCCTTCTGTGGTCTTTCTTTTCTTTTATTATCCCTCTTCTTTTTGAAGGAAGAGGAATGGTGAGCTTCTGGTAGAGGGGTAGTGTCGGGAGGGCGCATATTGTGAGTGGCGAGGAGAAGCTCTCTATTTTGTTCGGTCATGAGTAAACATGACAGCAGCTCAGAATACTTGGTGAACTTGCGTTCACGGTATTGCTGCATGAGTATCGCATCTTTTTCATGGAAGGACGTATACGTCTATTCCAGCGTGCGATCTTCTGAGACTTTTTCACCACACAACTTCAGGCATGAGGTGATGCTAAAAAGTGCTGAGTTGTACTCAGCAATGGACTTAAAGTCATGTAGTCTCAGGTTCTCCCACTCATATCGTGCCCTTGGGAGTATAACATCTTTCTGAAGTTTATACCTGTCCTCAAGGGCAGTCCATAGCTCAAGTGGATCTTCGACCATAAAGTATACAGCCTTTAAGGTCTTGTCCACATGGCGGCGAATATAGATGATGGCTTGCGCCTTCTCTATATCGCTAACATTTTCTTTTTCAGTCACAGCAGCGATGAGGGACTTTGCCCGCAGGTGAAACTTTACCTCTAGCTACCAGCTTAGATAGTTTCTACCTAATGCTTCCAGTAATTCGAAATTAACGCTTGCAATATTAGCCATTTATCTAGCAGAGCACAAACATGCATGAATTAATAATTAATCAGAGAAAACATTTTCATGCGGAGGCAATATTTAACGAAAAGCTAAATGTGTGGATCGGCCAGTCCCACAAGAAAGAGTCCAAAAAAGTCCACAGTCCAAATTATACAAATTTGCAGCTTAACGAAAATGAAAATACAACTTTGGAAACCCCGTGGGTCCCATATGATATCTCCATCTTCAAGCGTGGCCTCCGTCTCCATGGAAGTTGGTCTTCTTTCTTTGACATTTACATAAATTCCTCACTACAATTTCTCTCAAAAATAAAAGAAAAGTGCGGGAAATGAACTGTGGGACTAAACGGCCGATCCAAAAACCACATTTAGCAATTCATGCAGAAATATTGTGCTCATCAACATTTTCATCAGACATTTTCATCACATGCATCAGATATTCGCAGAGATGGATAAATAATTTAATCACTTAATAATTATTGGACCACTGGGCAACGTCATACACCGTTAGGTTAGGTTACTAACGGCAGAGCGGTCGCAGGATCTTCCTAATTATTAAGTTTTAAATACAATGCACAACCACGCATATAATATCCAACAGAATATACCAGAGATGCAAAGCATGTAAATATGATTTTTGCAGAAAAAATCATTACAATGCAAAGGTTGTAATTTGAATGGGTTTAATCAATTAAATTGATTAAGAGCCCAAAATTAACATTTTCTTTGTCAGAGGAAAAAATTTCCCTCATCATCCCAAAAGTCCCCCAAAAATCCCCAAAACGTCCTTGTCTGCCCGATATTTGTCCCGTGATTTACCGTGATTTTTCACGAATATTTTGCCTTTGAATCCCCTTTTTAAATTAATTTTTAGTCTAGCAAGTTGCCTTTTGAGGCTTGATCGTAGCCTTTGCCTCCCCCCCCCCCTTTTTCAAATAAACCATCATGCGGGCCTGAAGCCCGCAGGCGGTCTATGGGCTTCAGGCCCATAAGCTTTTTTTTTTTTGAAATCTGACTGTGGGCCTGAGGCCCGCAGCAGGTCTGTGGGCTTCATGCCCACAGACTTTTCTGTTTTTTTTAATCTGACTGTGGGCCTGAGGCCCACATCAGGTCTGTAGGCTTTAGGCCCACAGACTTTTCTGTTTTTTGGCTGCTAGGGTTTGAACCCTAGCAGCATGGGCTGCTAGGGTTTACCCTAGCGACGGCGGCGACGGCGCCGCCCCCGGCAGGGGGGCGCGGCCGCAGGTGGGCCGCCGCCCCCCTCTGCGGGGGGGAGCGGCGGGGGCCGCCCCTCGCAGAGGGGGGCACGGCCAAGCCCCCCCCCCCCCCCCCCCCCCGCCGCGCAGAGGGGGGCGCGGCCAGGGGGTCGCCGCCCCCCTCTGCGGGGGGGAGCGGCGGGATCGGGGCCGCCGCCCCCCTCTGCGGGGGGGGGAGCGGCGGGATCGGGGCCGCCCCCCTCTTGCAGGGGGGGCGGCCTCGGGGGCCACCGCCCCCCCCCCCCCCCCTGCAGTGGGGGCGGCGGTAGAGGTGGCCGCCGCCGCCCCCCTGCAGGGGGGGTGCGGCGGCTGCCGCCCCCCTTGTGGGGGGGACGGCGTGGCGGCGAGGGGGGCAGCGGCGAGGCCGCCGGCGGGGTTGATTTAGGGTTTGGGTTAAAAAAATCCAAAAACCCTAAAAAAATTGATTTTTGGGATGAAAAATCCGTCGTTTTCAAGGCGACAATCGATCCCCATACCGATCTTGCGAGATCTAGGGGAGGGGCAATCATACGTATGATTAAAAATATCGTTTTTAGTATTTTTACCTCTATATCCGTCCTCCGGATATAGCGACGGTTGCTCGAAGCCATACGCGGATGACGACCCTTGATGGAGGAAGCCTTGCACCGCGCTCGTGGATCTCCTGTCTCGCCTTCGCCTTCGCAACGAACGGAAAGAAAATTTTGTGGAAAAAAAAAATTTTAGAGTCGTGCTGATAACGTGTTATGAATCAACTACTGGGGGAGGAGCCCCCAGCTCTTTATTTATAGGCAATTGGGGGAATACAAATATGGGCTTACAATGATATGGGCCTATCTCTAGGATAGCCCAGAATCTCACCCAACTACGGTTAAATAACCGTTCACAACAAATTGAATTAACTTGGCTTCAGGCCGAATTAGTCAAAGTAAAATATCATTAATACTTGGGCTTCAGGCCCATTGGCAAAATTGTAATTGACAAAATAAGCTTGCAATTGGATTTACTGGGCTTCTTGCCCAATTGGGAAAAATCCGAATAATAATTAAGCTGAATGGGGCTGCAGGCCCATAAAACTTATTTTCATGTATAATCTGGGCTTCAGGCCCAATTAAACAGCTAAACTACTGTAATAATCAAAATTTTAATTAACACAATGGAGATTGCAATAGGAATTACTGGGCTTCAGGCCCATTTTTGGTAGGCCAAAATAATTATTAAGTAAATGGGGCTGCAGGCCCATTGAATCTATTAACAATGTTACAAATGGGCTGCAGGCCCAACAACAAAGCTATCAAATTTATTAAGTAAATAAGGCCTTTAACCCCAATTGTGGAATGCCAAAAATCCCAAAACCCTAAATCTGTCCCCTTATATATATATATATATATATATATATATATATATATATATATATATATATATATATATATATATATATATATATATATATATATATATATATATATATATAGGGTAAAGTGTTCCTAGGGTGACTCCTTAGATTAAATCTAAGGAGTCGCCCCCATTTTCTCCCATCTCCCACAATTTTTTTGGATTTTATTTTCCATAGAATTGTTGGTCACATCATGGATGATCAACATACCAAAAATCAAGCTATTCCAACACTTTAAAAGCCCCCATCTACCCCTTGCAACTTTATGGGGTTTTCAGCACGTTTTCAGACCGTTGAAGTTGCAAGGGGTAGATGATGGCTTTTAAAGTGTTGGAATGACTTGATTTTTGGTATGTTGATCATCCATGATGTGACCAACAATCTTATGAAAAATAAAATCCTAAAAAATTGCGGAAGATGGGAGAAAATGGGGGCGACTCCTTAGATTTAATCTAAGGAGTCGCCCTAGGAACACTTTACCCATACACACACACACACACACACACACACACACACACACACACACACACACACACACACACACACACACACACACACACACACACACACACACGCCCCCCAGCCCCCGTCAACCCCCCCTTCCCACTTTCCCCTCTGGTTCTGTGATCGGCGCAGGTGGACGGAATCCCCTCCCCCCCACCTGGGGGGGTCGGCGCCGGAGGAGTGCCCCCCCCCCCCCCCCCCCCCGACTGGGGGGCGGCGGAAGGGGGTGCTACGCCGCAGCCCCCCGGTCGTCTGGGGCGGATCGGACAGGAACCCCCCCGCAAGGGGGGGGGGGGTCGGCGACGGGAAGGCCACCCCCCGTCGGGGGGGCGCTGGAAAGTGATCCCCCCCCCCCCCCCCCCCGCCTAGGGGGGATCGGCGCCGGAGGCCCCCCCCCCCCCCCCCCCCCCCCGACTGGGGGGCGCTGGAAAGTGATCCCCCCCCCCCCCCCCGCCTGGGGGGGATCGGCGCCGGAGCCCCCCCCCCCCCGGTCGAGGGGGGGCGCCGGACATCGATCCGGCGAACAAAAACTCTCCCCCCTCCCGACTGGGGGGGCTGCGGCGAAAGAAAACCCCCCAACTGGGGGGCAGCGGCGATGGGGAAAGCCCCCTTCGGGGGGGGAAAGCCGAAACGGTCTGGGGTTTATTATTTTTTTTGTATTTTTTAATTATATCAATATTTGATATGCTGTTGTTCATGATTTTTCTGATTTTTATATATCTTTTGTATGTTTTTCATTTAACTAGAGTGCTACCACATTTCCAGCATGAGCCCGTGAAATGCTAACTACAAGATTTTAATGTCGCAAAGCTACAATATGATGTTAACGTTGCAAAGCTAGCGCTACCAAATTTGAAATGCCTCTAGATGAAGCATTGTAAAATCATAGCTACATTAAAAATTTGTTTGTAGTTATCTACGGAATTGATGGAGATTACCTCTAGATTAAAAATCTAGGGACGATCGTTAAAATTAAGATCCGTAGATAGTGCCGCTCCCGAAACGCTCCAAAGAGAAATCCACGCAAAGCGTCGTCGCAGCGGATTACCGCAACAACAGATTCCTTCGTGCGTAGGGGTTTTAATTTTTGGAAGGAGACGGGAAGAAAAGCTCAAAAGAGAAGAGCGGACGTACTGATAACGTGTTAGAAGATAATATGGAAGAAGTGGAAAGAATCTCCAAAAATTAGGAGTAGCCACGGCACAAGCCATGGCTCTCTATATATTCAATTAGAGAATAGGAGTCTAAGGGACTCCCCACTAACTAAGTTAGTGGGGAGTTATGGTGAGATGATGAGGGAGGAGGCCAAAAGCCTCCCTCAACTCACAACAGTGACAAATAGCCGATCCAAAACCACAACAAAATATTAACATTCGTCGCAGAGACATTAACAATGCAGCAGGCATTTAATTATTCATCACAGTCATGTAGTGTGTTTAAGCGCAATTTCATGCTACCGGCAATGAAAATATACAACATCCCAGGCATTTATAATGGAATAAAATATTTTTTAATAATTAATCGGACCACATGGAAATGTCATACCCCGTTAGGTTAGCTGACTAACGACAGAGCGGTTTCAGGACCCTCATAATTATTAAAAGTAAAAAAATAATCAATTAATCCAAGAAAATGCGATTAGTGATGATTTACACATATGATGAATCAGAATTATTTAGGAAAAATTTTGATCAGGAAATCCTAATTAATATCTGAAAATAGCCTTTTGTTAAAAAAAATTTCGGAAAACCCCTAGTTATGCTATTGTTGCAACGACCGCGAACGGCGGCGCGTGCAAGTCGACTTCTGGTCGTGGTGTCACGTACGTGGAGCGAATGCGACAAGGCACGCGTGGGAGGCGCGCTGCGGGCGCGCGTTCAGGGCGCACGATGCGCGCTCGCCAGGCGCGCGCGGGGAGGCGCTGTGCGCGCTCGTCAGGCGCGCGTCGGGGGCGGCTGTGCGCGGTGCGAGGGGGCGCACGCTTCAGGCACGCGCGTGGGGAGGGGTGCCAAGCCCTCTAGATCCATAGATTTCGGAGGAAAAATTCGGTTTTTATTGTAAAAATACAACTTTTAATCTTTGAATCAACGTTTTTTACCGTAAAATTTTGATTTTTAGCGTGAAAACGTTGATTTTTCCATCCAAAAAATGATATAAAAAACTCTTTTTGAAAAGATATCTATGTTAAAAATGTGATTTTTCATACAGATCTAAGTAAAAGAAATAGATCTAATAAAGGAAATCACAGATCCAATACCATGCGCATGAAAATTTTAGATCTAGGTGATATAATGATTATCTCTAGATCCTACCCGCCGGATCTTGTGACGTTTGGTGAAGGAAGACATTTCGCTTCGTGATTCGTCCGTCTGCAGAGGTTCGGCTCAGCTGTGAGCATGCTGATAACGTGTTATGAGAGTGCCGGCTACTGAAGCTGTAGCCCTCTATTTATAAAAAACAATTACATAATGGGTAAATACCCTAAATCCTATTGGACTCCACTTGGACCTACAAAAACCTGTTCATAACATAAACAAGATTTTTCATTAAATTCGGATTTTACATCACACACTAGTGAAGGATTTCCAGCCCCGTGCCCGGCGAAACCAGCCAGACCGGCTCAACGTATTGCCTGAATACTAGCCGTCACGGCTAGACCAGGGCTCTGCGAGACTATGCATCAACAAATTCTTAGTATATTAAGCGGCATAAATTAAAGTTTGATCCCTCAAGTTTTGAAAACGAGCCCGGGCTTCACATCATCAACCCCGATAAATAATTGGGCCGGTTTTGCGCTTGAATTGGGCCGATCCCCACCCCTAGTTGTTAGGATCTCAACAGCATCATAAAATCCCAACGTTACAACCAAACATTTCACTTAATCATGTTTTTTTAAAAGATGTTATTGTTAAAAAAAACTATTAAATCGAATATAATCAAGCTTATCAACGCTAGATCTAAGGATTTAATTCCGCCTTCACGATGTGGGCCAATCAGAGCAGCTCAGCAAGGGCCCATAAGATGATTTTATGCGGAATATACCAGCTCATCCCACTCTCAACACATTGCAAGAACAAGTAAGCGCACATGTGCCCTTCACGTTGCAATGCTTCATCACCAACCATAAAATATATTTCTTTTTTTGCATTTCGGTCCCTCTCTTTAAGTTTAATTTCAAATGAGTGCTACAAATCGCGTGGCTTGTGATTTGGTTGCCCGAATTTATTTAGCTGGTAAACAAGAATCACTTAACATATGTTTAACCGTCCTGATCGCTTAACCCCAAATACGGAGAAACCATGTATCTATCGGAGCCCTAAAAGCTGGAAAATAAAGAAAAATAAAAGGGGATAGGGATTAGTGGGATTAGAAACCGGGTCTCTACCATGACAGCCGAGTGATTCAACCACTAGGATAAGCACCGAAGCACTAAGATATGTTCTTTACCCTCATTTTAAAAAAAACCCAATATAAGAATACTTTTCCAGGCTACATGAAAGAGACAGCACAAAAGTAGTAAAATATCTGTTTGTGTTATGAATCAACTACCGTGGGAGGAGCCCCCAGCTCTTTATTTATAGACAATAGTGGAGAATACAAATATGGGCTACAATGATATGGGCCCATCTCTAGGATAGCCCAGAATCTAAACCAACTCCGGTTAAATAATCGTTCACAATACTCCCCCTTATCCAGCCATAGGTGTGGACTCTGCTCGTGAATACTTCAGGATTCTGAGTATATAAGAGTCTCACATGGGGTGGATACTTCAGGATCCTGAGTTGGTGAGATTTGCCTCGTTAAAACCTTTAGCTATGGAAAACCCTGTGGGAAAAACCATAATTAAGGGAAAAGAGTACAAACTCTCCCTAACTCCCCCTGATCTGTACAAGCTCTCAAGCTTTCAGATATCTTAGGCGTCTCATTCCAATCCTTTGTACAAACTTCCTAAAAGTGGCAGTAGGAAGGGCTTTAGTGAACAAGTCTGCCAAATTGTCACCTGATTGCACTTGTCTGATGTCGATCTTGCCATCTCTCTATAGCTCGTGCGTCCAGAAGAACTTTGGTGAAATGTGCTTTGTTCTGTCGCCTTTGATGAAGCCACCTCGTAACTGAGCTATACAAGCAGCATTGTCCTCGAACATTGTAGTAGGTTCGAGATCTCCAGTCTTCAGTCCGGTAGTTGATGTGTCCATATTTTCCATCATTTTCATATCATTATTTCATCGCATCACATATCATTTTCGCATCCAAATCCCACTTTTTACTACGATTTTGTATTTCTGACGATATTTTCGGGTTTCGTAGTGTTTCGTAAATTTTCAGGGATTTTGGAGCGATTTGGACCCCCACTTGGGTATGGACACATCCGACATGCTCGTGAGCCCATTGGCGGGGCTCTGGAGTTCTCGCACTTCTGAGGCCATTGGAGGAGAGAAGAGGGAGAGAGTGCAGAGAGAGAAGCACAGGAGCATCTGCAGCTTTTTCCCAGAAATTACTCGGGCCGAGTAGCTCAGCTACTCGAACCGAGTAGCTCCATTTAGAGCAGAGGAAGATACGGGCTGACTCGGACCGAGCAGCTCATCTGCTCGGTTGAGTAGCTTCAGATTCCACAGCCCGAGTAGCGCCCGAGTATCCGACCAAGTCGAGTCCTACTCGGACCGAGCAGCAGCCACTACTCGGTCCGGGTAGGGCGATTTCAAATTCTCCATGCAGCTGAGCAGCACACCTACTCGGGCCGAGCCGCTGACCGAGCTACATGTGCTCGACCGAGTAGCCTACTCGGTCGGCGACACCAAGGTCAATTTCGGAATGTTTTGAAAGATCGCGCTGCGCGCGATCTCGGGGGGCACTGAAGGCTCGCGATCGGGGAGCTGAGAGAGAGACTTCCATTAGGAATTTTTTGGAGAGTTTTGGGAGAGGAGCCTGGGCGATTCTTGTAGGTGATTTTTAAGAGTAATTTTTGTAAGCGAATTTGGAGATCAAATACTTAAGGATTATTGCATTGTCTTGGATTGTTTTTGCGCTTGGAATTCTTCTATAAATTGCAGATCTTTTCCTTTCCTCGCTGTAAGTTTCTTTAGCCCTAATCTCTTGATTGCTATAATGTTTTCTTCTGTGAAATTGATGTTTTTTCTTGCAACTATTGCGATGTGTGAGTAGATTTACTCTAGGTTTGATGGGTTAGCCCTAGGATTTTAGGGGAAAATGTAGATCTGGATCCCTACATTGAATTGGGGATTTATGGTTGTATTTCGGTAGATCCTACCGAATCCGTAGATAACCCGTACTGAGATCATGCCCACAGTCTGTGGAATTGATGTGCTTAAGGGGTATCTAAGGATTCGAATAGGGAAATCAGTGTATCTAACCAAGGCACGTGACCATGCCTGGCTCGTGCCTTGAGGGGACCCATCGATGAACTATACCGTTACGTTGACGGCTACCGCCATTGCGTCAACGAGAGCCATCGAAATATCCCGCAATTCTAACACACGAGAGTGGTACGAATTGGGGGATTAATTCCCTAGCCCTAATGCAATGTGAGGATCCTATCCCAACATCAACCCCCAATGATCCTAGTGGCGATTCTTAAAGCCCTAGTCCCTTTTATTAGCATTACAACAACAATCAACCCAAATCTTTTACCCCGACAGCTATCTCACTTCTAGACCCAAAAATAGACTGAGAACCTATTGACACTATCACCGTCCCTGTGGGATCCGATATCTTATATACTATAACTTGACACCGTCCGCTTGCGGATTGAGCCCGAAATCGTAGCCTAGGGGCTATACTACGCATGGCGATCGTGACACCGTCAGGTGGAACCTAGGTGTAGGTAACGGGTGCGTCAAGTTTTTGGCGCCGTTGCCGGGGACGGCAATAGTGTTTTTATCTCGGTTTGTTTTTACTCTGTGAAGTTTGCTAGCATTCCAATCATTTCCCATCCTTTCATCATTTTTATTCTTTTTATTTATTTCGGTGCTACTCACGGTATTCTTCTGAGTTTTGTTGGTGCATGAACACCCGCTACAATGGGTCTACTAGAAAATTATTGTTCGATCCTGAGATCGAAAAGACAGCCAGTGCTTTGAGAGCCTCTAGCAGAAGTTCATCTCCATCCGCTCAGATGGGAGAAAATAATCCTCCTCCTCCTCTTCGCACCGGGTCCATCAGGGACCATATGAAACCGATGTTTGGGAAAAACTCCTCAATTCTTAGACCGCAGCTGGCGGCAGCGAGCTTCGAGCTCGAGACTGGGTTGATCAATCTGATGCAGCAGGATCCCTTCTACGGGCATCCTCATGAAAATCCCAACCATCACATTGACTCCTTCTTGGCGAAATGTGATACATTCAAGCGAAGGACGTCAGTGATGATGCAGTGAAGCTGCGACTTTTCCCGTTCACGTTAAGGGACAAAGCCTCCTATTGGCTCCGGGCTCACCCTTCCAACCATTTCACTACCTGGTAGAAGCGCACGCTTGCATTTGTGGATAAGTTTTATCCACCCTCAAAGATGGTCCGGATCCGTGGGGCCATTTCCAACTTCAAGCAGCTCCCGCAGGAGTCACTTTACGAGGCTTGGGAGAGGTTCAAGGACCTCCAACACTAGTGTCCTCACCATGGAATCCAGCCCTGGGATTTGGTGCAGAGCTTCTACAACCGGCTCCAGCCTAGCACCAAGATGATTATTGATGCTGCGGCGCAAGGCACCCTACTGGATAAGTCTCCTGAGGAGGCTATAGATCTGTTGGAGCACATGGCGGCCAACACCCAGTAGTGGAATGATGAACGGACTGTTGTGACCCGGACTCCGGAGGTCAAGGTCGCTAGCCACTTGGATTCTCACATCGAGACATTGTGCAAGCAAGTGGCCCGCATCGAGCAGCGCCTAGGCTCCATCCCAGCAGCACCCAGCACCTCCTATCATCCCAGCGAGGAATATGTAAATCCGGGATATATCCCTAGTAAGGGCCACTATGAGGGTGCTGAGACATTCGAGACGGTACAGTACGTCCAAGGAGAGGGACGGAACCAGTGGCAGCATCCAGCTGCTAGAAATCACCCGGAGTTTTCGTACGGAAACCCAAGTGGATGGCTGCAACCTCCGCGGTTTCAGAGACCTCCTCCTCCTCCTCAGTAGCAGCAGAGTCAGCAACAGGACGGCTTTAGGCCAGCTGGGCCCTACAGGCCGCCAGGATATCAGTTAAACCGTCCGCCTCAGCAGAATTATGCGCCGGCTCCACCCAAGTCTAATCTCAAAGCCACGTTGGAGACCTTCATGAGCGGCCAGATCTGCTTTAATCAGGATACATCGAACCAATTGAAGAATTTTAATTCTTCACTCGATGAACTGAGGGGACAAATATCGCAGCTGCTGAAGAATCAGGGGAGATTGCCCTCCCAGCCGGAGACTAACCCTAGAGCTCAAGCCAATGACGTGGTTTCAGTGACCACACGTGGAGGACGGGTAACTGACCCCGTCATGGTCCCGGTACTTAATAAGGAGAAGATCACCACTGAAGAAGCTGTTGATGACAGCGATAGAGTTGAGGCCACTGAAGTGCCTGTCACTATTGAGGAGAAAGCGGATGTCCGTCCCGTCACAGATACTACGACGCCGCCTCCCGTTGATGCAACTAGAAACAAAGTTTCCCGACCTCCCCCTCCATACCCACAGAGGCTAGCCCTAGCCAAATTGGAGAAGAAGTGCTCCAAGTTCATGGAGCTATTAAAGGGAATCCAGCTGAACATTCCGTTCATGGACGCCTTTACCGAGATCCATATTTACGCTAAATTTCTAAAGGATCTCATCACGGGTAAGAGAAGGCCCGAAGAAATCAAATTATTGGAGGATTCTACCTCCATTATCAAAAATCACCTTCCCTGGAAGCAACCAGATCCGGGGAGCTTCACCATGTCGTGCTCCATTGGAGGGATGCCGATCAGCAGGGCGTTGATTGACTTAGGGGCTAGCATCAGCCTGATGCCCCTCTCCATCTTCAAAAAACTCCAGACGGGAAGTGAGCTGGAACCGACGAGCATGTCCATCCAGCCCGCTGATCATTCTATCACCTACCCGGTGGAAATAGCGAGGGACGTCATCCTTCAAATACCTCCAGGGCTATATGTTCCAGTCGACTTCATCATCATGGACATGCCTGAGGGAGGGAGCTCCCAACTCATACTCGGCCGTCCCTTCATGGCGACGGCCGGAGTTCTGATAGACGTCTGAGAAGGGACCCTTTCTCTCAATGTGGGAAATATTGAAGCTGAGTTCTGGCTACAAAAGCCAATGAAGGAGCGAGCCCATGTAGAAGGGGCTAGTTATCTGGAGCTTCTTTAGGAGGAAGCGATTGAAGATTTCACTGCTGAAGGGGTCATGAAGGACCCAATGATGGCAAGCATCGACGACAACGGCGACCTAACCTACAACAAAGCGGTCGCTGCGTACATCCAAGTGTTGGATGAGGATTTTCTACGTCGTTCATCAAATAATCAAGCACCAGATACCATATCCTTTGTGGAGGAGAATATTGTAGCAGGCGGAAATCAAACTCCGCCGGTTTGCACCACCCCGAAGATTAACGCACGACCACCGTGTGCACCGAATGAGCAGTGATATATTAGAGGGAGTCGAGCTCATGACTGAAAACGAGCGCTTATTGGGAGGCAACCCAATTTCTTAGAATTTGACTTTCTTTCTTAGTTTCTTATTTTTATCTTCATTTCATGATTTTAGATAAAAATATAAAAATCATAAAAATTTGATGAGTTCGTGTTTTGTGCAGGACAAGCAATTGGGGGTATGTATATTGACATTATGAATGGAAGGAAGCCGGAGGAAAGCAACGGATTCGAAAATTTGAGAAGAAAACCAATGGAAAATAAGAGGAAAAGGAGACACAGGAGACTCGACCGAGCAGCTATCTGCTCGGTCGAGTAGCACAGATACGACAAAAGGGAGACATTTTTGTTCGGCCCGAGTAGCGTGCTACTCGGTCCGAGTAGAAGTAGACTCGGCCCGAGTAATCGCCTACTCGGTCGAGTTTTACAGGCTCTAGAATTTGAGGAGAAAACGTCACTCTGTCAACCCGGACAGAGTATTTTCGGCTCGGCCCGAGCAGTCGACGACTCGGCCGAGCAGCCATCTACTCGGTCGAGCACTACATGCTTTGGAATTTGAGGAGAAAACGTCACTCTGGTAACCCGGACGATAATTATTGACTCGGCCCGAGCAATAGGCGACTCGACCGAGTAGTTCCCTGCTCGACCGAGCAGGCTGAAGGCACATCCCACACTTTTTTCGCAGCTTACTCGACCGTGCACTCAGATTGCTCGGTCCGAGTCGTTCCCATCTCCAACGTACTCGACCGAGCAACTGTGTCGCTCGGTCCGAGTTGTGTTTCGCTGCTTCGGGTCGCACCTCTTGACCAAACCGCTTTCTCTCTTTTAAATGCCGTAACCTAATAGGAATCCCTCCTCCGCTCGATCAAATCTCTTTTCCTTCCCCTAAGCCGACGCCACTTCTCCTGAAACTGATCCTTCTCTCCACAAGGCCACCACCCCTTGTTTGATATTCAACCGAGCACCCTTCGTAATTGAATTTGCTTGTCTATGCTTAAATATACTGACGTCCTCCCGTTCTCTATTTCAGGTTTGAATCACCAACGTCAGAAGATATTTCCTTGAACAGCTTAGGGGATATTCCGATCCAGTGGCAGTCACGACACCGAATACACCGCCATATCATTCTAGTCGGTAAATTCGTTCTCCTATTTGTTTTACATAGTACATCATTATTCATCTTCGCTTGCACAATGCCTCCACGTCGCGCTAGACCTGTCAACACCGGCACATCGAATCCTAGACTTGCCCGGCGCACACGTCATGCACGCTCGTCCACTCGAGCCAACACCGTCTCCGAGTCAATCCACCACTAACCCTGCACCACCCACCGCCCCATGTCACGCTGCCCCCCTTTACATAGGCGACGTCGAGTACGAGGTTACATTCCGTGACGATAACCAAGCCGATAGGTTCACCGCCATGCTCCTACTAGCAGGATATTGTGGTGAGATGACTCAGCAGTCGGTCGAGTGTGACCTACCCTTCCTCCAAATCCTCATGCGTCACATTCGTACTGACCCACCTCACGAATTCCAGCCGGACCTTCCACCCACCACCCCTGGTCCACAGCAGAGGGACCCATCACCACCCCCAGGAGGTGGTGCCTCTGCTTGATGTAGTCCATACCCGCTTTTGCCTCCCCTATATATTTTGTGCACATCTGTCTTTTCGAGGCCCTACTTTTACACAGCTTGGGGGAGGATACACCCATGCATCATTTCATATATTGCATTGCATCATATCATATTTTTATTTTAATTTCCTTTTTATTTTATTGCATAGTTTTTATTTTATTCCCCCACCCACCCCACCCATTTAGCATTATCTCCCGCTCACCAGCGATTTCTTAGCAGTGAGGACACTGCTAGTTTTAGCTTGGGGGATGAGCGCTACCGCTTTATTTTCATTTTTATTTTTTACATTTGCCTCCCTTATTTCAGTTATTATTTCATTTTTTCACCACTTTCCTGCAACATTTTACTTTTTCTCATTTTGCATCATATTTTCTATTTTTCTCCATGCATGCATCTCTTTTTCTCTATTTTCCCTTTTTCTCTGCCCCTTTTATTTTTGCTAAGGATAGTCCGAATGATGATATCTCTCTTGGCTTTATTAGTTTTTGCGATGCTCATTTCCGACGACATGCTATTAGGGTGAATTTCAGTTTTATTATCTATATGCATGCAGTTTTATTGATGATCTATCTGATTTAATACTTGAAATAAATTGAAAATCGAATTGCATGAATTAGTATCTAGTATGATTTATGTTGGGAAACGCACCTAGGTTCATGCATCACTAGAACACGTGGAGCATCTGTTTTCTTATCTTATTCACTTTTGTTTGCATGCCTGCTGATATTGTGATTATTACTGCATGCCTTTTTCAGTATTCATTTAGAGAAGTGAAAATATCCATGCTCTATATGAGTTTAGTTAGGGTTTTATTTTATCAAACTGTTGTGCACCTTCTTATGAGTGAACCGAGAGTCCTACTTTTCATTCTCCACATACCTATTTATTTCTATACATATCAGTTGGTTGCACCCCCATAGTTACCTTTACCGCATCTCACTTCCCAAACCCCAAGTAGAAAAAGTATAGATTCTAAATGAAAAGAAAAAAGAGAGAGAGAAAAAAATGTGTATATATTCATATTTGAAAAAAGAGAGAAAATAAAAAGAAAATAAAAAGCAAGAAAATGAATAAACATTGTTTTATATCATTTCTTTAGAAGCTATCATTTATTCTGGGAAGAAGAATAAAAATTCCATATCATTTTCCTTGATGCAACTCCTCAAGCTAAGCAAGGGGGGTAAACCAACTGATCATATGAGTGAGCTTGACATTAGAGTGGAGACGGTGCATAACGGGGAGATTTTATAAAACCTAAACTTTACAAATTACTTTAGTTTTGGAGATTTTTCATGTATCGAAATGAATATCTAATTAACATGATTTTTCTATTCTCTATTGCAAGTTATGTGATTCCTTTATACTCCTTGTATATCTGTGATTGAAAAGGGCGTTGCCAACTCCTTTATACTAGACTCTAGGGATTGCATGAAATTGATATGATTTGACGGTGTTATTTCAGTAGATCCCTGTTTTTTGCTTGTGCCTCATGGTCAAATTATTTTTAAAAATAGAAATTGCCAATAGCATGTATGTTTAGCACTCAGAGCATTGTGATATACTAGTTAGGCCTGAGATCTGACCGATCATCCTTAGCACTTTCCTCTTACTTCTCTTTTTTTTGCTTTTCATTTCTTTCTATTTTCATTTTCTTACTTTCTTTTGGTTTTCCTCCCGGCGTACCGATTATTCGTCTTCCTCGAGGACGAGTAAGAGGTAGGCTTGGGGGATTTTGATGTGTCCATATTTTCCATCATTTTCATATCATTATTTCATCACATCACATATCATTTTCGCATCCAAATCATACTTTTTACTACGATTTTGCATTTCTGACAATATTTTCGAGTTTCGTAGTGTTTCGTGAATTTTCAGGGATTTTAGAGCGATTTGGACCCCCACTTGGGTATGGACACATCCGACATGCTCGTGAGCCCATTGGCGGGGCTCTGGAAGAGTTCACCACACTTCTGAGGCCATTGGAGGAGAGAAGAGGGAGAGAGAACAGAGAGAGAAGCACAGGAGCATCTGCAGCTTTTTCCCAGAAATTACTCGGGCCGAGTAGCTCAGCTACTCGGACCAAGTAGCTCCATTAACAGCAGAGGCATATACAGGCTGACTCGGACCGAGCAGCTCATCTGCTCGGTCGAGTAGCTTCAGATTCCACAGCCTGAGTAGCGCCCGAGTATCCGACCGAGTCGAGTCCTACTCGGACCGAGCAACCACTACTCGGTCAGGGTAGGGCGATTTCAAATTCTCCATGCAGCCGAGCAGCACACCTACTTAGGCCGAGCCGCTGACCGAGCTACATGTGCTCGACCGAGTAGCCTACTCGGTCAGCGACACCAAGGTCAATTTCGGAATGTTTTGAAAGATCGCGCTGCGCGCGATCTCGGGGGCACTGAAGGCTCGCGATCGGGGAGCTGAGAGAGAGACTTCCATTAGGAATTTTTTGGAGAGTTTTGGGAGAGGAGCCTGGGCAATTCTTGTAGGAGATTTTTAAGAGTAATTTTTGTAAGCGAATTTGGAGATCAAATACTTAAGGATTATTGCATTGTCTTCGATTGTTTTTGCGATTGGAATTCTTCAATAAATTGCAGATCTTTTCATTTGCTCGATGTAAGTTTCTTTAGCCCTAATCTCTTGATTACTATAATGTTTTCCTCTGTGAAATTGATGTTTTTGCTTGTCACTATTGCGATGTGTGAGTAGATTTACTCTAGGGTTGATGGGTTGTCCCTAGGATTTTAGGGGGGAAATGTAGATCTGGATCCATGTGCTGAATTGGGGATTTAGGGTTGTATTTCGTTAGATCCTACCGAATCCGTAGATAACCCGTACTGAGAGCATGCCCACGGTCTGTGGAATTGATGTGCTTAAGGGGTATCTAAGGATTCGAATAGGGAAATCGGTGGATCCAACCAATGCACGTGACCATGCCCGGCTCGCGCCTTGAGGGGACCCATCGACGAACTATACCGCTACGTTGACGGCTACTTCCATTGCGTCAACGAGAGCCATCGAAATACCCCGCAATTCTAACCCACGAGAGTGGTACAAATTGGGGGATTAATTTCCTAGCCCTAATGCAATGTGAGAATCCTATCCCAACATCAACCCCCAATGATCCTAGTGGCGATCCCTAAAGCCCTAGTCCCTTTTATTAGCATTACAACAACAACAACCAACCCAAATCTTTTACCCCGACAGCTATCTCACTTCTAGACCCAAAAATAGACTGAGAACCTATTGACACTATCACCGTCCATGTGGGATCCGACATCTTATATACTATAACTCGACACCGTCCGCTTGCGGATTGAGCCCGAAATCGTAGCCTAGGGGCCATACCACGCCTGACGATCGTGACACCGTCAGGTGGAACCTACGTGTAGGTTACGGGTGCGTCAGTAGTAGACAGGATGTGGTGGACAACTGAACCTAACCATACGCATTCCCTGCTTGCTTCATGGATGGCAATGATCTCTGAGTGATTGGATGGGGTCGCCGTCAAAGTTTGCTTGATGGATCTCTAGGAAATGGCTGTCCCTCCATAGGTAAACACGTACCCAGTCCGTGACTTCGCGTTGTGGGGATCAGACAAGTAACCTGCATCAGCATAACCAGCAAGTGTAGAGGATATTCCATTTTTGTAGAAGAGTCCCAAATCTGTAGACCCTTGGAGGTAGCACAGAAGGTGCTTAACCCTGGTCCAGTGGCGTTGTGTGGGCGCTGCCCAGTATCTCGCTAGCAAATTTACTGCGAACGTTATGTCGGGACGCGTGCAATTTGCCAGATATAAGAGTGCTCCGATGGCACTTAGATAAGGGACTGTGGACCAAGTATATCCTCCCCCTCTTCCAGCAGCCGGAAGGGGTCTTTATGTGTATCTAGAGATCGTACCACCATAGGTGTACTTAGTGGATGACATTGGTCCATATGAAATCTTTGCAACATTTTCTTTGTGTATGTGGTTTGATGTAATAGGATTCCATCTTTTAGATGTTCAATCTGTAAGCCAAGGCAGAATTTCGTTTTGCCTAAGTCTTTCATTTCAAATTCTTTTGTTAGGCTTACAGATATCTCAGCGATCTCTTCAGGAGATCCAATGAGATTCAGATCGTCTACGTAGACAGTAATTATTACGAATCCTTTTCCTTTTATCTCATGAAGATACAAGGGCGGACTTTATTGTTGTTGAATCCTTGTTTAACAAGGAATTCGCTGAGTCTGTTGTACCACATCCTTCCTAATTGTTTGAGACCATACAGTGATCTTTGTAGCTTAACAGAGTAGACGTCCCGAGGTCTATCTTTTAGTTCAACAGGCACTGAAAAGCCATCAGGAAGTTTCATGTGTATCTCCTTGTCGAGATACCGTATAGATATGCGGTCACAACATCCATTAGTTGCATATCTAAACCTTCCTTTGCTGTTAAGCTTATCAGGAATCTGAAGGTGATCGCATCCATGACCGGTGATTATGTTTCGTCATAGTCAATACCCAGTCTTTGGGAAAAGCCTTGCGCTACAAGCCTTGTTTTGTAGCGTGCGATCTCATTTTTTAATTCCTTTTTCTTACGAATACCCACTTGTATCCCACAGGTTTGACACCAGTAGGTGTCTGGACTATTTGCCCAAAGACTTTGCGTTTCTGAAACGAGTCCAGCTCGGCTTCTATTGCTTGATTCCACTTTGGCCAGTCGTTTCTACATTTGCATTCAGCAACGGAATGTGGATCATGATCATCGTCGCTTCCGGCGACATGAATAGCAATGTGAAACGCGAAGTCATCGTCGACGACTGTACTCTTTTTGTCCAATACCTCCCATGTACGTACATAATTTAATGATATTTCAGTTTCTCCCAACAGTTCCTCTGCAGTGGATTTCGAGAGGGGAGAGGATATGGACACGAGCCCGTTTCTCTGTGGGGGTATCGTCCCAAGGTCTCCGGATATTTTTCTTTTTCTTGGATTTTTATCCTTGGAGCCTGGTGGTTTGCCTCTTTTTTGTTGAGGTGCAGCCACTTCTGCTGCTGGTGGATTGCATCCATCATTTGGGATGTCAATCCTAGCTGGAGTGTTTGCAGCAGGGATGTGTTATCTGACAATCTTCCAGTCGTCAGTAAACGAGTCCGGTAATCTATGAACTGTGTTCTGGATGTGCAAGATCTTCATGATCTCATCATCACATTGTTTTGTTACTAGGTCGTAGTGGGTCAAACTTTTTGTATCCCACGTTAACATTTGCTTCGCGCTAGACTTTTCGATGTCTAGGCCCATTTTGGGGAAATATGTCTCATCAAAGTCACAGTCTTCAAGACGTGCCTTAAAAGCGTCCCCCGTTTGGGGTTCTAGGTATCTTATAATGGAGGGTGAGTCAAACCCTACATAAATACCTAAGCGACGTTGAAGGCCCATCTTGGTCCTCTGGGGTGGTGCAATGGGGATATAAACTGCGCAGCCGAAGATTCTCAAGTGAGAAATGTTCGGCGGCGTTCCATATGCAAGCTGCATTGGGGAGAGACTCTGACACTCTGAGGGTCTTATTCTTATTAGTGATGCAGCATACAGAATTGCATGTCCCCATGCATCCACCGGTAACTGGGATTTCATTAGCAATGGACGTGCAATCTATTTGAGTCTTTTAATTAGCGACTCAGCTAACCCGTTCTGGGTGTGAAAATGCGGCACCGGATGTTCAATTTCTATTCACGTTGCTTGGCAATATTCTTGAAATGACTGAGAGGTAAATTCTCCTGCATTATCCAGACGTATTTTCTTTATTTGGTTGTTTGAAAATGCGCCCGCAACTTTATTATTTGTGCCAAGAGCTTTGGAAAAGCTAAGTTGCAGGTTGAAAGTAGACACACATACGAGTATTTCGAAGATGCATCAATCAGTACCATAAAGTACCGAAAGGGCCCACTAGGGGGTGGATAGGTCCACAAAAGTCTCTGTGTATTCTTTCGAGGAAGCTAGGAGACTCGATATCCACTTTAAGTGGTGATGCCTTGTTATTAATTTACCCTTGAAGCAGGGTACACAAGGGAATTCTCCCTTCTGAAGAATTTTTTGGTTCTTCAGATTATGCCCATGGGATTGTAATAAAATGCGGTGCATCATCACAGATCCAGGGTGGCCAAGTCTGCCGTGCCAAAGTAAAAATTTGGCTGATGTCGGGTACTTTAGGTGCTCCGTCAGATTTGCTTTCTCTCTCCGAATCTTTGTATGGTGGAGGCCCGAGGAGAGGCTTTCAAAACGTTCATGTATGGTTTTAACTCCATTTTCTTAAGACGTTACATACAGTAATTCATTTTCTTTTGCATTTGTTGTTTCCAAGTGGAATCCGTTCAGGCGGATATCTTGAAACTTAGTAAGTTTCGCTTGGAATTCGGAGAGTATAATGCATCTTTAATTTTAATTTCTGTTCCTTTGGGAAGCAACAAGGTTGCATTCCCAGAACCTTCAATTATATTCGATGGCCCTGAAATGGTATTTACAGGGCTCTTATACGGTGTAATGTTATGAAAGTTGCATTTATCCCGAAGGATCGTATGTGTCGAAGCACTGTCTACCAAGCAGTCATGAGAGCATTCCATATAAAAGATGAGTAAGACATTTGCGTTCAGAAACTAACTTTTATTCAAATGAAATCAAATTACATTAAAAAGCTCTCATAAGATAAATTGTTCTGAATAAAATGCTAAGATAAATAAATTAGGCTAATCAAGCATGTCCTCTGATTCGAAGTCTTTTGCTGTGAACTTGACTGCATTGTTTGCAGCCACCAGGTTTGATTCAGTATTCTTTTTCTTGCTTTGTTTATAAAGCTCCTGGAGTTGTAGTGGGGTCCGACACGCTCTAGACCAGTGGCCTGTCATGCCACAACTGTGGCACTGGTCTTCCCAATCCCTCTTGGGTGGGGGTGCGTCTTTTTTATTTTTGTCATTTCTGCGCCAGGAGAACTTGCGCTTCCCTTCATTCTTTTGTTGTTGTGCTTGGCCCTTGACTCTTTTGTGTTGTCTCCCTTTCTGTGGTCTTTATTTTCTTTTATTATCTCTCTTCTTTTTGAAAGAAGAGATATGGTGAGCTTCTGGTAGAGGGGCAGTGCCAGGAGGGCGCATATTGTGAGTGGCGAGAAGACGCTCTCTGTTTTTCTCAGCCATGAGTAAACATGACAGCAGTTCAGAATACTTGATGAACTTGTGTTCACGGTATTGCTGCATAAGTATCGCATCTTTTTCATGTAAATACGTATACGTCTTTTCCAGCATGCGATCTTCTGATACTTTCTCACCACACAACTTCAGGCGTGAGGTGATGCTAAAAAGTGCTGAGTTGTACTCAGCAACGGACTTAAAGTCCTGCAGTCTCAGGTTCTCCCACTCATATCGTGCCCTTGGGAGTATAACATCTTTTTGATGTTTATACCTATCCTCGAGGGCAGTCCACAGCTCGAGTGGATCTTCGACCGTAAGGTATTCAGCCTTTAAGGTCTTGTCCACATGTCAGCGAATATAGATGATGGCTTGCGCCTTCTCTATATCGCTTACATTTTCTTTTTCTGTTACAGCAGCAATGAGGGACTTTGCCCATAGGTGAAACTTTACATCTAGCTGCCAGCTCAGATAGTTTCTACCTGATGCATCCAACACTTCGAAATCAACGCTTGCAATTTCAGCCATTTATCTAGCAGAGCATAAACATGCATGAATTAATATTTTAATAAAAAAAACATTTTCATGCGGAGGCAATATTTAATGAGGGGCTAAATGCGTGGATCGGCCAGGCCCACATAAAAAGAGTCCAAAGTCCATACAGTCCATATTACACATAAAAGGAAAATACAACTCCGTGGGTCCCATATGATATCTCCGGCTTCAATTGTGGCCTCTGTCTCTGTAACGACCCGGTCCCTGGGATACCGGATAAGTACGAATCCGTATCAGGTATTCCCGAAGAGGCGAATGTTACGTAGAAAGAAAGAAAAGAAGAGAGTAGGAAGAACACTGCAGGTACTACGCACGTGCTGGGAAGTACAAGTAAAATTCCGTCACAGATAAAAACACAGAGAAAATAACAAAAGTACAATATTCCATTTTATTGATACAGTTTAACAAAACATGAATTTCCCAACCTTTAGAATGACATTTTATATAGATTAAAAAACATGGAAGAATGAGAGTTACATGGCATAGAAACATGCTCACTGATCCATAATAATTACATGTGAGGGAACCTAGCATGAGAATAATGCCTACAATGTAGGTCATTGCATCGTAATAGCTTAGCATTACATAAATTCTAAATGAGGGAACATGGTAAAAAGAGGACATGGAAACAATTAATATTGCATGCTAGATGCAACAATATCAAGGCATAGAAATGGAATTTCAACATAGTTAATTTCTACATTGTCAATATGGAAAGATAGTATGGTAATATCGTGTGAACATGGCTTAGTCCAATCTAACACTAAACAAGAGTTGAGTTCCCTTACTTAGCAAAGTGCATAGTACAAAATAGTGAAGAAACATAAAGGATTCATTTACAAGGCATATGGTGAAATTATGTGGTAATTAGCATGAAGTTCTTTTAGTGGCATGAAACTAAAACCAATTGGTATGAATATTTTTATGAAACATATTAATTGATCTTTCACAATATACCACAACATACAAGTTTACAAGATGAGTATTAACACCAATTTAATGAATTCATCAACTACTTCAAGAAGCATGCAAATGAAGTAAAACAACATAACTAGATGGAATCATATACAAGAATTCTAATGTATGACAACATGAATAACTTCCAATAAAGCAAGATGATAACATGAAAATATTGACCAATTAATTTACTACAGTGGTAAACATGCAAATTATAGTAAGGAAATGTGTGTCTTAATTAAAGATAAAATGGAAATTACCATGAGTAAAATAAGATGTCATAAGAGTTATGATCCTACCTTAAAATTTCACCATTTACTTCTTTAAAAAGTTTTCATTCTCTCATCTATCCTCTTTCTTCCCCCTTTAGGCCAAAACTATTGACATACTCAATTATTAGAAGAAGAAGAAGAAGCTTGAAGAGGGAAAAGTTTAGGGTCATCAAGGATTAAGAAGGGCAAGAGAAATTTTTGGAGGACTAGTTGAGATATGGAATTCCTACTGGGTCACGCGTTGACGTGCCCCACCGTTGACTTTTCAGGTTGATTCTTTGAGTTGGAGGCACCTAGACTCAGTTGGTTGGAGTTGCGGGTTGTGAGAAGTGTGGATGACCTGGGAGTATTGTTGTATTTGGGTGAGACGTGAGTTTTTGTACCTCATTGAGATGTGGGTAATATTGTATATGGATTTGTATAAGGAAGTTGTATATGAACAAGTTTTATTTATATACATCAGTGCTTGAGTTGTTGGTTCTCTTGTGTTTTGGGTTGACTGGAATGCTATATGTACTATCCCTGCAGTGCGCAGTGGACCTGCTTGTTTTTGTAATTTCGTATTTTCTTCGTAGCACTCGTCTCTTTGGGAATACCTGATACGGATTCGTACTTATCGGGTATTCCGGGGAGCGGGGCGTTACAGTCTCCATGGAAGTTGGTCTTCTGTCTTTGACATTTACATAAATTTCTCATTACAATTTCTCTCAAAAATAAAAGAAAAGTGCGGAAAATAAAATGTGGGACTTAAACAGCCGATCCAAAACCACATTTAGCCATTCATGCAGAAATATTGTGCTCATCAACATTTTCATTCACAGACATCACAGGCAGTTATATTCGCATGAGGATAAATAATTTAATCACTTAATAATTATTGGACCACTGGGCAACGTCATACACTGTTAGGTTAGGTGACTAACGGCAGAGCGGTCGCATGATCTTCCTGATTTTTAAGTTTTAAATATAATACACAACCACGCATATAATATCCACAGAATTTGCCAGTGATGTAAAGCATGTAAAGATAATTTTACATGAAAACATCATTCGATGCAAGGGTTGTAAGGTATGTGGGTTTAATCAATCAGATTGAATAAGAGCCGTACAATGACATTTTCGACGTAGAAGGAAAAGGTTTTTCCTTTTTAAATCATCCCAAAAAAACCACCAAAAGTCCCCAATAAACCCTTATATGTCCACTATTTTCCCATAATATACCGTGATTTTTCACGAATTTATAGTCCCACAAACGCCCTTTTTAATTAATTTTTAGCCCAAAAATTCTTTTAAGGCTTATTTTTAGCCTTCGCCCTCCCTCCCGTTTCCTTTTTTTTCTTTTTGGAAGAAAAACAGGCCTGCTGGCCTGAAGCCCGCAGGTTGGCTGCGAGCTTCAGGCCCGCAGGTTGGCTGCGGGCTTCAGGCCCCCAGTCAATAATTTTTTTTTTGAATCAGGGCTCAAAGGCCCGGTAAGGTTTTGGGGCGGCGGCTAACACCGCCGCCCGTACTGTCGCCGGATGGCGGTGGGCAGGGGCCGCCGGCCCCCTGCAGGGGGGACGGCGGGGGCCGCCGGCCCCTTGTAGGGGGTCGGCGGCGGCAGGGCACCGGCCGCCCCCCTGCAGGGGGGAGCGGACGCAGCGCCGGCTGCCCCTGCAGGGGGGACGATGGCAGGGCGCCGGCCGCCCCCTGCAGGGGGGAGCGGCCGCGGCGCCGGCCGCCCCCCTACAGGGGGTGCGGCCGTGGACGGTGGGGGGGAACCCTTAAAATTGGGTTTTTGGGATGAAAAATTCGTCGTTTTTAGGCGATCTAGCAAATCCCTGTAACGATCTTGCGAGATTTAGGGGTAGAACAATCATACGTATGATTAAAAACATCGTTTTTAGCGATTTTACCTCTATATCCGTTCTCTGGATATAACGACGTTTGAACTAAGCTCTACGCGGATGACGACGCTCGATTGAGGAAGCCTTGCACCGCGCGCGTGGATCTCCCGTCTCCTTTTGCCTTCGCAACAAACGAAAAAAATTGTGGAAAAGTTTTCTAGAGGCTCGGGCTGATAACGTGTTATGAATCAACTACTGGGGAAGGAGCCCCCAGCTCTTTATTTATAGGCAATATGGGAGAATATAAATATGGGCTACAATGATATGGTTATATCTCTAGAATAGCCCAGAATCTAAACCAACTCCGGTTAAATAACCGTTCACAACAGTTTGATTATCATTATTCAAAGCTTTGTTATTAAAACTTTTAAAAATCTGCACCGTTTCAACGGCCTTATATTTCAGCAACGGCTAGTTCGGCTATCCGTTGGTTAGTAATCAAATCTCAACCATTAGCCGTTACGTTGACTAAGTGAAACGATTATTCTACTTGAAAAATGGCATCGGATTCAACGCGTAGACGATTCCAATTGCGGACGTCTCCAAACTCCACCGCCATCACCGTCTTTTTTGATTTTATTTATTTTTAGTTAAGAAAACCAACAAAATGAAACAGAAAGATCCCTCCCGCATTTTGAATTTGCAAATTACACACGTAAGGAAACTATTGTTTTTAAAACATTCGGATCTTAAAATGGTTCAAGCTTACAATTTAAGTAACATGCGAATAAAATTGGAAAGAGTGCTATTTTGCAAAACATTTGAAAAAAAGATAGAAAAGAAACAAAAAGGAGAAAAGTCTAAATACACCCGGAGTCATTAACGCGTAATCCTCAATTTCGTGCGACTCAATCCAATGGCTGAGAGTTTGCCAGTTGCAATCTAAATTAATATCAGAAGAAAGAATCTTCCTCTCACTGCCCCTCTTTGCCCTTTATATAGCCCTTCTATTCTCTCTCATCTTCACAGGAAAAAAACCCTAACCCTCTCTACCTCTTTCATATTCTCTCTTCAAATTCTCTGCCCAAATAGTTTTCTCAAACCCTCAATCAAAGCAATGGCTTTCTCTCGGATCGCGGTGCTCGCGTTGATCCTCTCACTCTCGGTGACCTCACTGGCCCAGGCCCCAGGCGCCGCCCCCACCGTGTCGCCCCCCAAGCCATCCCCCAAAGCGGCACCCAAACCCGCACCGACAACCGCACCCGTAGCTGCCCCAACCGTCGCTCCGCCCACAGCGGCACCAAAATCCGCACCCGGCTCCAACCCCAACGCCTCCCCAGCATCCTCGCCCCCGGCCCCGCCCACCTCCATCGCCTCCCCGCCTACGGCCACTCCACCCAGCCCCAACTCTGCTCCCGCCTCCACCGTCAGCTTCTTAGCCGTCGCCGCAGCGTTCGCCGTCGCGATCGCCATATGAGAGAATGATCGAGATGTAGTTTGAATTTGATCATTTGACTGCGGCATCTTCTTCATTTACCATTTATTATTTATTTGTTTTTATTTGTTTGTTTTTATTTAAGTTTGTAGAGATGGGAGCCCGATGATGATGATATATATTGTTGGAGTGACGGTGTCGTTCATTGTAATATTCTTATTCTAGTCATTTTCTTTTTTCACATTTACTATTATTATAAATTTTTTTGTCAATTGTGTTGTCTCTGTTGTTCATTTTTATAATAATTTTAAGTTGCATTTCTGCAAAAAGTTAAAGTTGATGGTAGTTTTGAAAATTTGGTGCGACGAACTCTGCCCGGGTCAAACGGTGACCAGCTGGGGCCTCTCGACGAATTCGGTACGACTCTCGACGAATTCGGTATCGTTTTGGATTCGCTCTGTTAGGCGGTGACCAGAACCCGACGAGTTGATGGACAGCTGTAAGCTCTTTTTTAGGATACGTGTCGAAACCTTACATGAGTTGTCCCCGGCGGTTGCATGTGCGCTGCGTTGCGCTGCTTTTGGGATCAATCACGTGGGTAAGGGTACAGAGAGTTTCGAAAAGAGAATTGCTCCCTACACCGAATGTTCGGTGTAGGGAGGTGACGGTATTCCAAAAACAGCAAAAAAATTTGAATTAAGTGTCTTATCTTTCATTCTCGCTCTCTACTTTTTTCCAATATTAGGAAAACATCATCTCTCCACAACGAAGGGAGAGGTGTAAAAAGTGGTTCTCAAAGAAAATGCTACATACACCGAATACTCGGTGCATAAAAGAGACTTGTTTCCCAAATTGTGTTGAAAAATCAAATGACGGGTCAGAAATCATTCTCTCTCTCACTCAGTTTTTTTCCTTTTAAAGGAAACTGTCAAATACCTACACCGAGTATGAGGTGTATACAGTCCTCACCATCGGAAAAAAATGTTACCATGACCATGTTTTAAAGGGAATTGCTATTTGTACAGACTTTTTGCTGAATTTACGGACCACTTATTTATATGTTTGCTACTAAAAATTTGATGAGTCACGTACCCCTTCTCCACCGTTGTTGTCGAGAACCCCCGCGTCTCCGTCTCCGTCGACGCATGAGGTCGAGAGAGGGTGGGAGTTAGGAAGGGGGAATAATAAACGATGGAAGGGGGACGATTAAACGAGGTCCGTCGTCTTCCTCTGCTCGAGAAACCTAGGATTCTGTCGGTACATAGGGTTAAACGATAGAATTAAACGAAAGAATTTTCCCTCTTTGCCGCCGGGGTCCTCGGGTTAAAACCTAGGGTTCCTATGCACACAGACTTGAACGAGGGAGCCAGGAATCCTTCGACGATGAGATCCTGAAAGGAGTAGAAGTCGACGGCCTTCCGCCCCTCCTTGCTGTGTCAAGCCGGATTCGAGGGCGACACGTCGCAGAAGACGCTGTAAGAGGATGACCATCCGACGGAGGAGGCGGAGACGCCCTCCGACGACGGCGAGAAGCAGAGGTCTGACGAGCTGTAGGATCCGCCGTTGACCGAAACGACGTACATGAAGCCGTCGGCGAGCGGTCCTCGGCCGCGGCGGTGGAGGATGGGGACGCGACACGAAGGGGACGGGGGAGGTGTTGGGCAAACTTGTAAATAAGTGGTCGCTCAGCAAAACTTTTTTACTGAAAAACTTGTAAATAATGGTTTGTGAACTCAGTCAATGGGTCTGTACAAATAGATATTCCCTATTTTAAATGCAAACGACTTAGTAGTCTATTTCCTTGGCCCATGTTATCTTCCATATTGTTAAACCCCATCATGTAGGGATGAAAACAGAATGGCTCTAATCAGGCCGGGTCTAAGTCCTGACACTGGTCTCAATATATAACATGCCTAAAATCATGTCCGGCTTCAACTCCTAGGCTTCTTAAATGGCAATACAAACCATACCCTACATGTTTTCATGTCGATACTCGTACTTTTGGACTGGCTCTTTATTTTTTTTCAATTACAATTTCCAATATATGATTATTAACAATAACATAGCAAATAAAAAAATTTAGAGTAAAGCATGCATATAGCCTATAGGTTTAATGATATTGTTCACTAATTCCATAAGTTTCTTAATTTCATAGATTACTGTCAAAATCTATGCAATTGATATCTTTATTGAAGAGAAGTTACCCTATTAAGTTTTTACAGTTCTAATCTTACTTCCTGTTTAACTCTTCCTCTGAACGGTCTGTAATGCCCTACAAGCTACTGCACAAGTACTAGAGGGAGGGTGAATAGTACTTTAAAAATAACAAGGAGTATAATTCCTAATTATAATGCAAACAACTACCAAATCAATTTGCGGAAGCTTAAATTGAAGACAACAACAAAATTAACAATGCTAACAAGAGAAGTTACTGGGTTCGGATCCACCCAAGTCTCCCCGACTTGTTCCCGGTGATCCTATGTCCCAACCACCCGGATCCCTTCCGGATACTTAGGTTAGAAACCCTAACCCAAGATTTCCACTATGAAATACTTGTGAAAATCCTCCACAAGTCAAATCATACAAAATGTAATTTGTGACTCCCACAACCCGGGATCACAACCACACTCTCACAACCGAGAGTGAAACTTACAAATCAAATATGAAATGAAATAAGAAAACTTCTTACCGAACAAAATACCTATGCCTTGAGTATTGCTTACGAATTAGGGCAAGGATGATTTTGAGGAAGAAGTGGCACCAAACCCTAGCTCCAAGATGTAGATCAGCGATGGAGAGCTTTGGGGATGTTGGTGACCTAGAAACAAGCACTTGGCTTGGAAGGCTTCACACTCAATGAATCTCTCTTTGGAAGTAAGAGTTAGGAGAGATTATTGAATGGAATGAATGAGCTTTGAATGAGCTTGGAATGAATTCTTTTGATCTCTAAACTTGCAATAATATCAGCCTTGGCAGCAATGAATGCAGCCCATCAAGTATATATAGGATAGAGGAGAGAGAGAAAGAAATTCGAGTCATTAAATGCTCCAACGGCTCTTTTCTGAACCCAACTAGTCGGTCAAAGAACAACCACCGACCGACTAGTTCATCAACTAGTCGGTCGGTCAATTAACTTAAACCGACTAATGAGTGAACTGAGAAAAGATCAAAGTACAGACATATGGAACTAGTCGGTCTAAGAAGAGTAGCTGACCGACTAGTTTCACAACTAGTCGGTCGGTTACTCAACGTAGACCGACTAACAGATAAAACTGAAGTCTGAGCTAAAATAGACTTAGTCGGTCCAAGAACAAATGTTGACCGACTAATTCACCAACTAGTCGGTCACCAAATGAACATAGACCGACTAACAATAAACAGTAAGTATGGTGAAAATTTGGTATGTACAGTAAACTAAACTAGTCGGTCTAAGAAGGAAAGTTGACCGACTAGTTCATCAACTAGTCGGTCGATCAATGAACACAGACCGACTAATGATAAACAGTAGCTTAGGTTCAAATGTGCATGTACAGGGAAAGCTCAACTAGTCGGTCACAGAAGCATCACTGACCGACTAGTTCACAAACTAGTCGGTCGGTGAGTCAACTTAGACCGACTAACTGTAAACAGTAAAGAGCTATGAATTAACTGACTGAAACTAGTCGGTCCAAGAAGCTTGGCTGACCGACTAGATCACCATCTAGTCGGTCAGTTCTTCTTCTTGAACCAACTAACATGCACAAGAAGTCCCGAATCGAAGCGCGAATCTTCGGAAAGAATTGTATAGACTTCTACTATGATCCTAGAGCTAAGATATGAGCGTTATGAAGAATTAAAACGTAAGACCTACTCAAGGCTTAACATTCTACGAAATAAGCTTAAAGACTATAAATAAAACTTGACGATACCGTCTTCTATAGCTTCAATCGAATCTTCATGACTTCTAAATAGGTCCATAAGCTTCAGCGAAGCTTTAGACGAACGATCACGTGCTTTGAGAAGTCTTGAGACGTCGTAATTGATATTCATATGAATTTGGCGACGATCTCCATAACTGCGCTCACAAAGTGTTAGTTCACGTTATGTTTATGTTTGTTCATCATCCAAAACCAAATCCGGGGAGTCCAATATCCAACATTCTCCCCCTTTTTGGTGATGACAAACTAACATAAATAATAATCAAAAATATTAATTCAAATGAAATTTACTTACTCCCCCTGCATTGATGACACGTTAATTCCAATTTAAACAAAAATAATACGCATCAAGCAGACGAGTGAAGTATATTAAATGAGAATCGACTATTGAATTATTGAAATACCAAACGTAGGTTATTGAAATATCGGATTTGAAAATCTATTTATACATCTTAACTCCCCCTGAATCTTACACATCAAGTTAGATTCTTGGAAAAATGCTTTAAATTTTCTTTTAGCACATCGATATTATTATATCTCTCCCCCTTTGGCATAAGCAAAAAGAGCGGGAGGATAACAACAACAACAATGGCCTCAAATTAAAAGCACGGGAGTCGTAGAATACGACGACGGTTCAAGTGACACCAAAGAGAAAATACGAATAGAATCAAGGCATGTCAATGAAACCATAGTCGAAAAATCGTAAAATGAAATCATCAAAACTCAAAACAATTTAACGGATTGAGTTATGGAATATACTCTCCAATATCAACATTCTTGGTTAATTTAGTGCATGGAAAACAATTCTATGTTTCCATAGAAGAAATTTCTATTAAACCAAGTTATTGTCGTCGAGCGACGAATTCAGACATCAGAGACATAAAGAATTATAAATTGCACAATAGAATGAAATGTCAAGTGCGATGTATATATATATATATATATATATATATATATATATATATATATATAATATGAAGCAGAGTACATCACCGACATACAAAACATCGATCGACTGATCGGGGCACAAAAATACATCATCATATCACAGATATCGGAGTGTCAACAAAAAATACACCATCATCAAAAGACATCCAAACACATCATCAAAAATATCAGAAAGACATCAAAATGACCCAAAATACATAGCCACCCATACTATCCTACCCAACATCTCTCACAACTAGATATGTCATCCAATGAGTATCGGGAGAGGCCTCGAAGAAACTCAAGAGGCAGCGGGAGGATCAGAAGCAACTGCAGGCTCAGCAGGAGCAGAGGAGGTGACTGGATCAGCAGGAACGTCCGAAAGATCAGCAGGAGCGACGGTAGAAGTGGCGATCTCTGGAGCAGCAACCGTAGTGGCCTCGGGAGCACCAGTCGGAGTATCCACAACAGGAGTGGCGGCAACAGGTGTGCTCTCGGGGGCACCAGCAGACGAAGCAGCAACAGCAGCACCGGAAGAGGAAGCACCAGCAGCAGTACCAGAAGGGCCCTCGGGGGCACGAGTCGAAGCACGACAAAGCTCCTCAACGTCCTCCTCAGCCAACTCATCCAACTCCTCATCCTCAGACACAGAAGGAGGAAGCTCAACACCCATCAGACGAGCCATACGGCAAACTACCTCCTCGGTACGAGCCAAGCGAGACTCGTGACGACGAAGTAACCGTACAACATCATCAAGGGTGGCAGAGGGAGCAGCAGAGGCACTGGCAGAGGCAGGGGCAGACGCTGAAGGTGTCGTCCTCTGAACGTGACGAAGCGCCGCAAGAGATTTCTTGACGGCAGTCGCGTTCAGGGGAGGACCAAGGGGACGCTCATCGTCACGAGGCAAAGTGACACGGAAATGGCGAAAGACAAGGGTCAACATGCACGGAAATGGGATATGAGCCGATTTAGAGGACTTGCGAATACACTCGAAAGAATCAATCTTATCGAGTATAATGCGAGCCCAATTAATCGAGCTCCCCATGAAGATAGCATAAATCAGCTTCAGAAACGGCTGGGATGGTAGAGATGAGGAGCCGTACTTGGGAAGCAATCACGACTTCAGAATCAGATTTAGGACCCATGCATTCGGTTTGAAAGATTTTGATGGCACGCCAATCATGGCAGGAGGAATCTGGTGGAAAATCTCAGAGAGGACGGTCTGATCTAAGGAAGAAATATCGTCAACAGAGATATCAGAGGGGAGGAGGCCAGACGAAGAGATACCCAAAATCTCTCCTAAGATTTCCGCTGTGAGGACTATAGGAGTCCCCAAAACGGTCGTCTCAACAGAGTGGGTCTGATCGTACTGACCCCGGATCCTATTCGCATAGAAAAGCTTCACTAATCTAGGGTACGGGTGAGGATTCGCCTTCGGGTCATATCGAAGATAATCGAGAAGATCTGACGACGAAATAAGATCAGCTAACCCAATGAAGTCACTGAACTGGACGAAATGCTCCAGAAGCAGCGGGCAATGTTCGATACGGTTGTACGCCGCGAGACACAACGGGTTGTCGCGACACAACGAAATATCGACACCGCCCACCGGCATCGGAGCCTTTCCCTTAGGCTTATGGGTAGACGTACGAGGGTGGGTGCTAGACTCGGGATGGGTAGGAGGAGTGGGTTCCCTATGAGTCTCTGTCTCGGGGTTATACTCCGTATCGGAATCGGTAGGAGTATGGAATGAAGAACGAGAGGTAAGATCTTTGGTCTTGGGCTTAGGCTTGGGCTTGGCTTGACCTCTAGGCTTGGCGGTCGTCGTCCTCTTCTTCTTGAGAGGAGGTGAAGACGACGAAGGTTGGGTGATCTTGGCACGACGTTTCGGAGGGGTTGGATGATCGGGATCCGAAGGGTTTTGTTCTACGGTTATCGACGAGGGGCTAGAGGGAGTGATCGGGATTCGTGTTCGGGCCATAATCTCGGCACAACACGACACAAGAGATCGAACAAAAGAACCCTAGCCAAAATGAGAATGAAACCCTAGAAGCCCTAGATACCCTAGAAACCGAACTAACCCTAGCCCTAGGAATGGAAAACTAACCCTAGATAGGAGAGGGAGGAGAGAGGGTTACCCTAGGAGGAAGAACGGCGGCCGGCGATGGCGGAGGAGGTCGGAAAGTGGCCGGAAGTCGAAAAGACAGCGAGGGGTCGGGGGTTTTGATCTGAGGGAGAAACGTTTTGATCGACTGGAATGAAAACAAACCGACTAAACTGAGTTTAAGTCGGTCGAGAGTTCAAAAGACCAAACAGTCCCTGGCACAACTAGTCTGTCACAGTTCAAGCACTGACCGACTAGATCACGATCTAGTCGGTCGGTCAATGAGCTTGAACCGACTAGTTGCAAACAGAGGCTGAAACCAAGTTTAACTGACAAGAATTAGTCGGTCTGTGTTCATTTACTGACCGACTAGATCTCAATCTAGTCGGTCGGTCACTGAACATGAACCGACTAAAGAGTTAAAATGGAGAGGAAACTCAAAAAGCTTGAGTTAGTCGGTCTAAGTTCTTCTACTAACCGACTAGATGAGCATCTAGTCGGTTGGTGGTTGAACTGAAACCGACTAAAAGAGTCCAAAAGTTGATAATCAAGTTCTCTCCTTAATACGCTTGGACGATATATCGCAAAACTCTCAATAATCATCTAAACTACCCCATTAAACATCGAAATCTTAAATACGACATTCAAAACATGAATTCGAGCAAAAAATTCAAAATATCACATAAATTCCCGAAAAATCCAATAAGTCTAGCATGAACAAAATATTTCAAAATATAATAGCATGCAAGAATATTGAACGAAACATGAATCCTATATCTCGGATTCACCCATAATCCCCAATTCTCGACGCAACCGCACAAATGAGTCCTCCTTTAGGGGTTTCGTGAAAATATCGGCGATTTGCTTTTGGGTTTCAACGTACACTAAAATGATGTCCTTTTTAGCAACATGATCATCTAAAAAGTGGTGTCGGACATCTATGTGTTTCGAACGGGAATGGTGTACCGGGTTCTTGGAAAGACATATTGCACTTTGGTTGTCAACCATGATAGGGCAAGTATCACAATTTATACCAAAGTCTTTAAGTGTGTGTCTCATCCAAAGAACTTGAGCACACGCGGCACCGGCGGTAATGTATTCCGCCTCGGTGGTTGAAAGTGATACGGAATTTTGCTTCTTAGAAAACCAAGAGACAAGGGAATTTCCTATAAAATGGCAAGTGCCACTAGTACTTTTCCTGTCGGATTTGCATCCCGCATAATCGGCATCACTATATGAGATTAACTCATATGTGCTAGATTTCGGATAAAGTAATCCAAAATCTAAAGTGTAACTTAGATAGCGAAAAATACGTTTTACCGCTACTAAGTGAGACTCCTTAGGTTGAGACTGATAACGAGCACATACGCATACGGCAAACATAATATCGGGCCTACTTGCGGTAAGATAAAGTAAACTACCTATCATACCTCGATATAGACGAATGTCTACATCCTTACCGCCCGTATCCTTATCAAGATGCGTAGTCGTGCTCATTGGAGTCTTTTTCCCGGAGGCACTCTCCATTCCAAATCGCTTAAGCAACTCCACCGTATACTTCGTTTGGTGGATGAAGATTGCATCGTCCATTTGGCGAATTTGGAGACCTAAGAAATATTTGAGCTCACCCATGTGGCTCATCTCAAATTGTTCCTTCATAACATTAGAAAACTCTTCGCAAAGAGCAAAGTTAGTAGCACCGAAAATGATATCATCAACATATATTTGAACTAAAATTATATCATTATTCGAATGCTTAACAAAAAGTGTAGAATCGGCTTCTCCCATTTTAAAATTCAAATCCAAAAGAAAATTCTTTAGGCGATCATACCAAGCTCGAGGAGCTTGTCTCAAACCATAAAGAGCTTTCTTTAGTTTAAAAACATGATTTGGAAATTTTTCATTTATGAAACCCGGAGGTTGAGAAACGTAAACTTCCTCAACAACATCTCCATTTAAAAATGCAATTTTAACATCCATTTGAAATAATTTAAAATACTTATGGCATGCAAAAGACAATAATAATCTAATTGATTCTAACCTAGCTACCGGAGCGAAGGATTCTTCGAAATCAATACCTTCCTCTTGACGGTAGCCTTGAGCAACTAACCGAGCTTTGTTCCCGACGACGACTTGGTTTTCGTCGGTTTTGTTCTTGAAGATCCACTTTGTCCCTATGACGGTGTGGTTCTTCGATGGCAATGGAACAAGCTCCCAAACTTCATTCCTCTCGAATTGAATGAGCTCCTCCTCCATGGCTAAGATCCAAGCGCTATCTTCGCATGCTTCATTAACGTTCTTTGGCTCTATCGAGGAGGCAAAGGCACAATGAGCGAAGTAGTTCACTTGCGATCTCGTCATGACACTATCATAAATATTGCCAATGACTTGCTCATGAGGATGGTCACGAACGGTATGAAGCCGTTTGGGAATACCTTGGTCACTAGGAACATTCTCAACAACTTCATTAGATGGGTTAGTCTCAATAGAATCAATGGAATCATTAGACTTAGAATTATCAAACGAATCACATAAAACATCCATTGAATCATTATCATTTGAAATTCTAGTTGGAACAAATCCTTCATTAAATGAGACATGAAGCGACTCCTCGATCGTTGAGGTTCGTTTGTTGAATATCCGGTAGGCTTTGCTACGCGAAGAATATCCAACAAAAATCCCCTCATCGGATCTTGGATCGAATTTGTCCAAACTACCATACGTGTTCTTAATAAAACATTTCGAACCAAAAACACGAAAATGTTTAACTTGAGGCAACCTACCAAACAATAATTCATAACCGGTTTGTTTAGTGCCGGGCCTCAAAAGTATTCTATTAAACACATAGCAAGCGGTGTGTACCGCTTCCGCCCAAAATTGATGGCCAAGTTGGCTATCATCAAGCATAGTGCGAGCACACTCCACTAGCGTCCTATTCTTTCTCTCAACTACACCATTTTGAGGAGGTGCACGAGGGAAAGAGAAGGTGTGTGTAATACCAACTTCATCACAAAATGTCTCAAAAGACTCATTCTCAAATTCACCTCCATGATCACTACGAATAGTGACAATGGTGGTTCCTAAGAGATTTTGTACTTTCTTAACAAAAATTGTGAAGTTTTCAAAAGCTTCATTTTTATTACACAATGAAAATACCCATGTAAATCTCGAATAATCATCTACGATGACAAGTCCATATCTTGCATTTCCTAAGGAAACAACTCTAGTTGGCCCAAATAAGTCTAGATGTAATAGCTCTAGTGGCCGTTTAGTAGAAATGCTTTTCTTAGGTTTAAATGAAGATTTAGGAAGCTTGCCACGTTGACAACAATCACAAAAACTTTTCTTTTCAAAAACGAGCTTCGGAAAACCTTTAATGGAATTTAATTTTGAAAGCTTATAAAGTGTTCCAAAGTTCACATGTCCAAAGCGTCGATGCCATAAGTGTTGTTCACTTGTGTTGGCAACGAGACATTGTTCATAAGGCTTAGGAAGATCCAAAATATAAATATCTTTATGACGAGTGCCGGAAAATAATAATTTATCATTATCTTTTCTTAAAATATGACACAATCCTTTCGCAAAGCTAACTTTGTAACCTTTGTCACAAAGTTGGCTTATTGAAATAAGATTATGATTTAAGCCATTAACAAGATAAACATCACTAATTAAGGGTTTAGATGGGTTACCCACTTTACCAGCACCTATGATGGTTCCGGTCTCGTTGCCTCTAAATACGACGCGGTTTCTATTTGCGATGGGAACCACTCCGGAGAGCAAACTAGCGTCACCCGTCATGTGTTTTGAACACCCGCTATCGAGTATCCAATTTCCCTTGGAGCTAAATTTAAATTTGTTGCTCCTTTTCTTTTTCTTTTCCTTGAGTACCTAAAGATAGAGAATTTCATATCATGGTACCCAAGGTCATTGGGTCCAAAAGATTAGACCTTTGGAGCCAAGTCCAATTGGACTTAGACTTCCCCGCATAATTTCTACTATGCACACAATCCGAAAAATAAGCATTCATATACATTTGTTTTTCATCCATGCTTGTGTCCTTTGGGCTCCAAATTGTGAAAATCTTGGGAGCCCTCATCCTATTGGGTGCATGCATGCGACGTTGATTTCTACGTGATGCATGTTGTGGATAGGCATAAGGAACATGATGGAATGGTGCACGACGAGAATTATTCATATGATGTTGTGGTTGAACATATGCATGTGTGGGAACACGTGCGTGAGGGTGTCTCACATGGTGTGCACGTGCCCGAGAATGTGTCGCATAAAAATCATCATATGTGTGAGCCGGTGGAGTAGGACGTGTGTTCCTACGTGGCATGGTATTTGTGTACATATAAGCATGCCCCTTCTTTGGAGGTCCACCCAAAGTGGGTTTCTTTCCGAAAGAGGGTGTGGACGAGGTGGAAGCACCATTGGTAGATGAACTACCAATAGAGTGTTTGCTACCACTCGTAGAGTCACCGGAAGTTGGCCTAACAAAAGTAGTGGCCGATTTGGATGGACATCCCATCGTATACCCCAAGCCAATGTGGTGATTGGCCGGAAGTAAGTCACTTAGGATTTTATCCAAATGGTCCTTACCCTTATTGAATCTATTAATTCGGCCTAACGTGTTCTCATATTTCTCTTTGAGAGAACGCATAGAAGTATCCAAGTTGGATACTTGCGATGTGAGCACATAAACACGAGATTTAAGATTCTCATTCTCAATACTCAAAGTCGAGTTTTGAGAAGTTAAATCCGCTATCTTATGTTCTTCCGGATCTTCAATGCAAACATGTTCAAGTTTAGATTTGAGATCAACAATCTCATTTCTTAACTCTTCAACAACGGTGTCGTTGTTGGTGATGATAGTCTTAGGCGAGGTTTGAATGCTAGCTAGGTCATCTTTTACTTTAGTATATCTATTTACTAATTTAGTGTATTTAGACCATAATTGAGAGTTAGCATTCCTAAGATCATCCATAGTTACCTCATCGCCTTCGTCGTCACTATCATCGGAAGAGTAGGATCCTTGAGCATGCTCCTCTCTTGCCATGAAGCACATGTGTGCTTGCTCCACTTGCGAGAACGCTTGGAATTGCTCCAGCGTGACCAGATGTGTCTCTGGTCTTCCCTCAGAACAAGAGTCGAAATCTTCATGGATGATTGTGGCATCTGGGTCCCTGCTAGTGAATTGATTAAACCGGAGGACGCACAAGGAGCACGCCTTCCACTCCCAAGCGTAGGAGCGTCAATGCAATAAAGAATAACCGGTGAGTACCGGGTCGGATCACAGGGACAAGTCGTTCTACATTCGCAAGTTTGATCGATAAAGAAAAATAAAGCGTGTTACAACCGCCTCGCTAACGGTGGAAAAGTGTGGGAAAAATGTGTGGTGAAATTACAATCTTAACCTAAATTGGTAGGGTTAGATAACCAAATGGGAAGTTAGGATAGCTAGGAGAGAAAGCACGGGTTGTGGGTTCACTAAGTTTGGTGTTAATCAAGCTCTAATTACCGCATATAACTCAATTGATTATCCGGCTAAGGAAACTCAATCGGAAAATTTAGCATTCAAGAACGCAATAATTAGCAATAGGGATGGATGTATCATCATAGCACTAATCAAATTAGGATCATGGTCTCTTCTCAAAGAGTGCCCACTTGGGTCTTAGCCAATAAAATTGTGCCCTAATAAACACCCAACATCAACAATGAAAATGAGCAAGAGGGAATTAGAGCCAAGATTAACAACCCATCATCATGAATCACAATCCACACCAATCACACTACTCAATCATACTAAACAAGATGAAATTCATAGACAAATTTATCTCAAGTTCATTACAATAGAGAGATATCAAAATACAGATGGGAAGAGGAAAGATCTCACCCAAGATCTCCCCAAATGAGCCCTTGACTCCTCCAATTTGCTCCTTCACCAAGCTTTACAAGCTCCCATGGTCTCCAAGCCTTAGCCCTAGCCTCTTGGGAAAGAAGAGGGGCAAACCCCCCCAAAAAAAAACAGTGAAAAACGAAGAAAAAAACGAAGCTGAGCTGCTCCCCTTCGCAACAGGCAAAAATTAACTCAAAATTCGCACTAAAGGGCTTGCGGGTCGGGTCGCATGGGCGCCCGACCCGCGCCCGAATAATTTTCCACCCGCCTAGCGGGGGGCACGCGCGGAGCGCATGCCCCCGCTCCGCCCTTTGCGCTCGCAGCAGCGGGCCGGCCGCTTGGTCGGCCCGGAAGGCAGAGTTTTATTTTTATTTTTTTATTTTTTAAATATCTAAACTGCAGCGGGCCGGCCCGCAAACGTGGGCTTTTTTAATTTTTTAATTTTTCTCTTTTTTTCTTTTCAAAATTCCAAAAATCCAAAAACTCCTTTTTGCTCCAAATAAATCCCCAAAATACCCAGAAATCCCAGAAAAATCCCAGAAAATTCTGGAAAATCTCCAAGACTCCTAGGAGTACCTGAAAAATAGGAGAATGAGAAATTAGTCTTTATGATAAGAGAATTAATATAATGACTATTATAAATTAATATTGACATCCAATAATCCATTTAAATTATTCACATGCTTAAATAATTCCCAAAAAATGGCGATATGATCACAATAATATCTGGAGCATATGAAAAATATTAGGAAGCCAATAAAGACGATAAAATCTATATTTTATGCCAAGAATGAGAGTAAGCTCCTAAAATGATATGAAATGAAAATATACCCAAAAAGAGCAAGTTTAAGCCTAATCTTTAGCGCAAAATGGGGGTAGTTAGGGGGTATAAATATACACTTTTCACTCCGAATCACACCCCAACTAGCTTTTTGCTAGTCCTTAGCAAAATATGCGATAAATTCGGATTAAAGTGAAAAACATGCACCAAACTCAAGATATCATCATGACATACCCTAAATAATATTTCTAAATGATTTCAAAGCCAATATACAGTATGAAAACAAATGACATTCTCCTCAATCCAATTCAAAGACAAGTGAAGTAATAAGCACCGTATCGCATTCTTTGGGATATATCACAAATGACAAAGTTTCTAACTTTCATGGAAATGGCCAAAACAAAAGAAATTCATCTAAGTGGTGGGAAATGAGATTGCATCACTCATGTTGCTTATTCTTTCATTTATTCATTCATTTCTTTTATTTTCTTTTTTCTTCTTTTTTGTATTCTCTCTTTTTGGATGTTTATGTTTTGCATTCACGTGATAACGCTATGAAATGCAAACACCGCCCCCTTTTGCATACACGTGATAATGCTATATAGGCAAAGAGATGGGATGATCCCCTAAATCACATCTTTGGCGTCCTCCCCAATGTTTCGTGGGGCACCGGCTACTCGATTTGATTAGAAAAAACCATTCGCTTATATAACTCTCTTTCTCATTCCAAACATGAATTATCAACTCATCCACCCACTCCTTAAGAGGAAAACAAGACATAACCAAATGGCCACGCCCAATCCAATTAAAAACTAAGTCATTCATCCTAATTCATGCAACCACTTACACCAAACTATTCCCAAATTATTTCAAAGAGATATCACGATGTATAAAATAGCTTCATACATGGCATATTAGCATTTGGATCCAAATTGGAAAAGAAATTAAAACGTGCCAATCAAACATCCAAGAAGTTGCATGTCATTAAGCATGTAGGGACTAAACATGAAGCTAGCGGCATAGAGACAAGGAAGACAAATATGATATGCAATAAATAGCAATGGGTGATGGCGAAATGGAGGTATCTCAAAAAAAATTTAAGCTAAAATCAAAATCCTAACAATCCTAAAGATTCTAACACTCTCCCCCCAACTTAAAATAAGCATTGTCCTCAATGTTGGGAGAGTATTAGATCTTGGCAAAAGATCATAGCAAAGAAAAGAAAAGCATACGAAAGCACTAAAATAAAATATTTATTTATTTACAGTATTGGAAAGAACACACCGTGGCAAAAGGCGGATCTCGAATGTATAACGGTGGAGGCAACTGCTCGATCATATCCTTACGCTCCTTCGCGAGCATCGCCACGTCCAATGCCCTACCTCCATTGCGGGCATTAGTGGCAAGCGACACAACCCCGAGCATCTCCTTATGATGGGTTCCTGCCAAATGGGGGAGATAGGTCGTGTCAAAAATAATTGGGCGAGAGCGCCCGTCCAAGTGAAAAGCTTGCCAAAATGGGTCGTCGAAATGAATAAATGAATTCACGATCAAATGACGACAATCCGAATCATTATGATATGTAATTAAATAATTTGATTCGGGGGTGGAGGGAAAAGAAAGATGGAAACTTTCCTGAGATGTGATGCTAGGCTCGGGATGATGCACGGCCTTAAGAGGAGATGGAAGTGGCTGCAGAGAGAAAACTGGAGTAGGAGGGAGCTCGGGCTCAATATATACCATGTCACAATCCCCGTCACTATCCTCTTCCTCGACATCAATATCAACATCAACAATCTCTACGGCACTCCCCACAACTGGTAACTGCTCCTGACAAACCTCCTCGATGACTGGCAAGTGCGCATCCTGAGGCGAGGGAAGTGACATCTGTAACAGGACTGGAGGTAGACTTGTCTCGGGCAAATTCAAGCACGCATCATCCTCGTCATCCCAGAAATAGTTCATCTCAGTCGTCCTCCCTAAGTACTCAACCGCCTCAACATGCGAAGCTAACTTTGAAGTGGATTGTGGCTCAGGCTCCATGATGTCCTCAATCTGCTCTTGGCCATCGTGCACATCCGCTTCATCCTCAACCTCAAAGTGAAAATACATCATGTCACTGTCGTGGTCGACACGCACTCCATCATCCATCTCCTCTGACTCCTCAAAATATGGACATTCAGCTTCCTCTACTTGACTCCAATGCACCCCATCATCATGTTCTGCTTTTCCTCCGTAGGGCCGTAATGGAATGAGCCCTCAGTTGGCTCCTCAGGCTGGTCCTGGACCTACTGGACTGTCTCCTCATACTCTGCAAGGTCCCTCAGGTAACACCATGAATCCTCGGTCGAATAATTAAAGAATTCTCCATCGCAGCTCATCTGCACGACATCTCGCCCAGCTGGCGATAATCCTGTATAAAATATATGCAGGAGATGATCCTCGTGGAAGCTCTGGTGTGGGCACGCAAGCACCAAATCAATGAACCTCCGCCAAGCCTAATGGTAGGCCTCCCACTCAGCTTGGATAAAGCTCGCTATATGCTGCTCCATGGCTTGCTGCCCCTGTACCTGCTCCAAGAAAGTAGGCAAAAATACTCGGAGAAATTCAGCCTGAAATGACAACCAAGTAAAATGTGAGTCGAGAGACAATGAATCAAAACATAATCTTGCATCATCTTGTAAGAAGAGGGACAAAATCTAAAGCATATGCAATCATCGCAAATGTTCCCACCAAGACAAGAATGCATCCACTCTTCAAAATTTTTTAATATGTAAACGAGGATTCTCCCACTTCGAGCCATGAAAATATGACGAAAGTGGGATATTCTCCAAATCAATGTCGAAAAAATCTGAAGATGATGTCATTTTGTTGTAAAAAAATTTCTCAAGAAAATGAAAATAAACAACCAAACGACTCAATAAGTGGAAAATAAATAAAATGGAAAGAACAACACTAAGAGATAGAAGTATCACACTAAAACTTTCAAACTCAATCAAAAATTGCAAATAATAGAAACCGTTGTCCCCGGAAACGTCGCCAATTGATTGAACCGGAGGACGCGCAAGGAGCACGCCTTCCACTCCCATGCGTAGGAGCGTCAATGCAATAAAAAATAACCGGTGAGTACCGGGTCGGATCACAGGGACAAGTCGTTCTACATTCGCAAGTTTGATCGATAAAGAAAAATAAAGCGTGTTACAACCACCTCGCTAACGGTGGAAAAGTGTGGGAAAAATGTGTGGTGAAATTACAATCTTAACCTAAATTGGTAGGGTTAGAGAACCAAATAGGAAGTTAGGATAGCTAGGAGAGAAAGCACAGGTTGTGGGTTCACTAAGTTTGGTGTTAATCAAGCTCTAATTACCGCATATAACTCAATTGATTATCCGGCTAAGGAAACTCAATCGGAAAATTTAGCATTCAAGAACGCAATAATTAGCAATAGGGATGGATGAATCATCATAGCACTAATCAAATTAGGATCATGGTCTCTTCTTAAAGAGTGCCCACTTGGGTCTTAGCCAATAAAATTGTGCCCTAATAAACACCCAACATTAACAATGAAAATGAGCAAGAGGGAATTAGAGCCAAGATTAACAACCCATCATCATGAATCACAATCCACACCAATCACACTACTCAATCATACTAAACAAGATGAAATTCATAGACAAATTTATCTCAAGTTCATTACAATAGAGAGATATCAAAATACAAATGGGAAGAGGAAAGATTTCACCGAAGATCTCCCCAAATGAGCCTTGACTCCTCCAATTTGCTCATCCACCAAGCTTTCCAAGCTCTCATGGTCTCCAAGCCCTAGACCTAGCCTCTTGGGAAAGAAGAAGGGCAAAACCCCCCAAAAACAGTGAAAAACGAAGAAAAAACGAAGCTGAGCTGCTCCCCTTCGGAACAAGCGAAAATTAACTCAAAATTCGCACTAAAGGGCTTGCGGGTCGGGTCGCATGGGCGCCCGACCCGCGCCCGCATAATTTTCCGCCCGATCCGCCCTTTGCGCTCGCAGCAACGGGCCGGCCGCTGGGCCGGCCCGCAAGGCAGAGTTTTATTTTATTTTATTTATATCTAAACTGCAGCTGCCTGAAGCGGGCCGGCCCGCAAACGTGGGCTTTTTTAATTTTTTAATTTTTCTCTTTTTTTTCAAAATTCCAAAAATCCAGAAACTCCTTTTTGCTCCAAATAAATCCCCAAAAAAACCCAGAAATTCCAGAAAAATCCCAGAAAATTCTGAAAAATCCCCAAGACTCCTAAGAGTACCTGAAAAATAGGAGAAGGAGAAATTAGTCTATATGATGAGTAAATTAATATAATGACTATTATAAATTAATATTGACCTCCAATAATCCATTTAAATTATTCACATACTCAAATAATTCTCAAAAAATGGCGATATGATCACAATAATAGCAGGAGCATATGAAAAATACTAGGAAGCCAATAAAGACGATAAAATTTATATTTTGTGCCAAGAATGAGAGTAAGCTCTTAAAATGATATGAATTGAAAATATACCCAAAAAGAGCAAGTTTAAGCCTAATCTTTAGCACAAAATGGGGGTAGTTAGGGGGTATAAATATACAATTTTCACTCCGAATCATGAATGGTCCTGTGGACCATTGATTGGTGGGTGAGCCGACATTGTTGTTGACAGTGATGCTGACTCTTTCCCACATACAACGCCAACTGTTGACATGTGATTTTATCGAATAGTAGATTGGTGCTGACGAGGACGCCGCTGGTGACGTGGCATGTCGTTGGCAGAGAAGTGGCACCCTAGGATGTCTGAATCCGAGTCTGGGAGAGCTGAGTCCGAGCTATCGGGTGAAGCCCAACCTAACTCCGATATATCTATTGAGCTGATTACTTAGCTATCTGCAGCACAGATAAATCGTCAGGGGGTCGGATCTCGGTTCCGACCCAAATCTCCTCCGATACTTAAGTTAGTACGAGACTTAAAGAAAGCTCGGTGCAGTCAAGGACGACCTATTGGGTGATCGTCTTAGTACTGTCACACCGAGCTATGGAGGAAGAAATATAAGTGGATGTGAGCGAATGAGTTGTCAGAGTACCTCTTGTTTACTATCTCTCGAGCTTGTCCCTAGTCCCGTCGTCGTTTGGACTATTTATTTATGATGGTGTCTCCTCAATGCCATTAGTAGATAATGGCTCAGTTGTAATGGTGGCATGATTGTCCCAGAAAAATAGGCATAACTGTTGTTCGCTTATGCCGCCATTACCATCAATCTAACCATTAACCACCCCTTGAGTCTCAGAAGCTCAACGGGAAGAACATGGCTTGATTTTGACTGTGTAAGCGATTTACCTTCTATGAGGACTTCTCGGGCCTTTAGGCCAAGGCTGTGCGCTCTTGGTGGGTTTCTTAGTCCGGGTGGCATATCCCCTTCCTTCGTTTCATGGGCCGCCCCAATGTATCAACATGAACAAACACTTCAACATAGTAAGACAATCAGGCGTTCTGCCATCTCATATCGATGAGGACATGCTACTTCAATTCTACACATGATAGGAGTTGAACCGGATGAGGGACTAGTGGTGATATATCATCTAATAAGGCGGCAGCTGGCTCATCATTGGCAAATGCACATTGGTTCATAAGCGAAAGCCGACCTAGCAAATGTCTGGCCTACACGAAAAGCCCATCATTGAAGTAGAATTACTAAAATATAACTACATAAACTTTATATATGGCACACATTTGGAAGGAGCTGAGCTCATTCTAATTCTCATACACACACACACTCTATTATATATATTTTATATTATCACTATCAGGTTCTCACTCGAGTATCAAATGGGCAGAAATCGGGGCCTCCATTTCGGGTTCAACTCGTTATTGTTTTTGGCTGTTACGGTGCATGCAGATAAGCGTGGTGATCCAAGACAGCTGGAAGGAAGTCATCCGGATCCACTTACGCATGTGACCGGTGGAAGGGAATTGTCCAGATCTGCTTGCACATGTGGCACGCGTAAGGGAGATACCAAACCGCTTGTGTACCGCAACATCAGTAACAAAATATAAATTTGACGTTGCCAAGAGTTTCAGATCACAGGCTAATAAAGTAGTGGTTGCAATGCGTATTGCATTGGGTCAAAATGGTTTCTAAATTTCTAATGGACAAAGTTTCTAGCTTCATACACAAACACCACGTACTTGTATAAGACAATAACCTCAGGCTCTATCCGTAAGCCTCCGTCGATCAAAACCTTTACACTTACTGAAAATCCTCGAGCTTTATATCGAACTCTACTCTGTATTTGTAAAGGGCGATTAAAAATAACGAAATTGACCATAAGACCAATAATCAAGGCTAGTGTATCAGACAAGCTACAACGCATCAAGAAATCAGTTGCTAAACAACGAGCGTATTTAAAAATATATATAATCATGTACTTGATTCAACAATCGGTCATGAATTTCTAACACAAAAATATATTTAATAGAAGGGAAGGAAAGTTTAAAATAAACTTCAGCGCCTCACTTCATATTTTAAGGGAGTTACTATCTGCACCTCAAAGCATGAGGTGCATATAAATTTTTGTGCAAGTTCTTTCTAATTTTGGTAAAGAGGAAGTGTGATTGAAGGTTTTGATGTGATATAAACACTTTTTTTTGGGAACAAAAAATACATGCACCTCAACGTTTGAGGTGCAAAGAGCATTCTCCTATTTTAAAAGCCCATATGTGTAGTCAAGAAGTAGGGAAATGATTAAAAAAAATTGATTTTGCTAGCTTGCCAGAAGATAGTAACAATAAAGTGCTTACATGCCAAATAGAGATGAGAATGGGTCGGATCGGACCAAATCGATGCTCAATTCAAACGGTTGGGTTTTTGGTCCGGCCCAAAGCCCAGATGGGATTTTTTTTAAAATAATGATCAAATGGGTTTAAATAGGGATTTGAGGCAGTTCATTGGTCTTTGGGCCTGCATATCAGGTCTCTTAATCAAATTATAATAAAAACATTAAAAATATATTAACAAACATGTCGCATGCAAATTAATACTCGAATTCATCATGATCATATGCGATATTTCAACAAGATTTAACTCCAACTTAGACACTCAAAAAGCCGGGATAAAATGAAAAATATAACAATAGATCTAATACATTACTCATCCTCAACTGAAAATGTATCAATAACTCCAACAAGATTTAACTCCAGTTTCGACAAATTCAAGAGAGCAGGAAAATTTAGTACGCCCAAAGAAAGCAGGAAAATTTAAACCCTTCAAAATTTACTGAATAAATCGAGAAAAAAAGGGCTCTACGATGAACTCTGCTTCGTGAGTTTTGCCGTGCTCTTGCCTGATAGCAGCACCCCTATGAGAAGAAAAGTGCAGGCAAGTAAACAAGAAGGAATATCAGAAGTAACACAAGAAACAAGTGAGGGTGTATGTATGAATACTTAAATCTGTCATATTACCTTAATCTTTGCCAGCATATTACTCCAAGAAAATTCCTAACATGGAGGGTTGGAAATGGAGGGAGCTCTAACCCAACCCTCCTTAATTCTAGTATAGAGGGAGCTCCGCAATTTCTTCCCTCTCGCGCCAAATTTGACGAGTAATTGTAGCAAATAGCCAAAAATGACGATCTTTTGGCGGCCAGTTGGAGATCAACTCCCGACATAACTGGGGTTATGGCGAACAGTTGTAAATACTCATATCAATGTTCATGAAAAAGTAAAACATGAGGTAGTACATGTGTAAAATAGAGTGCGTACATGCCAACTGGCAAAAGTTGGAGGTGCACGATGACCAGTTACAATGTACGTTTACTAGCCATGAGCCCAAAAACCAGTACAAGTTAGCAGACAGCACAAAATCATAGAAGGACTTGTGATTTGTGAGGGGGTTTGGGTCATTTTATTAAAGCGTGCAATGTAAACAAATCCAAATAAATTCCTACGGGTAATTGCAACATATGATTTCGGGAATTCTAAACAATAAATAACCGTCAATGGGGCCTTTAGATCATTTGGAAATTTTGGTATGAATGAAATTGATCTGAGTTTTATGCACATATACATGGTCTTTTGGGACTATTTTGTGAAGACGGAAGAGAAGTGTCCATAACAAAATTATTAAGTTGGCGTGAAAATCCACTATAAATTTACTGCAAATTAAAAATGTTATTCCTTTTTATTTATTTTTTATTTTTTATCTTTTAGAGCTCTGATGGATATTGTAAAGTAAACATATATCACTTTTTATTATGCATATTTATTTATAAATTTTATCTAACTTGTTTCACAGCCAAATTAAATTTTCGCATGCGCCAAAAATTTTTAAACGTTTTGACGAGGATATCATTGTTAGTTACTTTTATTTTAATTTTGTGCTTTAAATTAAAAATGTAGACAGAAGCAGAGATTCAAAGGTTGAACACCGGAGCTCTAATTTTGTGTTTTGGTTCCTTTTTAGTTTTTATTGCATTCTAAACAGGGGCTCGCGGTCGAACCCAATACCGGACGTTAATTGATCGTTCGGCGCAGGTTCGGATCCGAATAATTGGGCACCCGCTAGTAATGCGGATCACAGCCAAACCCGCTAGCATGGGTCTCATAATCTCCAGTGCCCATCCGACTCTTCCAGTTCCGGCCCAAGAATAAGTGAGGTAACCCGCCGCCGCTTCGTGCTCCCCAACTCTCGCATATGTATGGTCCAACAATATAACTTTTAGAATTGCAAATCACCCCCCCAGAGAATCCTTTCCACCCCCAACGCTCTTTTTTCTCTATCCTCAGCCTCCCGCGCTTTTCCGCCGGCCCTTTCCAAGAGAAGCAAAACCAAAAGCTAGGGCTAGGGTTAGGGTTTCTCCATCCATCTCAATTGCTAAATCTGGACGACGACAATGATTGGCGGCCGAGGCTACTCCCACTACCACCACGATTACCGCCGTAATTCCAACCGCCTCCCCCCCGACCGCCTCCCCCCGCCGCCCCAGTTCACCGTCCTCCTCAAGCGACCGACCCCTAATGATCCGAAGCCTCTCAATTCTCGCGCCATCGATGACCTCATCGACTCCCTCCCCTCTCCGCCCAAGGAACCCCTCGTCTTTCCCTCCCGCGGCGGTTTCTCAGGCGAGAGCAATATCGCCGCCAAGTTAGTCTTCCACAGGGTCTCCGACGCCCTTGATGCCATCGCCTTCCTCTGGCGCCGCCGCCTTGACGGGGACCACTTTTTCATCCCCGTGATCGTCGGCGCCCAAGGCTATCCTTCCCTAGTGCCCGATCAGTTGCAGCGTGTCAAGCATCTTTTCAGCGACCATGTCGAGTTCATGTTGAATGGCGAGATTGTGAATAAGTGTGAGAAGAGGGTCCAAGAGCTGGAGCGGGAGATCGAGAAGAAAGATCATTTGCTTTGCCGGCGGGGGAATAAGGTGAATGTTTGGACGAAGCTACTGGAGGATAAGAAGAGGCTGGAGGTGGAGTTGGAGCAGGTCAATGGTAAGTTGGAGGAGTTTCGGATGTCGATGAAGGGTATATTAGGCTTTCTCAGCGAGGGGAAAGATAGGGTTTTGGTAGATGGGGAATTTGATGTGTTCAAGTTTGGAAAAGATTTGAGCTTGCAGGGCCTGCTGATGATTCACTCAATGGTGATGAGGGAGTCCCGGAGGCTTAGTGATGGACTGCCCATCTATGCTTGCCGCAGGAAGATTCTACAGACAATGTTTCTCAATCAGGTACAAAAAAGATGTTTTTTTGGGCAAAATTTGAGATTCAATGAATTTGGTTACATGATTGAAATTGGTAGAAGTTGTTCATGCATTGTGATGTCCTTCATATTTGTTAGCATTACAGATTTACCTTCGCCATATGGTGCATGGATGTTATATGTATTTCAAAATTTACAGAAATTTTGCCCGTTAATGCGGTACATCTATTCCTGACGAATTTTCTATGCCACATGGTTATTGTTATGCAAAATTTGAGTATATGTAATGGAATCATGTACGCACTGGTCACCTTGCATCTCTATCATCAATGTGTATTATTGGGCTTCTTATTTCCAAATATGGCATCAATGAAATTATGTCAACATTAGTTTCTTTTCCATTTTGGTTATTCTTCATAGTGGAATTGCTCCCCATCTTATTCCATGTTATGTGCTTGTCTATCATTAAAGTACACCTTATAGCTGTTTTAAATTTGCATTCATGCATGGTGGTTCCTTGTCACTTGTTTTATGGTATGCAATTTTTACTGTTATGACAACTTTGGTGCCACCAAATTACTAAGGGAACCAAGGCGCAATTTTTTGTGTAACCGGTACGTACTTGGTTACATAATTGGATTCATGATTATTTTGTTGGATACAAGAAATGTTTCAGGTAGATTTCTTTGATATCTAGATTCAGATGAAGAGTCAAAATCGTTGAAAGAAAAGGATTGATGAATTTTTTTCTTTTTATTTTTTTTGTTTTTTGTTTTTTTTAGGGGGGGGGATATGGGATCCGGTCATTTCACTTTATTATTTCAATTAAAACGAAGCCTTAATATATACTACTACATGATAAAATAGGCCCACACTCTTTGGGCTCAATATTCTATTTTTTCTTGCTTAATTTGGAAGATAATACTTACAGACATAAAGGCTTATACTTGCATACTGACACTATAACTATGGATCATACTGATACTATAGCTATGTATCCCATTTAACTAACTCAAATCATCTGAAGGAAAGAGCCTAAAATCTGAATTAAGAAACTAAATTTAATAATTACTCCTTTCTTTGAATTGCACCCTCTACTCAAAATGCATCCATGCAATCTTAAAACATCTTTTGTTGGTGTGGAGCCTTGAATAATGGATGTTGATGATACCATGATGTGACCACATGTCTCTTCTGTGAGCCAATTTAGAAGTTCGATTGTGCTCTGCATTTTTCCAGAAATTGATGATTCTAGTTTGAGTTGATTGGTCTTTCAAATTCCAATATTGTGGACGTTTGAAAATATTCACCATACCAAAACTTCCTCAATTTATTTATTATTAAAGATAAACTAGCTACAACGATCCATAGATGGAAAACAGAGGTCCTTATACTTGGTCCAAGCCATCGGTAGATTCTCTTTCAACTTGAAGGTTATCTTACTTCTAGTGACCATCAAATAATTCTTCTTTTCTGTTATTTTAATTGTCCATACTCAAGTATTTTTTGAAATGGAAGAGGTGAAGGAGATTTCTGGGATACATTCTCCAGGATACATTCTCCACAAAACACTCTTTTAAACTTTTTCACTCAAACATGTCCAAATTTCATCCTTCATGTATTGCTTTTTGTAAGACAAGACTAACCTTTTGGATTCCAAAAGTGGTCCTATTATTAAGACAATAAAATACAATTAGGGTCAACGATAGTAACTGAATGATTTCTTAAGATTTCATCACTGATCTTATTATCGAAACCAACTGAATTGACCAAAATTATCCCTAACGATTGGTCTTAGACCTAAGTTACAAGCATATTTAATAATTACTCCCTAATTTTGGAGGTGAGATAAGTCTATTTGTTATTGTTGTTTGCTAGTAGCAGCTATCGCCGAGATCATAATATCCTGTTAGGATCCCAATTAGTCCCACATCGGAAAAAATAAGAGAAAATGAAAAGTATAAGTATTAGATGGCATCTCCACCTAATACCAATTTGTTTTGGGTTGGATGCTAGCTAATACTTAACAATTAGGTGGGAGCCCAGTGTTATGAGCCTAGTATGGGCTGGGTCCTTAGCAAGGCTATTGTTAAAGGCTTAGTATGTGATGGGTCTATAATAAATGGGCTAGTGTTAGAGGCTTAGTATGTGATGTGTTTCTAACAAACAGTATCAGAGCAAGTCCCATGCTACGACTCATATTGCGGAAGGGGTGACCTGTGGAAGAAGCGACCTAAGAGCAGACGATCTGGTAAAGACCAGAGTGAGCCACTTATAGTGGGCACCCCAGAGTGAGCCGTCGTGGATGGTGGTTGTCGAAAGTGAAAGTAGTGACTTGGGGAAGAGGCGACCTAAGAGGGGGCGACCTGGTAAGGCCAGAGTGGGCTATTTAGAGTGGGCATCCTAGAGTGGGCCGTTGTGGACGGTGTTGTCGGAAGCGTGGTGGTATGTTAGGGTCCCAGTTAGTCCCACATCAGAAAAAACAAGAGAAAATGAAAAGTATAAGTATTAAAGGGCATCTCCACCTAATACCAATTGGTTTTGGGTTGGATGCTAGCTAATATTTAATAATTAGGCGTGAGCCCAGTGTTATAAGCCTAGTATTGGCTGGGTCCTTGGTAAGGTTATTGTTAGATGCCTAGTATGTGATGCGTTTCTAACAAATGGGCTAGTGTTAGAGGCCTAGTGTGGGATGAGTCTCTAACATATCCAAGATGACTGAAAATGCAGTAGTTGTTTTCAAAGAACATCTTTATGGTTGAAGGTGTCTGCATTGTCAGATTTATCAAACTATTGAGTAACTCATCAGGATCATTAAATTGCAAATGAGCTAATGCATGCATTAATCAATTTTTTTCTTTGTTGACATCTTAAGCAACCTTAAAGTCTTATTCTATTGTCGCACAGATAACAGATGCTTGGATGCTCCAATACTGATGTATATTTCTCGTGTCTCTCTATGATATCCAATGATGTATAATGTATTTCATAGGTGTCAGCAATGTATAAGGGATGTATTCAATCCTAGGGAAATAAAAAAAATAAGGATAAATCCAGCTAACACTCTCCATAGTATGTTCACCACGTCACTAAACACCCCATGAATTATGCTATCAGTGGAAACTATCCTTTAACAAGTAGTGTTAATGCCTTTATGTCAATATGATAAGGGTAGTGTTTGTTATTTTAGGGCTAATTTCTGCTAATATTATAGTTCGAGACTTCGAGTGACACCATTAATATGGTGTCTGGGCTGTTATCTGAATTTACCCTAAGTAGTGCATGAAACATAGGCTCACAATTTCATTTGGCTTGTAGATGCATTTGTGCAGTTTGTCCGCATTTTTAATGAAGATTTGTGAATTCTATAGTATCTATTAATGCGTTTAACTTGAAATCTGGTAGGATCCAAGGAAAAATACTATTTTTATTAGATAAAAACTGAAATAGAAGATAGATTGATTACACTTAAAGGGGGTAATCGCTCTCCCAAGACGCCGGTAAGTGAGGACGTCCGCACTTTCCTAAGATCTACCTAAGAACTCTCTCGAAACAACTCAATAATCAAGCCTCCTCTAAATGACGGCTAGACCTAGTTTAAATAAGAAAATAAGAAAGCCATACTTGTAGTGCATAAAGCAATTCCCCCCGACTAGTTGTGCGCAAAGTAATTTCCTCCCCTCTTTAGCCGCGCATGGATCTATCATTACTCCGCCCCTGAAAATTCACCTTGTCCTTGAAGCTTCTGGCGGTACTACTCCCCGTGGGAGTCGTCTCTCCCGCCGATCTCCTCATCCTCTACGCCATCATCATCGTCATCTGCCTCTGCTATTAACACTCGCAGCTTGCGACCCCCACAATGGTGTCCGGGGGTGAAGCGCTCGTCGAATCTGAAACAGAGCACTTTCTGCCTCGTCTCTCTCATCTCGGCGTCGGTCATCCCCCGGAATTGGCCTCCAGCTGGCGGTGTGCTGCTCTGCTCCTCAGTCTTCTCAGTAATCGCCTGATCAGCCCCAGAGGTGACATCCCCTCTTGCTCTAGTTGCGTTACCCCGCTGCACATGTTCACTTTACCCACTCCTAACTCTCCTCTGCTCCGTCTGGGCATTCTCGACCATCTGCGCCATCTCTATGATCTCTGAAAGCCCACTAGGCTTGTAAGGTCTTACTGCGGCTCGAAGACTGGGCCTCAGCCCCTTCAGAAAGGTGCTCTCGAGTGACTCGTCTGAAACGCCATGTAGCCAAAGTCTCGAATCTCTCAATGTACTCCCGTACTGGTCCATCCTGCCCGAGGGCGTATAACTGCTCGTGAAGGTTTCACAGGCGGGGATCCCTGAACTTCTCCAGAATCAGGTCCTTCAGCTCCTCACAGTCACGAATCTGTTGTCTCCTCTCCTTCCACTGGTACCAACACAGAGCTCTCTCCTCCATGCAAATAGCGGTTGTCTCCAACATCTGAGTATCTGTCATGCGGTGCGCTGTAAAGTACCTCGCCGCCTTGAACAGCCAGGCATGTGGATCCTCTCCCCTGAACAGAGGCATCTCTAACTTCCGCACCCTGCAGTCTCCACTAAAGTGTCCCTGATCGGGCCTCCCCTCTGGACGGCGAGGCTGGTGATAGTGCTGTCGCCTCTCGTCTTGGGTATCGTAATGCCGCGGTGGCTCTCCTCTGCCTCCATCATAGTCTCCTCGGGGAACCCCACGCTTGCCCTCAAAGTCATCCCATCCCGCGTCGTCTCCGAAGATCGTCCCATAGCCTCCTCCATCATCATAGTACCACTATCCCTCCCCGGGATCAAATCCACCACCAAAATCACACGCCGGGTCCTCCAAATAGGGCTGAAACCACTCTCAAACTGTTGCTGTCGTCCGCGCTGCTCGCCGAACGCGTCGGAGGCCCGCCGTGGTGCGGGAAAAGCCCCTCGGGGGGCTGAGGGCCCGCGGGACCTTGGCGCTGCTGCCCAGGGGCCCCGCGGCCCTGTACCAGGGCCTCAAGGCCTTGGCGATGCTCGGCCAGGCCCGCGGATGATCGCCTAGGTCCGCGGGGCCTGGCGATAGTCGCCCAGGTCCGCGGGGGCCTGGTAGTGGTTGCCCATGCCCGTCGGGGCCTGGTGATAGGTCTCCGGGCCCCCGCGGCCTGTAGAAGGCCCCGCGGGGGCCGGCGGGGGTTTGCCGGCCCCTGGCGGTGCTGGGGGTGCGCCGCCCCCCGGCTGTCTTCCAGGGGCTCCGTGGGGAGCCCCTCTGCTCTTCGTCGCTCGTGGGAGCGGAGGCTAGGTTCGCCGCCCCCCCTTTCACTTCTTCCACCCTTCGCCTGATGGTTTTGAGGTAGTCTTCCTTCCACGAATCCTTATCTTCTCCTTCGTATGATCCCTCCTCCTCATAAGTCCGATCCGCATCCCAATCGTCTTCTTTATCATTCTCCTTCTTCAAAGGTGCCGCCTTTGTTGTCAAATTAGGGTTTCCTCCATCCGGGTGACTCGTCGACCCTTGGAAGAGGAGCTTCGTCAATTGTTCTCATTGCTTTGATTGATTATTCGCCAATAAATTGATGGAATCCGCCAATGACTTCATCGGTTTCATCGTCTCTTCGCGCGATTTCTTCACCCCATCAATTTCTCCCATGAATTTTTCCTCCAAAGTGTCGAATTTATCCTTCGATCTCGTTGTCGGCGCCGCCATGGATCATCACGTGCTCTGATACCAAATTGGTAGGATCCAAGGAAAAATACTATTTTTATTAGATAAAAACTGAAATAGAAGATAGATTGATTACATTTAAAGGGGGTAATCGCCCTCCCAAGACGCCGGTAAGCGAGGACGTCCGCACTCTCCCAAGATCTACCTCAGAACTCTCTCGAAACAACTCAATAATCAAGACTCCTCTAAATGACGGCTAGACCTAGTTTAAATAAGAAAATAAGAAAACCCTACTTGTAGTGCATAAAGCAATCCCCCGACTAGTTGTGCACAAAGTAATTTTCTCCCTACTTAGCTGCTCACGGATCTATCAAAATCTTTTCTATTTATTGAGTTATTGTGTTATTTTAACCATTTAGCATTAAATCATACAATTATATAATTTATTATTGTCATACTCTCTACCCATGATGTTCCTTTATCTTTGGTTTTAATGGTATGGCATATATCCATGTATCTGAATATGGTAGTATCGGTATCCAATATCCATACTAGTGCAACCTATGTCAAGATAACAACTAAATAAGCTTGTGCAGTATTGGCCTTAGGCTGTTCGTTTTGCAGATTCTTAGGCTTTTGGATGTTGTGGCTTCTGTACCCTCTGAACCTGACTTGCCCAAAATAAGTGTAACAAAATTTCTCTACATGCTAGTTGAGCTTGGGCGCTGTTTTGCTTTTCTTATTTAGCTGCCTTGGTTTTGCAATCACCTTGTCTGCCGTATCTTCTTTCCTTTCACATTCAAATGGACCATATTATCTTTGGAAAAGGCTTTTCAGTCTTTGTAACCATATAGCATCCTCCACATTATAATTTCTTCCCATCTTCTGTATTAGCACAAACTTTTACCAAACATGATTCTGGATTTCTTCGCGTACTTCCAGCCATAGAGGGTTGCTTGGTAATGAAAGCATGGCATGCCTATGCCAATCAAAATTCAATCGTGGAAGTTTACCTCAAGGTTTAAGGTATCGGTTTCGGAGAGGGTATCGCTCCGTCCAAAATTTAGGTTTTGGTATCGGTATCGCCCGTTTCGGCGGTTTCGGAGCCAGTTTCGGTATCGGTATCGGTATTGGAGATATTTTCTTGTATTTTCCTGTATTTTCCTGTATTTCGATATTTTCTTGTATTTGATACTTTGTTGTATTTTCATGTATTTTCATGTATTTTATACTATGCTTTATTTTCCTGTATTTTCATGTATTTCGGTATCGGAGATACTTTGTTGTATTTTTCTGTATTTTTCATGTATTTTCATGTAAAAGAACAATAATAAAAATTGATGAGTCATATTTATGGCATCGCAATACAAAAGCTGAATAAAATACATCAAAAGATACAAAAATGAAGAAAATAAATAAAAAGATACATTTTTGAAATAACCGCCATGACTGCCTGAGTATCCACCGGAATATGATTCTTGAAATATTTCTTATATGTGATAATTTCTCATCCCTTCAATTCAAAAGCCAAAATTTCAACGGTAAGCCTCCAGAATACCAGTAATACAATAAAAATGGTCAATATGATGCATATAGACAATAGAATTATGTAAGCATGCAATCTATAGTTTGAATGAGGCATACATGTGGACATATGCAGTGCGTATGATACTGGATTTTAACCTGATTAAAGGAGAAAGCAACTCGGTTGATTTCTACATTAATCAGAGTAAAGGCCAGTATCATAAGCACTGCATATGTCCACGTGTACGCCTCATTCAAACTACAGATTGCATGCTTACATAATTCTATTGTCTATACACATCATAATGGCCATTTCTACTGTATTACTGAGGTATTCTGGTGACCTACCGTTGAATTTTTTCTTTTGAATTGAATGGCGGGGAAATAATCATATAGAAGAATTATTTCAATACTCCGCATTTAAATGTGCCATCTTCTCACCATCATGGCCTCGACTTGAAAATGGAAAATGAAGACACATTCACTTTGCAAAATCTCTGCACGGCCATCTTTTGGTGCTTCAAAACATGTCATAATATCGATGGTTAACTTGTAAGCTTGCAATCCTGCAATGAGTTAACATGTAAAAAGTGTAAGCAATTATGAAATATATTTAACAAATATGAAAAACAGCTAAAATTTATGAAACACATTTAAAGATCTGCATGTATTTTTCGGTAGTTTTCGGTAATTTCGGTATTTTTTGGCAATTTTTTGCATTTTCTTTATTTTTCATGTATTTTCATGTATTTTTCTGTTCACATTACTCATTTGTAACAACAATTAATTAATTAATAGATATAAAAGAACAATAAATATTGATGAACCATAAATTTGCCTTCATAATACAAAAGCTGAACAAAATACATCAAAAGATAAAATAATGAAGAAAATAAATAAAAAGATACAAAAATCTCATTCGTAGTTCTCATCATCCGGCTGCTGTGCATGGTAGTATGGAGGATATGAATACTGCATTTGTTCCGGGCCTAAAAAAGATATCATCATGTTATCATATGCTGAGGGCCGGCTCTGCTCGATGAAAGGCATATCATGACTGCCTTGACTGCTGGACTGCTCAGTCATGTTCGGACCGTACATGTATTGACTATCATAATCAGCATAGACATCAGAGTGTCTATACGGTGCGCAATAATCGCCTTGGCTTCCTTAGTATCCACCGGAATAAGATTCTTAATCTCCATAATAATCAGAAGCACGTTGATACCCTTGATATTCAGAGTGTCTACCGTAGGCATCGTCCCCCGTTCTTCACTGTGCTGCCTATCATGCTCTCTATACCCATGCATATCATAAGTATGGTCTCCACGTCTCTCAGCAGGGCGAACGGAAGCCGACGCACCACAACCTCCGTCTGTAGGACCTTGGTCATCGGGAGATGAACCATCATCGCTATCGTGCCGAGCCCGAGTGGCTGTCTTCTTTCGCTTGTACGTGATATTCGCAGGGGCGTGACTTGGTCGCAGCTGGTTGCTTCGTGTACGTTCTGCTTCCGCAAGCGCCTCGTCCAACCAAGGATTGTCTCTGTCATCGAGGACCCTGTCTTATGTCTCCCTGGTCCATTCCTCCAATGGATCATCCTCGTGAAAAATCTGATCCAAATCGATCAGCTGGTGATCGGCCTTCTCGCTCCTTCTTGCATGTCTATGTCGCAGTCTCATATTATAATGCACATAGACCAGCTTTTTAAGGTGTTCCATTGTTAGCCTGTTCCTGGTCTTTGTGTGAATGAGGGAGAAGGTGGTCCAGCTTCGTTCACAGTTGGACGACGAGACAGTTTGGCTCAACACACGCACAGCTAATCGTGTAAGCGTTGGAGCTTGCTCTAACCCAACGCTATTCCACCATTGAGCTGTAACAAGTTCCAGTGGTCAGAAAAGATGGACCGTTTTATGGGGAACATATAGAAATCTAAGATCCATATAGATACCTGGAGTGACCCTTGTTATCGCCATTTCCGCTTTAGCAGAGCCGAAATAACCAACTCTCATCTTATAGGCCTCCAACTATGATTATCAATCATAATTTTAGAATGTGAACTGCTACATCAAATCATATATCAAAATAAGGATATCCGAATTTCATTTACCTCTCTGTCAATGTCAATTTGCTTCGAGATGTCTGGTTCAAGCCTCTCGATCACGCGTCTGAGTCCAACCAGCACCTCGTTGTCTCGTTTGTTGCATTGGAGGAGTATTGAAAGCGAGGATTCAGAAAATAGCCTGCAACATGAATATCTTGATGTAGCTGCCTATCCCATCTTGTGTATCATTTCCCACCATTTTCTGTATCCCATACTTACATTCTTCCGAATTTCCTCTTTTACACGGTCCATGGCCTCGTAGAGATACCCCATCTCGGCCTTATCATCGCTGTCGACCATTCGAAGAACCTTCACCAGGGGCTCAAATACGGCGATGACATTAGAGATAGTCTGCCAGAATTCATCGCCGTGAATCAGATCGTACACGTTTCCAACCTCACTATCTTTTGGTTTAAGCCTTGGAAAGTTATCGGACCAATCCGTGGATGTGATCATTCTCCGCAGGTCATCTCGGTGCGCATACAGAGAGTCCAAAGCAATGAAGTGGGTCGCAAATCTTGTTATCGCGGGCCGGATCAACTCTTTTCCACCCATCTCTCTTCTCATCAAGCTGAGCACCCATCCTTTGTTGTATATGAATCCCGTTACCATCTGACTTTGTGTGACGATATTTTTGACTACTTATTTTGCCATGTCAAAAAATATCAAGTCGATACAATGCGCCGCACACGGGGTCCAATACAGATGCTGTCTTTTCTGCATCAGCAGCTGCCCAGCTGACTTGAAGTTTGCCCCGTTGTCGGTAACTATCTGGACTACTCTATGCTCCCCAATTAGTTCTACATATTTGTACATAAGATCAAATATGCAAGGACCATTCTGGAATTGGTCGGTTGCATCCACAGAGTCCAGTAACACCGTCCCATGGGTCGAATACACAAGGAAGTTAATTATCTTCCTTTTGTTTTGTGTTGTCCAGTCATCGCACATCAGTGTGCAACCGTACTCATCCCATTGAACACGAAAAGTTTCTTCATAATTTTTGATCTCTTCATACTCCATGTCCAAGTATGTGTGTGCCAGCTCCCAAGCAGTGGGTGGAGCAACGCCACGTCTCGATTCCGCAATAGCATCCACCATGGGCCTGTAATATGAGCTATTGGTCACATTGTATGAGATGTGGTTGAAGTAGAAAATTTGGCCATAGCTCGGCCGACATAGGTCTTGGCATTCTTCATGAAGGTATTCTTTATGGTTGATTGGGATGTACCCTTCTTCGTTTGAGAAAAAAGGTCGACACCGGGTCTGAGAGTGCCGGTTGGTCTACCGGTTGGCTGAACATCGCGAGCAGAACCGCACGCGAACATACCGGCCATTAGGCCGGCACAAATACCCGATCTGGCTAGCCCAGGGGCTCCAGACCCAGACGATCATGCTCCCATCCTTCTGCCCTCACTTCTAATCTCTTCTTCGACAAGTTCTTGCCTACTTCTAAGGCTCTTCTAAGGTCCCTCGTCTCCTCGGTGTCATCCTCATCCTCATCTGAGTCATCTGATATCGCCTCCGTCTGCTTTGCCCTTATCTCCTCCTCTATCCTCTTCTTCTCAAATCTGGCATGTACCCTTTCGACCTTCTTCTGAAATATGTGCGCTCTCATCTCTTCACGCACTTCTTTAGGTGCCTCAGGGCATGTCAGCACATCCTCGGTAATTCCTGCCAAGTGATCCTTAAGGCGAGACACGCCTCAATGCATTTCTTTCCGGCAATAGTTGCACCTTACTTGTCTATGGTTTTCTGCGATCATTTTACAGTGAGACCATCCAATATCCACCGTCTTCTCCTTTGGAGTTCTTCGAGACATGTTAATTACTGCACCATAAACCAAGTGTTACGATTAATCTTGAAAAGATTATTAATGTATTAGACTTAGATATAGTCGACGGTGTCACATAATCATGATTTGCGTCTTTGCGGTCCAGCGGAACACGGTCAGGAAATTGACTAAGCCAGGATCACTTATACCCAGTCTAGCTAGGTTGATCCAGCAAACTTAGCCAAGCACATTGAGCCGGATCATGGTCCATTGAAGGAAACTTATCATTCATATGTTTGCCATCAACTAAAAGGCTTTTATTAAAACTAGTTAATCCTATCAACTAGTTGAATCCTAAAATTCGAATTTATTATGATTCGTTAATAACTTTTATTAGAGTCCTTATCAACTATAAGGTTTTATTTGTTTCAACGTGCTATCCTAATCATGTATTTGGATTTTAATATATTCTCATTACAACAATTTAAAGTGTACACTTTTATCAAAATTATTATTAGAACGTTTAAAATAATAATCGTTGGAAAGGACTACCCTAATCATGAATTATGTATTTAATAGTTGTAACAATTTACTAAACATATCATGTCAATCTAAAATTCATCTCATAAGTTTTAGAAGAATTTTAATGGCTAACCTAAGAGGCTTTCTTGAATTATCATATAATATGCAAGAAAATAGAATTACCATTAAAACATGTCAACTAAATTTTATCTCATAAAATTTAGCATGCAGATAAGCAACTTAAATATCACGTAAATAATAACATGCAACTTAAAAATTTATCCCATAAATAATAACATGCAATTTGTCGTATATCTATTGTATTTTTATAACCAATCTATTATAAGTTATAACATATTTTTATTAGAAAATTTTAGTATTTTAAGTATTTCGTATTTACTATTATTTTTATAACCAATCCCTTAAGTACTATTATTAGAAAATTTTAGTATTTTAAATTCTAACATATTTTTAATATTTTAAGTAGTTAATTGATGATTAATTAATGTAGCTTCTCTTTTGTTTTTAGTATTTTTTCCTCTAACCACGTATTATATGTAATTAAATTGATGGTAGGCAAATAGTATTTTTAGGAGTCCATATAGCATTTCAGGATTTATTATGTATTTTAAGTATTTTTCTATATTTGTTATGCGTTTGACGTATTTTTCCGTATTTATTGTGTATTTTACCTAATTTTTCTGTATTTATTATGTATTTTAAATAGTATTTTTTAGGAGTCCATGTAGTATTTTTAGGATTTATTATGTATTTTAAATATTTTTCTATATTTATTATGTGTTTTCCATATTTTTCTGTATTTATTTTGTATTTTAAATAATATTTCCGTATTTATTATGTATTTTAAAGTATTTTTCCATATTTATTATGTATTTTTACTCTTTTCAATATTATTTTAAGGAGTCTAAATAGTATTTTAAAGGATTTATTACGTATTTTAAAGTATTTTTCCGTATTTATTATTTTTTTCTTATTTTTGCCGTATTTTTTTCGTATTTATATGTATTCTATAGTATTTTTCCGTAATTATTAAGTATTTTTCGTATTTTTCCATAATTTTGGGTATTTCTCCCGTATTTTCTGTGTATTTAAAATTATTTTTCAGTTTTTTAAATGAATTTATAATGTTTTTAATAATATTTTCTACACTGCCTAATTAGTCTAAAGATTTGCCCTATATTTACCAGTATGCCATTCTTAACATTACTTCTGTTTTCAACTCATGTCAAATTTGTAATTGTAACGAATATAAAGGGTAGTTTAGTAATTGAAGCCAACCGCACTACTTCCGCTATTTCATCATTTTCCCTAGAGTTCAAAATATTTACAAGTAAGCCATTACGTACAGTTTATTAGGTTTTGTCAAATAATGGCGTACTTGTAAATACGCTAAAACCCGAGGGCAATTTATTCATTTGCCTATCCATTAATAACTTTCATCTAATTTAATTTATTAACTCTGCGTTACTTACCTCTCTCGCGCTCGAAACGGCCAAGAAAATTAAGAGCCCTAAAATCCCGCCGCCTCGTCTTCCAGCGGCGACGTCTTCGGCCAGCAACGACTTCTCCTCGAGGCGTCTTCTTCTGCCAGCGTCGCCTTCTCCTCGAGGCGTCGACTTCTCCTCCGACTTCTCCTCCAAGCGTCGAAACTTTCGCGTCCTCTCCTAGGCTCGTGAATCAGCGGCGACGAGACTCGACTTCTTCGCGGCTTCGACTTCTTGACTTCTTCGCTGCCTCGTTGATGGCTTTGACTCGACTTAGCGGCACACCGAAATTAGGGTTACGTACTTAGGGGCTATCCCTCCGAAGGCAACGAGACAAGTGGGCTGCGAAATTAGGGCTTCTGCTCGAGGGTTTCTGCTTGATGAGGTAACCATCTGAATCTCCCCTCCCCTCCTTCCTTTTATAATTGAATGAACCCCCCGTGATTGAACAATAACCCACCCCGTGAATGAACAGACAATGTGTATTGTTCATTCACGGGGATGTCTTCTGTAGGGAGATTCGCTAGGTTTTAGAATTTAGTGTTAGGGTTTAGGGTTAGGGGGTCCTGTTCGTTCACGAGGATTATTCTGTTGGGAGATTCGCTAGGGTTTTGTGATAGGGTTTAGGTTGTGGCTTGTTTCTTTCTTCCTCTTCTTTTTTTACCCTTTTCTGACCGATACCCAAGGGTTTCGGCTAAGTTTCGCCCGAAACTGGGCGAAACTGCCCGAAACCGTTGGGTATCGGACAATACCCATTTTGAGAGGCTGTATCGGACCAGTATGGGGCGGTACCGGTCTGATACGCCCGATACCGCTAGGTATCGGGCGATACCTCATGCCTTGGTTTACCTAGCTAGGAGTAGGTGATAAAATTATCCCATATTGTTCTATGATGCATCTGCGTTAAGTATTAACTAGTCATTATCCATAGGTTACGATAAATTCAAAATATTCACCTGAAAAATTTTAACCCATTCAAAATCTCCCCAAAAAGTTTGTCGCCTCTTCAAAATTTCTCAAAGAATTTATAGCCTCCTCAAAATATTCCACTCGACAAAAAAATTTAATCACATTCAAACTAAAATTTAGTTCTTTAGAGAATTTAGTTTCCCCAAAGTTTAATTCCCTCCAGATTTAGTTTTCACCAAAATTTAAAAGTTTAGTTCTCTTTGGATTTAGTTCCATCCAAAATTTTAAATTAAAAATTGGTTCTCCTTAGAGATTTTAGTTTCTGCCAAAAAGTTTAGTTACCCTCATAATTTAGTTTCCTCCAAAATTTAAACTTTTAGGCCCCCAAAAATTCTCTCTCCATGTTTAGTTTCCCCCAAAATTTTAGGGCCTTCCCCGTAAAATTTTCACAAAATCTCGTCCTATCCAGTGATTCCTCAAAATTCAATCCTACCCATCTTTCTGCCAATCTTTTTGTCTTAGTCAACAAACCCATTCAAAAACATTCCTCAATTGTATAATTGTATAATAGATGTTTGACTACTAATGAACTGCTTTTGTGCATCTCGCATGTTCACATGAACTGAAGATTTAAGCAAGAAATCTTTACCCATTTTAATATTTGTAAACCCCCCTAAATTGCAGTGTTTTCCTAGGGCCTTCTAATGCAATCGAAGATCATTGTAAATGTAAACTCTACAAGCAAGGTTTGAAATCAGTTTGATCCTGGTATTTACTGATGGTTTGGATTATATCTTGGGTTGATCTCGGTATTGACCCAATGGGGTTTATTATCTGTTTATATCATCTATATTGGAAGTATCTGGGTGATGCCCATCAGAAGTATCCAACTTTACCTTCATTTAACATGATACCTAATTACAGGCGGATATCTTCATCTTCAATGCATGTTCTAGTATCTATAGGCATATTCTGGTATCTATAGGTTATCTCTGTCTTCTAGGATATATATGTCATCTGGGAGACTATTTTCTCTAACCTTTTTAATCCTCTCCAATGATATATCTTGAAATTTCTAAATCAATCAATTTAACTTCAGTTTTTTGATTACAGGGGTTCTATGTGTTATATACTATAGTCGAAATAGTCTGATGGTATGTGCCTTGCGAAATGTGAGTGTTTCACTAGGTGCCAATTAAGTGATGTCATGTATCTATATCAGCCAATATTTCAAACCTTGATTTTGACTGATAATGATTTTTTGACCATTGTCTAAACTAAAATAGAATATTTTAAATGTTGATGATTCAACCTTTGAATCTCTTCTTATGTTAGCAGTTATTAGATAGTTTCGGTGGTATCTGTCATTTTCAGTTGGATTGTATCGACATGGTTGAAATCCGATACCAAGCAGGCGATACGTATCGGTTCAACCAAGATATTAAACATTGCTCATGAGGTTGTTGACCATCTATCCACTCTTGCATATTTGACGAAGTAGATGTTAGAAACTTATAGCTCAGTCAGTATCCAGTATCCATGTTTTGAGCAGTTTTTATACCCCCTTGGTTAAACTAGAGCTGAGCCTGCGCATGTTGTGTAGTAATCAACTCATTGCAAGAATGGTTGCATTCTAAAAGAGGATAAAACAAGGTCAGATTCATACTAGATAATGATGACTTGATCCATGCACGTGCTGATCTGCCCTTGAGTTTGTCAGGACCATGCTGTCATTTTGCTGGAATCTGCATATAACAAACGTCATGACGCTCTGTCTTAAATATACGTAGCAACCACATGCATAACTAAGTTGAGAGAGAGGTAAATATGACATCCTTAATTTGAGCATGTGGTACTCGGAAATGACTCTGTCTCCACTCCTATTATTCTCAGCCTATATTACTTACCAGCTACTCATTTCATTTCAAAAACACTCCACATATCCTCCATATGGTCATTGCAGTAAGATTTTTAAGGGATAAAACATGGAGAACCCTACGTAGAGCTGTTTTCATTTTCATGTATCTATCTGTCATCGGTCTTAGTAATAAATAGCTTCCGTTCTTGCTCTCCCTGGCATAACACCAAAAGGTTTGTCAGAAATCAATATTTAGTACTAAGTGTTTGCTCGATGGTTCTCTGTAAGTTTCATTGTACGGCTCATAGCTTAATCACATGATATTTAGAGAACAACTTTGTATATCTATTATCTATTATACATTTGACAACTTTGTTCTAGGTGGCGGAGTTGTCCATGTGGCACCCTTCGTCCCATGTGACAAAGGGAGGGGTGCCACATCAACCACCACGTGGGGGTGCCACCTCATCCCCAAAGAAAAAGCTCCACAAGGCCCACTATTTACATGTTTGTAATATCCCTTTCTTGAACCTAACGAGCACCTTCCAAAAAACCATCCCTCTTCCCCATATTTATGTGTTTGTCATTGGGGGTTTTCCACTTTGTATCCCCACGTTTTTTGCACTTTAACCTTTGCTTTTCCCCCTTTTATCCCCAGGCGACACACACATTCTCTTATCTCTCCTTTGTCGCTGCATGCTGGTCCCGCATCCTGTGTGTCATGTGTGTGGGTTTTTCCACGGGTCCCTGTGCATTATGTGCACGGGTTATTTCTAGTAGTCTTATATATTGGTACCAAAGTGCTAATTAACACAAGCTTTATTAATATTACGGGTCCCTGTGCATTATGGTTTACGAGTACTAGTAATTTTTATGTGTCTTCTCCTCACACAAGCTTTATTAATATTATTCTATCTCTAACGTTTTAATCATCTAATATCTTATCTATGCGAGTTCCCAACACACTTTTGTTTTTCTCTTGTATGTTAAAGACTATAACCAATGTTTGCAAACAAATTTTACTAATTTTTCTCACACTCGTTCATACCAGCTCCATCATTTTTCTTGTAAGCATGCCTATTTTTTCTCCAAGTAGCTAAGCTAATTCTACTCTTATGCATACGGAAGGACAAAATTGGGATATTGATTTGGGGAGAAACAAAAATTAGGGATTTGGGAATTTTTTGGGAAAGTTTAAGGATCTGATAAAATTTTGGATCTTGCACCTTGGAGATTTGATGATCATCGATTCACAAGCCTCACACGTGGAGATATTTTCGGACCTCATGCCCACGCAATCAAGTTCACTTTTGTATTCCAATGCAAAAGATTTTAATTTGGATGTTTGCAATAACATTTCTCAAATTCTATTCAATTCTCATCATAATTAAAAAGTTGAATATAAAGGCTTATTTATAAGCTAACATAAAGATTAATTTGACTCATATTCAAACTCCTAGATAGTCTCAAATAAAGATTCCGAAATAAGATAACAGAGTTTCTTAGAACATGAAACTCAAAAAAAGACTCAAACTCCTTTAGAAAAGAAAGTCTAAAAAAGACTGATTTTTTTTAAAAAGTAAACTCTAAAAAACTGATATTCCTTTAAAATTTTCTAAAGTACTCAAATAACTTAATTTAAAAGGACTTAAATAAACTCAAATAATTAAATATTAAAAAAGACTCAAATATTAAAATTCCAATTTGAATCCAAATTGGAATTGGATCCCCATCATCTATCCTCGTTTAGCATGTATATTTTAATGCCGATGTGTGCTTGTGGAGCAATAACCCTATCCCACTGTTACTTGTCATTGCAGACATCGTTTCTTGAAACACCAAAGCAAACCCCTATATTTAATTAGGATTTAATGTAGAAAAGCTGCCACCTGATCCAATGGATCAGGTGGCAAGACACATAAAAGGTGGAGAGTACAAGCCTTCACATGTGCTTGTACTCGTTGGGGCCCACCCCTTTGTGTCTTGCACCTGATCCTTTGGATCAGATGCCACCTGCTCTACATTAATCCCATTTACTTATCATTGCAGACATCGTTTCTGGCAAAGACCAAATCAAACCACTATATTTACCTATCATTGAATCAGTTGCGCATAGCGTAACGAGTCCCAATGGGGGTACTCAGCGAATATTTTTTAAGGTTTCATTTTATAGATATCTATGTTTTATGTTTTCAATTGTCATCCTAATACAACCTCCTTTTGGATTGGGATAGAGATCAAAAGATAAGGAATTAGTGCCAGCATGGACAGTGTTTTATGTTAAGGTTTCATTTTAAAATAGGTTGTCATCACAGTGTTTGAAATGAGTTTTTGATGAAAAACTCAAAAAGTTTTTTTTCCTTCGCACTGTAATAAAGCGAGGTGTTGCTCAAGCAAACCCCACACACCAGGTTGCATTACCGCGATGTTAGTTCTGGTCTAACATGGAGTAATGTCCAATGTAAATGGACTGGTTAGTGACTACAGTTTGGAAATACCGATTGGCAGAGAAGTTATGCAATTGATTTGAAGCATAGTGATGCCATGTTCAACTCATGGATGTCCATTACTGGCAGAGGCTTATTTCACGATTGTATTTTGGTTAGCATGTTATTCCCATGCATGAAAGGGGGAAAGGGTTAAGGTAATTGTTTGTGATTATTTCTTTATACCAGCAATGAATGGAAACTTAGAAATTTGAGAAACATGTACATGAAAACATGATTGGGTATCTCAAACAGTTACTTTGAGCTCAAATTTCTTGGGAATCAACAAAGAATCGTTGATGGAAAGATAGATATGTTGTGTACTTGGCACATGGTATGATAGTATTATGATGCGGCTGCTACCGCATCATCCGCGGATGATGCCGCGGGTCACGAGTTGGGCGCGGGTCCCAGGGGAAGAGAGGAGATCGCGGATGAGGAAAGAGGCACCACGATCACTTATTTCCGCAGGAGGAAACGTGGGGTTCAGATTTAGTTATCTCGGGGGTATTCCGGTCTTTTCAGACCGGATTAGTAAATCCCTCTTTCTCTATTATTAGGGCTAGCCGCCATTATTTTCTTTTATGCTTACTTTGTTGAAGAACACTCTTAGGCATCTTGCGAGGGATAGTTAGGATTTTAATCCGTTCAGATAAAAGTTAGGAGATAGGGTTCGTCTTGAAGGAACCCAAGTTATCTGTGTTCTTCGTCAATTTTCAATAAAAATTCCATCTTTTTAATTTTTCCTCTTTAAAAAACTGATTTGATTGATTCGATCCATCAGATCGTATCAAATTGGTATCAGAGCAGTGAGATCCGATGGCGGCAAGCACGAGATCGAAGACGGATGACATGAACGGGAAGATTCAAGGATTGCACGACGAGTTCCAAAAAGAACTAGCGGCCACGAACGAGAGGATCACGGACGTCGTCCACAAGCAAGAGGAGACACAAGGGGATTTGCGAGCAATGAGTGGGGAGATGAAGGCGGAGATGGGTCACCTAGGCCAAATGCTTCAAACCCTAATGGCGGATCTCGGGACGACGAAGGGAAAGAAGGTTCAAGGAGAAATTTTTTAGGAAATTTTGGATGATTCAGATCCGAAAATTCAATGACAAAAGATCCATGAAGCGAAAATAGCGAAGATGTTTCCCGGATCTTCAACCACTCCAACGGCGACGGCAACGGGGGAATCCGGAGTGGAGGGAGGGGGCCAACCCCCTCCAAACACGGCGAGCGGACCTGCCGACGGCCGGTGAGGGCGTGCCGGCAGTCCGCTGGGCCGCAGGGGCCGCGCGACCCCCTACGGGTCGGTGCGACCCCGCCGTAGGCTGCAGAGGTCTGTGCGGCCCGACGGGTGGCCGCCGAGTGCAGCACGACCCCGCTACAGGCGGGCGGGGGTTGCGCCGCCCTTGCCCAGCCACACCGAGCCCTGGGGGCTCCTTTTCTACCCTTGGGGGGTTCCGTCGAGATGGAGGGAGGTCGTGTGTGTTTATTCCAGGGACGACCAGCGGCGACGAATCCTCGAGATGCATTTTTGGGCTTTTCGGGACGTGGGGATGACACATGAAGACGTTTTGGAGGCCGGAATGGGTTGGGACTTGATGGTAGACCACAGTGGCCAGAGTAGGAGTATGCTTGGGAGAAAAACGACCCTCCTTGGGGTTATGTTCCTCAGGGGAGGAGACTGGAAGGGGTGGTGCAGGGAGATGCCAATGCGGACCGTCGGTTAAAGAAGCTGAAGATGCCTGCATTTGAGGGCACAGATCCGGATGGGTGGATTTATCGGGCTGAGCGCTACATTCAGGTGATGGGATTCACGGAGGAGGAGCTTCTCTATGCCGTCGGCATTTACTTTGGGGGGTGGCGCTGGCATGGTATCGGTGGCGGATCGCCCGACATCCTTTTGGTTCGTGGGCGGAGTTGACAGCCTACTTGATGGATCGATTCCAGGAGACACCAGGAGGAGATTTTTACGAGCAGCTCAGAGTACTCAGGCAGGAGGGAACGGTGCGGGACTTTGTCAGGAAGTTTGAGCTACTGTCGGGCCGAGTGCCTGTGGTCACTGAGGAGGCGCTTATGGGAAACTTCATGGGGGCTTAAGCCCTCCTTTCGAGCTGAGTTGAGGATGCAGAGCCCGGGGGCTTGGAGGACCTGATTCGCCTCGCACAGAAAGCGGAGGGAAACATACGGAGGAGAGGAGGATACGTGGGACCTGGTGGACCCAAAATCACCGACCCACACCAGCAGCAGCAGCGCCGAGGGCACCTGCCGGTGCACCGGAGACTAGAGGAGAGACTTGTCCCGCTACTCTTGGGCGGCGGATGACAGAGGCGGAGGTGAGGGAGAGGCGTGCCAATGGGCTGTGTTTCTGTTGCGACGAGAAGTTCACCCTTGGCCACAGATGTTCGAGCCGCTTGCTACAGATTACCATGGTGCCGGACGATGAGTGTCGGGATGACGAAGAGGAGCCCAGGGTGGAGTCACCCGAGGAGGAGGAGAAATCTCACCTAGACTTCACGGAGGTTTCCCTGAACTCTGTGGTGGGGTTCACCCCAAACCACACCATGAAGTTGTCTGGGCAGTCGAGTGATACGGTGGTGACAGTACTGATAGATAGTAGGGCCAACCACAATTTCATCTCTAACCGAGTAGTGGAGCGTCATGGGCTGCAGTCGAGCACTATGGAGAAGTTTAATGTTTTGCTGGGGACAGGAAAGATGGAGGAGAGCAAGGGGCTCTGCAAGGGTTTGTGTCTGACGTTGCAAGAAATACAGATTATGGAGGATTTCTTACCCCTGAAGTTGGGGAATGTCGATATCATTTTGGGCGTATAGTGGCTAAAGAAGTTCGAGGACGTGCGGGTGAACTGGAAACGTCTTATGATGGAGTTTGAGGGTGACCGCACGGTGGTGCTCACAAGGGACCCCACCCTATGCTTTTTGTTGGTGGCCTTTAAGGCCATTATTAGGGCCTTACAGAGAGAGGGAGAGGGGTACTTAGTGGAGTACCGTGCAGTTGGAGTTGAGCAGGAGCAGCCGACAGAGATTCGAGGGGTGGTTGAGCAGATGCTGGAGCAGTTTTAGGTCTTTCAGGACCCGCATGGGCTACCACCGGTGAGGGGGCATGAGCATGCGAAAGTCTTGAGAGAGGGAGCAGCGCCAGTGAGTGTGCGGTCGTACCGATACCCCCATGTGCAGAAGGATGAGATAGAGAGGATGGTCGGGGAGATGTTACAGGCTGGGGTGATCCAGCCCAGTGTTAGCCCTTTTTCTAGCATGGTTCTGTTGGTGAAGAAGGACGGGAGCTGTCGTTTCTGTGTAGACTACAAAGCGCTGAATAAGGAAACGGTGGCCGACAAGTTTCCTATCCCAGTGATCGACGAGCTGTTGGATGAGTTACACGGCGCAGTTGTGTTCTCGAAGATCGACCGAAGACGGGTACCACCAGATCCTGATGAGGCCAGAGGACGTGCCGAAGACCGCTTTTCGCACCCACGAGGGGCACTACGAGTTTCTCGTCATGCCTTTTGGCTTGACGAATGCTCCGTTCACATTTCAGGCCTTGATGAACAAGGTCTTTCGGCCGTTCTTGAGGAGGTTTATCCTCGTGTTCTTTGACGATATCCTTGTCTACAGCAGGACCATGGAGGAGCATGTGGGCCATTTAGAGGAGGTATTCCGGGAGTTGTTGGTGCATCAGTTATATGCAAATCGGAAGAAGTGCAGCTTTAGTCAGACACAGATAGAGTACTTGGGGCACGTGGTGTCGGCAGCAGGGGGTTGAGGCAGACAGTGCAAAGATAGAGGCGATGCTAGAATGGCCGGTGCCTACCACCCTGAGGGCGTTGCGGGGATTTCTCGGACTGATGGGATACTATCGGAAGTTCGTACGGGGGTATAGCACCATCGCACGGCCACTCACAGATCAGTTAAAGAAGGATGGGTTCCAGTGGGGAGAGGATGCGACCAAGGCATTCGAGGCCTTGAAGGTGGCGATGACGACCGCTCCGGTGTTGGCGCTCCCTGACTTCAGCATCGCGTTTCGTGGTAGAGACTGATGCTTCAGGTGTAGGTTTGGAGGCAGTATTGATGCAGCTGGGGCGACCGATAGCCTTTTTCAGGCAGGTGCTTTCTGCTAGAGCACGGCTGAAATCTGTGTACGAGAGGGAATTGATGGCTATCGTGTTAGCGGTGCAGAAGTAGCAGCCCTACCTGTTGGGGAGGGAGTTTGTGGTCAGGACGGATCAGCGCAGCCTGAAGTATTTACTGGAGCAGAGGTTGGCGACTGAGGAGCACTAGCGTTGGCTGTCGAAGTTGGTAGGGTATCGGTTTGACATTGAGTACATGCCGAGGTTGGAGAATAAGGCGGCTGACGTCTTATCTCGTCGAGAGGAGGGAGTGCACTTGAGGGCGCTCTCATTATCGATGTGGTTAGACTGAGAGCCCATGTTACAGGAGGCAGAGGCTGATCCAGAGTTGAGACAGATCAGAGAGCGACTGCAGGGCGGCGGGGAGGAGCCGAAGGGGTACTCTTTGGAGGGGCACATGCTGTTGTACCAGGGGCGGTTAGTCTTACCTCGGACGTCAGCATTTATACCAGTTCTGTTTCAGGAGTTCCACAGTTCGGGGGTTGGGGGACACTCCGGGGTGCAGCAGACTTACATGCGGATGACCCGAGAGGTTTACTGGCAGGGGATGAGGAAGGCGATAGCCCTCTTAGTGGCGGCTTGTGATGTCTGCCAGCGTCACAAGTATATGGCCATGGCACCGGCAGGGTTGCTGCAGCCTTTGGCGTTGCCTGAGCGGGTGTGGAAGGAGGTGATGATGGACTTCATTGATGGGTTACCCAGGTCGGAGGGGTACACAGTGATCTTCGTGGTGGTGGACAGGTTGAGTAAGTACGCTCACTTCGTACCGCTGAAACCAAGGTTTTAGGTCTCGGTTTCGGTCTGGATATTGTTTCCCCCAAAATTTAGGTTTCGGTATCGGAATCGCCCGTTTCGGCGGTTTCGGAAGCAAGTTTCGGTTTCGTCCATATCGCTAGTTTCAGCAGTTTCGTTTCGGGTATCGGTTTGGTTTCAGAGATACTTTAAATATGTATATACTATATACACACAGTGATGGTTTCGGAGGTTCTTAAATCTAAACCTATCAAATACTATTAAATACTTAACAAACTACTATCAAATACTAAATACTAAATAGATAGAAATATTTAAAGTTTGGTACTTAAATACTAAAAATTAGATAAATGATTCTAAAGCTTGCCTTGCGCACCCATCGTTTTACCTTGCGCACATACCACTTATTTACAAGTTTGCCAAAAAATCGTTGGGCGTTGCTTTGCGCACCCACCATTTTGCTTTGCACACATACCACTTATTTACAGGGTTGCCACAAAATATCCGCTTGATATGCGCATCGACTGTTTTACTTTACGCACATACCACTTATTTATAAGTTTGCTTTTTAAAGAAAGTAGCACTCCTGAAAGGCGACTCGGGCCTCTTTTTCTCTCTCCCTTTGCTCTCTCACACTCTCACGCTAGATAGTCGAGGTGGGTTCGACGAGGCATGAGGCAGGTTCGGCGAGGCGATGAGGTGAGTTCAATTTTTTCATCATCTTCCATTTGTCCTTTTTCTTCTTTTTTCAGCATTTTTTTCTTGGTTCTGTCTCTTCTTCGTCTAATTCTTCATCATTTTCAAGCCGAACCCCTAGGGTTTTCTCTTCTCTTTTAACCCAGCTTTCTATGCAATCTATTGATTCACGAAATTTTTTGGGGTTTTAAGAGAATTTTTATTTAATTATACGTTCTTATTCCGCTGTCTTCGACCGGTACTGAACGGTATCGGTCAGTTTCGGCCGGTATGAGCCGAAACTGATCGATATCGTTCAGTATCGGCCGATACTGAAACTAACCATTGGTTTCGTTATCGTCAACTGCCGATACCGATACGATACGGTCGATACCTAATGGTATCGGCCGATACCTCAAACCCAGGCTGAAACACCCTTACACGGCAGTTTTGGTGGCTACAACATTTACTCGGGAGGTGATATGGCTGCATGAGGTCCCTGGTTCTATAGTGTCTCACCGGGACCAGATGTTCATGAGCGGGTTTTGGCGGGAGTTGTTCCGGGTCCAGGGAACGGTGTTAAAGAGGAGTACCGCCTATCACCCTCAGACAGACGGGCAGACAGAGGTGGTTAATCGCAGTATCGAGACATATCTGCGGTGTTTTGCTTCAGAGACACCTCGACAGTGGCACCGTTGGTTGGCTTGGGCGGAGTATTGGTACACTACTTCGTACCATTCAGCAGCAGTGACGGCCCCATTTCGGGTGTTGTATGGGAGGGACCCACCAGAGTTGATTCGATTTGGGAGTAGACAGACACCAGTCTCGTGGGTGGAGGGTTACATGGAAGAGAGGGATGGAATGCCGGAGGAGCTGAAGAAGCACTTGTTACGGGCTCAGCAGGAGATAAAAGCGAGGGCAGATGGACATCGTCGGGATGTGAGCTTTCGGAAGGGGGATATGGTATATCTCAAGCTGCGGCCATACAGACAAAGATCAGTGGCGAGGAGGAATGAGAAGCTGTCTGTTAGATTCTTTGGCCCCTTTGAGATTGAGGCCAAGATTGGCCAAGTGGCCTACAGGTTGAGGTTACCTCCGACGGCTACGATCCATCCGGTTTTTCATGTATCGCAGCTTCGTCGCGCTATTGGAGAGTAGACGGTGTCATCCACACTACCACCGACATTGCCGGATGACATGGAGGTGATGCTGGAGCCGTTGGACGTCACGGCGGTGCGTCAAGGACCGGGACGTCGGCATGAGGTCTTGATACATTGGACGGGATTGCCGGACTGCGATGCCACGTGGGAGGCATTCGATGTTGTTTGGGAGCAGTTTCCGGACTTCCACCTTGAGGACAAGGTGGCTCTTCTACGGGGGTAATGATGCGGCTGCTACCGCATCATCCGCATCATCCGCGGATGATGCTGCGGGCCACGAGTTGGGCGCGGGTCCCGGGGGAAGAGTGGAGATTGCGGATGAGGAAAGAGGCACCACGATCACTTATTTCCGCAGGGGGAAACGTGGGGTTCAGATTTAGTTATCTCGGGGGGTATTCCGGTCTTTTCAGACCGGATTAGTAAATCTCTCTTTCTCCATTATTAGGGCTAGCCGCCATTATTTTCTTTTATGCTTATTTTGTTGAATAACACTCTTAGGCATCTTGTGAGGGATAGTTAGGCTTTTAATCCGTTCAGATAAAAGCTAGGAGATAGGGTTCGTCTCGAAGGAACACAAGTTATCTGTGTTCTTCGTCAATTTTCAATAAAAATTTCATCTTTTTAATTTTTCCTCTTTAAAAAACTGATTTGATTGATTCGATCCACCGGATCGTATCATATTACCTAAAAAGGTCCATGCCATAAAAGGTCATGGGTGCTTTTGTGGTACTTCTTTCCTTACCGGATTTGCTTTGCTAAATATTGGATTGTTCTGTTATATTGATTTATAAAAGAAGGCAGATAGCACAAAAGAAACCCATTCAAGAAGGATATATCGAACCATAGTTCCACTGAATAACATTATAATGCTTTGGTGAGGCTGTCATTCCAAAAAGTAGTGGTTATTAAAAATTCTGGGAGTTGAAGGCAATTTCTGACTACCAAAATTTGTAAAATGATACAAAAAAGTGAATATAACCAAACCAAGATGTGTGAGCCCTAAATGATTATTATAGATTTGTTATGCCTTATGGTGACATCTATATCTTTTTCCTAATCGCGATCTTCTACTTCCTTGAAGAGGTGGATGTAAGCCTTTTCAAAGTACAGATTTTTCTAGAAAGTTTTATTAATGAGAATGAAGTATTTTTTTTCTACATGAAAAGCACACAGTCAAATGATAAGAAGCTCTCGCTTTTTTGTTGTAAACTTTGTTTCTTTTCCTTTCTTTTTTGAAATTTACAGCCTCCATTTACATTCTCATTTTTATGTCATATTTCATTGTTGACTGTGTCATCTTAATTAACTTTAACAATTTGCTTCTATTTTTAACATTTTTCCTTGTTCCGAGAAGTGTTTTTATTCTGTGTCATATTAATTATACTGAAGTTCTTGTGTATACGGCTGCCATCTGCTTAGCATATGGAGCTACTGAATATTCAGCTTTGTCTCTATTAACTTCATAACTGTCACCCCATCTATCGTCTAGCCTAGTTGTTTAGGATATTATTCTGATTCCCATACTTGTTGCTTCAATTTTGTTTGATCAGTGAAGACTCTCAGAGACTATAGCAAGTATTTGACCAAAGTATATACATGTTTCTTATACATGTTTCTTCATGTATATATGTTGAGATGTTACACTTTCAGATGTTTCTACAACTTCCCTTTTCTTGTAGGTTACTGTCATAATTGGGGAGACTGGTTGTGGAAAGAGTACCCAGTTGGTTCAGTTCATTGCTGATTCTGGACTAGCTTCTACTGGATCAGTTGTGTGCACGCAGCCTCGCAAAATTGCTGTCCTTTCCATAGCACAAAGGATCAGGGAGGAGAGTATTGGATGTTATGATGATGACTCGGTGGTATCATATCTTTCATATTCATCTTGTCAGAAATTCAACTCAAAGATAATGTTTATGACAGACCATTGTCTCTTGCAATACTACATGCGAGAAAAGAATTTTAAAGGCATTTCATGTATTGTTATAGACGAAGCTCATGAAAGAAGCTTGAACACTGACCTCCTTTTGGCATTGATTAAAAAAGTTCTGCTTCACAGTGAATTAAGGGTTATAATAATGTCTGCGACGGCTGATGCACGCAAGCTTGCAGATTACTTTTATGGTTGTAGTACCATCTATGTGAAGGGAAGGAACTTCCCTGTTGAAATTAAATATGTGCCTGATGTTTATACCGAGGCTGCTTGGGCTAGAGTCCCTAAGCCAATTCCTGGTGGATGTGCTTCATATGTTTCTGATGCTATTATGATGGTGAGCATAATTCATAAGACTGAAGGTGATGGTGCAATTCTTGCCTTTTTGACTTCACAAATGGAAGTAGAATGGGCTTGTGAAAACTTTAGTGATCCCTCAGCGATTGTCTTGCCAATGCATGGGAAACTCTCTCATGAAGATCAAAACCGTGTCATGCTAAAGTACCCGGGAAAGAGGAAGGTAATATTCTCTACAAATGTAGCAGAGACTTCTCTTACTATTCAAGATGTCAAGTATGTGGTTGACTCTGGCATGGTTAAGGAGAGTAAGTTTGAGCCCAGCAGTGGCATGAATGTTCTGCAGGTTGGTAGGATCAGCCAAAGCTCTGCTAATCAACGTACTGGCCGAGCTGGTCGAACAGGATCTGGCAAGTGTTACAGGCTGTACTCTGAATGTGATTTCCGTTCAATGAAAATGCATCAGGAGCCTGAAATTCGTAAGGTGCACCTTGGAATTGCTGTTCTGAGGATTCTTGCTCTTGACATAAGGAACATTCAAGACTTTGATTTTGTTGATGCTCCGGATCCTAAGGCTGTTGAAAAGGCCATTCAAAATCTTTCCCAGCTGGGTGCTATTGTGAAGAAGAATGATGTTTTTGAAATTACAGATATTGGTTGTCAGTTGGTCAAACTGGATATTGAACCACGACTTGGAAAGATTATTCTTGATTCTTTTGGTTGTGGCCTTGGAAAAGAGGGGCTTGTTCTTGCTGCTGTTATGGCAAATTCTAGCAGTATGTTTTGCAGGGTTGGTAGTGAGGAGGACAAGCATAAAGCAGACTGTCTTAGATTGCCATTCTGTCATCGTGATGGGGACTTGTTCACTCTTCTTTCTGTTTACAAGGCATGGGAGGAAGTGCATGAGAGCAGAAATAGGTGGTGTTGGCAGAACAGCATCAATGCAAAATCTATGAGAAGATGTCAAGATACTGTGATGGAGTTGGAAAAGTGTCTACGTTTTGAATTGTTCACCATCGTTCCCAGTTACTGGTTTTGGAATCCACATAAACCTTCCGAGTATGACAGAAAATTGAAGCGGATTATACTCTCTTCTCTAGTGGAGAATGTTGCAATGTACTCTGGGTCTGAGGAACTTGGTTATGAGGTGGCTTTATCTGGAAAACAACTGCAACTTCATCCTTCGTGCTCATTGCTAGCATATGGACAGAAGCCAACTTGGGTGGTTTTTGGTGAAATCTTGTCAGCACGAAATCAGTATCTGGTTTGTGTCAGTTCTGTGGACTACAATGACTTGCTAAATATCCAGTGTCCTTTATTTGATGTTGTCCAGTTGGAGAGCCGGAAAATGAGTATGAAGGTAATTAATGTTTTTGGCAATAATCTTCTTAGGAGGTTTTGCGGCAAATCCAATTCCAACATACAAAACATCATTTCCAATATTAAAGGAGAATGTAAGGATAATCGTATCAGTGTTAATGTTGATTTTGTTAGAAGAGAAATTCAGATTGTTGCTACTGCAAAGGATTTGGAAAAGGTCTCATGTATTGTTAATAGTTACTTGGAGAGTGAAAATAAATGGTTGAGAGATGAGTGCATCGAGAGAACTTTATTCCATGGTGGACCTGGAACGCCACCATCTGTGGCTCTATTTGGTGCTGGTGCTGGGATTAAACATTTAGAACTCGACAAGCGGTATCTTACTGTGGAAATATTTCATCCAATGGCACCTGAGCTAAATGAGAAGGAACTTCTTATGATGGTTGAAAAGTATGCATTTGGAGTAGCCAACTATTTCAAACTTGCCGGGAATGGTTTAGATGGTGCAGATTCAAATAAGTGGGGTAAGGTAACATTTCTTAGTCCTGAATCTGCTGAATCTGCCGTGGCTAAATTGAATGAGGTTGAATTTTATGGCTCCTTGTTGAAAGTACTGCCAGTGAGAGCTGGGGATCACAAAATATTGCCGTGCTCTGCTGTAAGAGCCAAAGTTTGCTGGCCACGCCGTCGTAGCAAGGGGGTTGCACTTATTCATTGTGCAGAGGAGGACACTGAATCTATTGTTAAGGACTGTTTCGCCTTAGTGATTGGAGGGAAATATGTGAACTGTGAAGTCAGCTCAAAGTGTAGGGGTTGTGTGTTCGTATCAGGCATTCCAAAAGATGTATCAGAATCAGAAATATATGAGGAATTTGTAAACATGACAAAAAGGAGAATTCTTGAAGTTAAACTGTTGAAATACGATGCTGTCAATGGCGCCCCAGAAGCTACCTGTGTTGATGCACTTACAAGAGAAATTGCTCCTTTCATGCCTAACAAGAATTGCACAAGCCAACATTTCCAGGTTGATGTGTTTAGCCCTCAACCAAAAGATCATGTGGTGAGAGCTATGATAACTTTTAATGGAAGTCTTCATTTGGAGGCGGCAAAGGCTTTGGATCATCTCCAAGGGAAAGTATTACCTGGTTGTTTTCCATGGCAGAAAATCCAGTGCCAACATGTGTTTTACAGCTCTGTTTCTTGTCCTCCTCGGATCTATGCTGTAATTCGGGAAGAGCTTGATTCTTTACTCAAGAGCTTAAAGTCTAGAACAGGTATGCATTACTTCAAAAATTTCGTTTTCATTTACATATTCATCATCATTAGTCCTCTTTCTTTCCCTCTGAAGATTAGCATAATCTTATCATTCTGTGGATTCCATCTTGCAATTTGATTATATTAGTAGACCATTATGCTTATTCATCCTTGCTGTTTTGTTCAACCTTTCTATGATTAAAATAGACAATGCTGGCAGATAAGATTCTACTGGATGATTGGCGTAATTAGTTATTGTTGACTGCTGTTCACTGAACTGTACTCCCATACTTGTCATGACACTGTTCGGCCCCTAATATGAAAGACTGCAGACCAAAATCATTCGATTAAAGCTTTGATGGTTGTGGCTAGGTTACTTTTGATATTTATTCTATTTAGTATGCCCATTCCAACTATTAAATGATGTATCATACAAATTTGATGGTTGTGGCTAGGTTACTTTTGATGTATCACCACACGGATGATCAACATGCCAAAAATCAAGTCCTTTCAATACTTTTAGATCCTCCATCTACCCTTTGCAACTTCATGGGGTTTTCAGCACGTTTTCAGACCGTTGAAGTTGCAAGGGATAGATGTGGACTCTAAAAGTATTGGAGTGACTTGATTTTTTGTATGTTGATCATCCATGAGGTAAACAACAATCTCAAGAAAAAAATTCGAAAAAAATGTGGGATAAGGGGGAAACTGCGGGCGACTCCTTAGATTTCATCTAAGGAGTCACCATATGAACACTTTAGCCATACATCTGTTACTCACTACATCAAACAATTTCCATTAATGAAACTATGGAAATCCGTTGGAAAATCAAAAATACGCATGTCTGATGAAATGGTTGATGCTATCTGCTCCAATAACGAATCATTGGTTTAACTGAATAACTAAAGAAAATAGATAGACCTTTCTCTTCGTCTTAGGTCGATGAATCTTCTCTATTGGAAGATCTCCCATATTGATAATACATATTCCGGTTGACCGAGCCCAATTCTAATTGTTTTGTTTCTAAGCAAAGATATCCAAGGAGGCGGTTCGTCCTATTCATATATTCACGACCAAGAAAGAGTTACTGGATTCTCTTTCGGATAGGCCCTGAAAGGAGAAGAAAGGCTGGAATGTCAACATGCGTCTGTCTATTCTTTAATTCACCTGACCCGATAGTACCCATTTTGGGAACGTCTAGTGCCAAAGTCACTGAACGGGTAAGTTGTCAATCCCTAAAATGGACTATGTAATGTACTTTATCTGCTAGATTAGAGGTACTGGTGGGTATTTTACTAGATATTTCTATCAATCCACCCCTGTGTGAGTAACTCTTTTTAATGGCAATTCAAAAAAACGTATTTCTATATAAAAATGTATTCGTAGAAATATTTGGGAGAAAAAAAAGGATATTTAGCTGCAATAAAAGCTTTTTCTTTAGCAAAGTCAATTTCCATTATTGGTATAAACCAATAACGATTCATACAAGCTAAATCTTCTAATAGATAATTGTGCCAAAGAAACATTTTGAATTTAATGAATTTATTTGCATTTGTATTACGATATTTTTTCTCGTTCAAAAACTGTCCACCATATATATATATATGAGAATAATGGCTATCATACGCCATATGAGATATGCTCTCATACGCCCTCTCACATAAAGCAACCAAGTACAATCAAGTACAAGCCCATGTGGGCTTGTACTTGGTTGCTTTATGTGAGAGGGCGTATGAGAGCCTATCTCATATGTCGTATGATACCCATTAATCCATATATATATATATATATATATATATATATATATATATATATATATGGCTAAAGTGTTCCTAGGGTGACTCCTTAGATGGGAAAAATGGGGGCGACTCTTTAGATTTCATCTAAAGAGTAACCCTAGGAACACTTTACCTAATATGTGTAAAGTGTTCCTAGGGTGAGTCGCCCTTAGATTGCATCTACGGAGTCACCCTAGGAACACTTTACCCAATATGGGTAAAGTGTTTCTAGGGTGAATCGCCCCCATTTTCCCCCCTTATCCCACATTTTTTTTCGAATTTTTTTCTTGGGGTTGTTCACCACATAGATGATCAAAATACCAAAAATCAAGTCATTCCAATACTTTTAGAGCCCCTATCTATCACTTGCAACTTCATAGGTTTTTCAGCACGTTTTAAGACCGTTGAAGTTGTAAGGGGTAAATGGGGGCTCTAAAAGTATTGGAAGAACTTGATTTTTGGTATGTTGATCATTCATGAGGTGAACAACAACCCATGAGAAATAAAATCCAAAAATGTGGGATTAGGGGAAAATGGGAGCGACTCCTATATATATATATATATCCTTATATATATGTGAAAAGGGATCTAGGGTGCCTTCTTAGATGAAATCTAAGGAGGCACCCTCCATTTCCACAATCTCTCACAATTTTTCTGAAATTTTTTTCATGGGTTTTTTGTTCACCTCATGGATGATCAACACACCAAATTTCAAGGTATTCCAATACTTTTTGAGCCTCCATCTACCCCTTGCAACTTCAACGGTCTGAAAACATACTAAAAACCCCATGAAGTTGCAAGGGGTAGATGTGGGCTCAAAAAGTATTGTAATACCTTGAAATTTGGTATGTTGATTATCCATGAGGTGAACAATCCCATGAAAAAAATTGTGGGAGATGGTGGAAAATGAGGATGACTCCTTAGATTGAATCTAAGGTGGCACCCTAGATCCTTTTATCATATATATATATCCTATCCCGACTCTTTAGAGAGAGATGTATATATACATGAGAATAATGGCGCTATCATACGCCATATGAGATATGCTTTCATACGCCCTCTCACATAAAGCAACCAAGTACAAACACACATGTGCTTGTACTTGGTTGATTTATGTGAGAGGGCGTATGAGAGCATCTCATATGGCGTATGATAGCCATTATTATATATATATACATACATATATATATACTAGTCATTACCCGTGCCCGCGGGCACGGTTCATTTAAGATCTTCCCCCGTAAAATCTTTGTTCTCCAAAAAATTATTTTTACAGCCAAAATTGAATGTAACAACAAATTAACGTAAAAATATTTAGCAGTACGGGCGCCTTCGGTACGGAACAACAAATTCGACGCAGGCGCCTTAGGCGCGGAACAATAAATTCGGCGACAAATTCGACGTAGAACAACAAATTCGGTGAGGACGCCTTTGGAGCGGAACAACAAATTCGCGGAAAAAAAATTTAGCAGGCGCCTTCGGCGCGGGAAATTATTCTCATCTTGTTGCCACATGCATCGAAGAGACAGTGGGCCCCGCGTTGAGGGAGAGATCATTCGATCTGTAGCATTAAGTGCAACTTAAAGTTTTTTTCCCAAATGCATTAATTGCATGCACTCTCCTATTCCCCAGAAACTTTTATTCCCCATAAAGTTTTATTTCCCCATAAACTTTCTTTTTCCAAGAAATGTTTTTCCCTCCAAAACTTTTCACAAAATCTCATCTCAATCATTCAATCCTCAAGATAAATCCAAGCCGTCTTTCTATCAACATGTTTGTCCTTGTCAGTCCTAGAATTCAAAAACAGTTGTGTTTTAATATATAGATATATATAGGAGTCGCCCCCATTTTCCCCCTTATCACACATTTTTTTCTGAATTTTTTTTAGGGGTTGTTCACCACATGGATGATCAACATCCCAACAATCAAGTCCTTCCAATACTTTTAGAGTCTACATCTACCCCTTGCAACTTCATGGGGTTTTCAGCACATTTTCAAACAGTTGAAGTTGCAAGGGGTAGATGTGGGCTCTAAAAGTATCATCCATGTGGTGAACAACAATCCCAAGAAAAAAATTAGAAAAGAATGTGGGAAAATGGGGGTGACTTAGATTTCAACTAAGGAGTCACCCTAGTAACACTTTACCCATTTCGATTTTTTTCTTTAGATTGTTGTTCACCTCATGAATGATCAACATACCAAAAATCAAGTCATTCCAATACTTTTAGAGCTCACATCTACCCCTTGCAACTTCATGGGGGTTTAGCATGTTTTCAGACCGTTGAAGTTGCAAGTGATAGATGAGGGCTCTAAAAGTATTGGAATGAATTGATTTTTGGTATGTTGATCATCCATGTGGTGAACAACCCCAAGAAAAAACTCGAAAAAATGTGGGATAAAGGGGGAAAATGTGGGCGACTTCGTAGATTTCATCCAAGGAGTCACCCTAGGAACAATTTACTCAATATAATAGGCCATGAACTAGATCAGAATCATTCTCAACGAATCCACATAAGAAGTGATCCATTTTTTTCACCGGATCCGGGTGAAGACCAAATCTCTTGAGCGACCGATCTTGCGGAATTACTCAAAAGATAAAGAAGTATCGTTAATCTCTTCATGCTCGTTTCAAGTTCGAAGTATCATTTGTACAAATAAGAACCTCATTCCTTGCACGATTTCTTCTTCATATAGATATATATATAGGATCTATGAGATAATTACTTAGAAGTACATTTTGTGCAACAGTCTTTCCTATTTGATAGAAAAGGATCTCATGATCCTGAACCGATCTCAGGTATGGGTAAAGTGTTTCTAGGGTGACTACTTAGATTTTCATCTAATGACACACACATAAACACACACATATATATACATATATATATATGGTGAAGTGTTCTAGGGTGACTCCTTAGATGAAGTGTTCTAGGTGAAATCTAAGGAGTCGCCCACATTTTCGCATATATCCCACATTTTTTGGATTTTAATTTTTATGGGGTTGTTCACATCATGGATGATCAACATACCAAAAATTAAGTCATTCTAATACTTTTGGAGCCCCCATCTACCCCTTGCAAGTTCAACGGTCTAAAAACGTGCTGAAAACCAGATGAAGTTGCAAGGGGTAAATGGGGACAATAAAAGTATTGGAATGACTTGATTTTTTGTATGTTGATCATCCATGTGGTGAACAACCCCAAGAAAAAAATTCGAAAAAAAAATATGGGATATGGGGGAAAATGGGAGCAACTCATTAGATGAAAATCTAGCCTGGTACCGGTGGAAGATAGCCCGGTCCCCCTTTCGGACCTGGGAGGAGTTGTCAGCGATGATCGTGGATCGATTCCAGTAGACGGCAGGGGGGGATTTCTACGAGCAGCTGTCGGCCCTGAGGCAGGAGGGGACAGTGAGAGACTATGTAGAGAGATTTGAGGTGCTGAATAGTCGGGTGAAGGGGGTTACCGACGAGGTGATGATCGGGAACTTCATGAGGGGGCTGAAACCGTCGATACGAGCTGAGTTGCGGATGCAGAGCCCGGCTACCTTGGAGGACGTCCTTCGCTTAGCACATAAAGCGGAGGAGAAGCACACAGAGGAGAGGCGGATACGGGGCGCTTGGGGGGCACAGAGTTCCCGCCCTACTCCACCATCCACGACACCGAGACCACCTGCGGCCGTTCCCGAGACGCGAGGAGAGGGCCGCCCAGCTACCCTGGGGCGACGGATGACGGAGGCCGAGGTGAGGGAGAAGAGAGCCAAGGGGTTGTGCTTCCGTTGCGACGAGAAGTTCACCCCTGGGCACAGGTGTGCGAGCCGCCTACTGCAGATCACCATGGTGCCCGACGAGGAGGGGTACGTGGGTGATGAGGAGGAGTTCGAGGTGGAGCAGGAGACGCCAGTAGAGGAGGAGAAGTCTCACCTAGACTTCGCGGAGGTGTCCCTAAACTCTGTGGTGGGGTTCACTCCGAACCACACCATGAAGTTGACGGGGCAGCTAGGAGACACGGCGGTGACGGTGCTGATCGACTGTGGGGCCACCCACAACTTCATCTCCAGCCGGATAGTGGAGAGACATGGGCTGCAGCTGAGTACGCAGGAGAAGTTTACCGTGCTGCTGGGGACAGGGAAGATGGATGAGAGCAAGGGGCTCTGCAAGGGTCTGTGCCTGACCTTACAGGGAGTACAGATCATGGAGGATTTCCTACCCCTGGAGCTGGGCAATGTTGACATCATCCTGGACGTACAGTGGCTGAAGAAACTGGGGGACATGCGGGTGAATTGGAAGCGACTCAGGATGGAGTTCGAGGAGGGAGAGCGGACAGTGGTGCTCACTGGGGACCCGACCCTATGTTTATCGATGGTGGCCTTCAAGGCCATCACTCGAGCCTTACGGAGAGAGGGGGAGGGGTACTTGGTGGAGTGCTGAATAGCAGGGGCAGAGCAGGAGTCGCAGGCAGGGGTTCCCGAGGAGGTGGAGCAGGTGTTGGGACAGTACCAGGAGGTCTTTCAGGACCCACAGGGGCTACCGCCAGAGAGAGGGCACGAGCATGCGATAGTCCTGAGGGATGGCGCTGCACCGGTGAGTGTGCGTCCTTACCGCTACCCCCACGTGCAGAATGATGAGATTGAGCGGATGGTCGGGGAGATGTTACAGGCGGGGGTGATACAGCCCAGCGTTAGCCCATTTTCGAGCCCGATCCTTTTGGTGAAGAAGAAGGACGGGAGTTGGCGCTTCTGTGTAGACTACCGGGCACTGAACAAGGAGACAGTGGCTGACAGGTTTCCAATCCCTGTCATAGACGAGCTGCTAGATGAGCTGCATGGAGCAGTGATGTTCTCCAAGATTGATCTTAAGGCGGGGTATCACCAGATCCTGATGAGGCCAGAGGATGTGCCGAAGACAGCATTTCGTACCCACAAGGGCCACTATGAGTTTCTCGTCATGCCGTTTGGCTTGACGAATGCTCCTTCTACATTCCAGGCGTTGATGAACGACGTCTTCCGGCCGTTCCTGAGGAGATTCTGATGCGGACGCACCCCCTACGGACCCCCCTTCACCGACCGATGACACAGTCCCACCCATCGTGACGTGCGTGCGGCGCAGGAGGCGCGGGATCGTGACTTAGTGGGTCTAGTAGGTTAGGGGGTATTTTAGTCCTTTCAGGCTAAATTAGTAATTCCCCATTTTCTTCTATTTATTAGGGCTAGCCGCCATTGTTAGGGCTATGCTTATTTTGTTGAAGAACATCCTTAGGCATCTTGCGAAGGATCTTTAGGCTTTTTGTCCGTTCAAATAAAAGCTAGGAGATCGAGTTCGTCTCGAAAGAACTCACTTATCTTTGTTCTTCATCGAAATTCTCAATCAAAAATCCTCTTTTTAATTTTTTCCTCTTTTAAATTCTGATTTCTATTGATTCGATCCACCGGATCGTATCAAATTGGTATCAGAGCACTACGATTCCATGGCAACGGGAACGAGGGCTTCCGTGGATGAGAAGATCCAAGGTCTACGCGACGATCTCAATCATGAGATCGAGGGTTTGAGGAAGGTGATGGAAGCTTCGCTCAAGGATCATGCACACACCCAAGAAGACATTCAATCGGAGCTTCGTATCATGAGAAGGGAGGCCGCGGAGACGGGAAGGGATCTTAAAAGTTTGAAGGAGGCCACGGCGGCGATTCCGGCGTTAATGGAGTTGTTGCAAGGTTTGACCAAGGAGAAGGCGGCGGATCGCGACATGGGGAGAGCAACGGGAGAGATCCAAGGCGAATCCGGCGTCGATTCAACAAATCAAGGACCCCCGAGCCACGGGAAATCGCATACGGCGGCAGCGGCTACAACCCTAGCCGGCGGGCTAGGGTTTGGCGCGACAGGGCCCGGATCCTCACCCACGGGCCCTGTCGGGCCATCATGGGGGTCGACCGACCCGCCCGGCCCAGTCACGGCCTGGGCGGGTCAGGCCGGCCACCCCCGGCCTCCGGCGCCCCAATCTGGGGTCGCCGGAGGGTCGGCACCCCCTTGCGGGGGTGCCCAGGGCCAGCCGACCCCCTTTGGGGGTCGGGCAGGCCACGCGACCCCCGCCTGGGGGTCGGCAGCCCCAGGCGGGGGCGGGACAGGGGGCTCGGCCCCTGTTTGGGGCCGGGCGGGTCCGCTGGACCCCGGGCAGGGGTCAGCGGGTCCGGGTGACTTCTCCGGAGGCGCGGCGAGCACGGGGGGAGTTTTTGGCGGTGTGGCGGGGTTCGTACCCCAATCTGGAGGGCCTTTGGGGGCGACGAGAGGCGGATGGGCCTCAGGAGCGGCAATTGGGGCCCCAGCGGGCCAGTTTTGGAGAGCAGAGACCATTCCGCCTGGGCCAATGCCCAATCATGCACGGCCGCCAGAGTTTCCGGGGCACTACTACCAGCTCGAGGCGTGGGAGAGACCTGCATGGCCAGAGGAGCCGTACGGGGTTGACGGGGGAGGCCCGAGGGAGGCTCGGGGTGGCGAGATGATCAGAGCGGGCGACCGTGGCGGAGATAGAGGGCAGCTAGGCGACATCAACGCAGACCGGAGGTTGATGAAGCTGAAGATGCCGACCTTTGACGGCACCGACCCTGATGGGTGGATATACCGGGCGGAGAGGTATTTCCAGGTGATGGGTCTGACGGAGCAGGAGGTCCTGAAGGCCATCGGGATTTACTTTGAGGGGAAGGCCTTGGCCTGGTACCGGTGGAAGATAGCACGGTCCCCCTTTCGGACCTGGGAGGAGTTGTCATCACTGATCGTGGACCGATTTCAGGAGACGGCAGGGGGGGATTTTTACGAGCAGCTGTCGGCCCTGAGGCAGGAGGGGACCGTGAGGGACTATGTAGAGAGGTTTGAAATGCTGAATAGCCGGGTGAAGGGGGTTATCGACGAGGTGATGATCGGGAACTTCATGAGGGGGCTGAAACCGTCCATACGAGCTGAGTTGAGGATGCAGAGCCCGGCTACCTTGGAGGACGTCCTTCGCTTAGCACATAAAGCGGAGGAGAAGCACACAGAGGAGAGGCGGATACGGGGCACTTGGGGGGCACAGGGCTCCCGCCCCACTCCACCAGCCACAGCACCGAGACCACCTGCGGCCGTTCCCGAGGCTCGAGGAGAGGGCCGCCCAGCTACCCTGGGGCGGCGGATGACGGAGGCCGAGGTGAGAGAGAAGAGAGCCAAGGGGCTGTGCTTCCGTTGCGACGAGAAGTTCACCCCTGGGCACAGATGTGCGAGCCGCCTGCTGCAGATCACCATGGTGCCAGACGAGGAGGGGTACGTGGTTGAGGAGGAGGAGTTTGAGGAGGAGCCACCGGTGGAGGAGGAGAAGTCTCACCTAGACTTCGCCGAGGTATCCCTGAACTCCGTGGTGGGGCTCACCCCGAACCACACCATGAAGTTGTCAGGACAGCTGGGAGACACGGCGGTGACGGTACTGATCGATAGTGGGGCCACCCACAACTTCATTTCTAGCCGAGTGGTGGAGAGACATGGGCTACAGCTGAGCACCCTGGAGAAGTTTACCGTTCTGCTAGGGACGGGGAAGATGGAGGAGAGTAAGGGGCTCTGCAAGGGTCTATGCCTGACCTTGCAGGGGGTCCAGATTATGGAGGACTTCTTGCCGTTGGAGTTGGGCAACGTGGACATCATCTTAGGGGTGCAGTGGCTGAAGAAGTTGGGGGAGATGAAGGTGAATTGGAAGCTCCTGAGGATGGAGTTCCAAGATGGGGAGAGGACCGTCGTGTTGACCGGGGACCCGACCCTTTGCTTTTCATTGGTGGCCTTCAAGGCCATCACTCGGGCGTTGAGGAACGAGGGGGAGGGGTTCCTTGTGGAGTATCAGGGGCTGACAGCGGACTGTGAGCAGCACGAGGAGGAGACCGCGGCGGAGGTCGAGCAGGTACCGGAGCAGTACTAGGAGGTCTTTCAGGACCCTCAGGGGCTACCACCATCCAGAGGACACGAGCACGCGATTGTATTGAGGGATGGGGCAGCGCCGGTGAGTGTTCGGCCGTACCGGTACCCGCATGTTCAGAAGGATGAGATAGAGAGGATGGTGCGGGAGATGCTGCAGGCTGGGATTATCCAGCCTAGTGTGAGTCCTTTTTCGAGTCCAGTCTTGCTGGTCAAGAAGAAGGACGGGAGTTGGAGATTTTGCGTTGATTACCGGGCGCTGAATAAGGAAACTGTCGCTGACAAGTTTCCTATTCCGGTAATCGACGAGCTGCTGGACGAGCTTCATGGAGCAGCGATCTTTTCGAAGATCGACCTGAGGGCCGGGTACCACCAGATTTTGATGCGGTCTGAGGATGTGCCGAAGACTGCCTTCCGCACCCACGAGGGCCATTATGAGTTCAGAGTCATGCCTTTTGGCTTGACGAATGCACCCTCCACTTTCCAGGCCTTGATGAACAAGGTTTTCCAGCCCTACCTGCGGAGGTTCATTCTCGTGTTCTTTGACGATATCCTCGTCTACAGCAGGAGCTTGGGGGAGCACTTGGGCCATTTGGAGGTGGTCTTCCGGGAGTTGTTGGCGCAGCAGTTGTTCGCCAACCGGAAGAAGTGCAGTTTCGGCCAGGCACGGATTGAGTATCTAGGGCACGTGGTGTCAGCCGAGGGTGTAGCTGCCGACAGATCGAAGATAGAGGCCATGCTGGACTGGCCCATTCCTACTACACTGCGAGCTCTCCGAGGTTTTTTGGGACTGACCGGATATTACCGGAAGTTCGTTAAGGGGTACATCACCATAGCTTGGCCCCTTACCGAACAGCTCAAGAAGGACGGATTCCGTTGGGGGGAGGAAGCCACCAAGGCCTTTCAGGCCTTGAAGGTGGCCATGATGACCGCACCAGTTCTAGCCTTGCCAGACTTCAGCCTACCTTTCGTGGTGGAGACCGATGCTTCGGGATACGGGTTGGGAGCGGTGCTCATGCAGGAGGGACGGCCCATCGCCTATTTCAGCCACGTGTTGTCAGCTAGAGCACGACTGAAATCGGTGTATGAGCGAGAGTTGATGGCCATTGTCCTTGCGGTGGCAAAGTGGCGGCCATATCTGTTGGGTCGGGAGTTCGTGGTCAGGACGGACCAGCGGAGCCTCAAGTACCTGCTGGAGCAGCGGTTGGTTACTGAGGAGCACCAGCGTTGGTTGTCCAAGCTGGTGGGGTACCGGTTCGCTATCGAGTACAGGCCAGGGTTGGAGAACAAGGCAGCTGACGCCTTGTCTCGTCGGGAGGAGAGCGTGGATCTGAGGGCTTTATCACGACCGATGTGGCTGGACTGGGAGCCCATCTTTCAGGAGGCAGAGAGTGATGAGGAGCTGGGGCGGATCCGCGAGTTGTTGCAGCAGGGACGGGAGGGGCCGATCGGGTATTCCTTGCAGGGACGTCGACTGCTGTATCAGGGGAGGTTGGTGCTGCCACGGGCTTCAGGCTTCATACCCGTCCTCTTTCAGGAGTTCCACGGGTCGGCGACGGGGGGACATTCCGGGGTGCAGCAGACATACCAGAGGATGGCTAGAGAGGTGTACTGGCCCGGAATGCGCAGGAGGATTGCCCAGTTAGTAGCAGCTTGTGACGTCTGCCAACGTCACAAGTACATGGCCATGGCTCCGGCAGGACTCCTACAGCCGTTAGAGTTACCGGAGAGAGTATGGGAGGAGGTCACTATGGACTTCATCGACGGGCTACCACGGTCCGAGGGATATTCAGTGATCTGCGTCGTAGTGGACCGTCTGAGTAAGTATGCCCATTTTATACCCTTGAGGCATCCTTACTCAGCGGTCACGGTGGCCACAGCGTTCATCCGAGAGGTGATCCGCCTGCATGGGATCCCGGGGTCTATAGTGTCCGACAGGGACCAAGTGTTTTTGAGCGGGTTCTGGCGGGAGCTCTTCAGGGTACAGGGCACGGTCCTAAAGAGGAGCACGGCATACCACCCGCAGACAGACGGGCAGACCGAGGTGGTGAACAGATCCATAGAGACTTATCTGCGGTGCTTCGCCTCGGATAAGCCCCGACAGTGGTACAGGTGGTTGGCATGGGCGGAGTATTGGTACAACACCTCGTACCACTCTGCCGCGGGGACGACTCCCTTTCGGATCCTGTATGGGCGAGACCCACCGTCCTTGCTCAGATTTGACGACAGGCAGACACCGGTGTCGCAGGTAGAGGCTTACATGGGGGACAGGGATGCGATGTTGGAGGAGCTCCGGCGACACCTATTGAGGGCACAGCAGGTTATGAAGGCCCGGGCAGACGGGCATCGGAGGGAGGTCCATTTTCAGGAGGGCGACATGGTGTATCTCAAGCTCAAGACTGATACACGGTGGAAGATAGCTCAAGACTGTATCTCGACCCTATCGGCAGAAGACATTAGCTCGGAGGCAGAATGAGAAGTTAGCTGCTCGCTACTACGGACCCTACCAGATTGCAGCCAAGATTGGGAAGGTGGCGTATCGTTTACACCTACCTCCTTCCTCGAGGATACATCCGGTGTTCCATGTGTCGCAGCTACGGAGGGCGATTGGAGACCAGTCAGCGACGTCGACGCTGCCACCTTCACTGACGGAGGACATGGAGGTACTGCTGGAGCCATGGGATGTGCGGGCAGTTCGACAGGGGCCAGGAAGACGCAGAGAGGTGCTGATTTATTGGGTGGGCCTGCCAGATTGTGATGCCACGTGGGAGGCGTATGACGTGGTTCGGGAGCAGTTTCCAGATTTCCACCTTGAGGACAAGGTGGCTCTTTTAGGGGGGGTATTGATGCGGACGCACCCCCTACGGACCCCCCTTCACCGACCGATGACACGGTCCCACCCATCGTGACGTACGTGCGGCGCAGGAGGCGCGGGATCGTGACTTAATGGGTCTAGTAGGTTAGGGGGTATTTTAGTCCTTTCAGGCTAAATTAGTAATTCCCCATTTTCTTCTATTTATTAGGGCTAGCCGCCATTGTTAGGGCTATGCTTATTTTGTTGAAGAACATCCTTAGGCATCTTGCGAAGGATCTTTAGGCTTTTTGTCCGTTCAAATAAAAGCTAGGAGATCGAGTTCGTCTCGAAAGAACTCACTTATCTATGTTCTTCATCGAAATTCTCAATCAAAAATCCTCTTTTTAATTTTTTCCTCTTTTAAATTCTGATTTCTATTGATTCGATCCACCGGATCGTATCAGATTCATACTCGTCTTCTTCGACGACATTCTGGTCTACAGCAGGACTATGGGGGAGCACGTGGGCCATTTGGAGGTGGTGTTCCGAGAGTTATTGAGGCATCAGCTGTATGCCAACCGAAAGAAGTGCAGTTTCGGTCAGAGGCAGATAGAGTACTTGGGACATGTGGTGTCGGCCACCGGGGTAGCAGCAGATCGGGCGAAGATAGAGGCGATGTTAGACTGGCCGGTACCCACCACTCTGAGGGCACTACGAGGATTTCTCGGGCTGACAGGTTACTACCGGAAATTCGTGAGGGGGTACAGCACCATTGCAGGGCCACTGACAGATCAGCTGAAGAAGGATGGGTTCCAGTGGGGAGAGGCAGCGGCCAAGGCCTTTGAGGCCTTGAAGGAGGCGATGACCACATCACCAGTCTTGGCGTTGCCTGACTTCAGCATCACATTCGTGGTGGAGACTGATGCGTCAGGAGTATGATTGGGGGCGGTCCTTATGCAGCTAGGGAGGCCGATAGCCTACTTCATCCAGGTGCTTTCAGATAGAGCACGGCTGAAGTCTGTATACGAGAGGGAACTGATGGCTATTGTGTTGGCGATCCAGAAGTGGCGGCCGTATCTGATGGGCAGTGAGTTCGTGGTCAGGACCGACCAGCGCAGTTTGAAGTATCTATTGGAGCAGAGGTTGGTGACAGAGGAGCACCAGCGCTGGCTATCCAAGCTGGTGGGGGTACAGATTCGTCATTGAGTACATGCCGGGATTGGAGAATAAGACGGCAGACGCCTTATCACGCAGAGAGGAGGGGGTGCACTTGAGAGCACTCTCGTTGCCGGTCTGGATAGACAGTGAGCCCATGTTGCAGGAGGCCGAGGCCGATCCGGAGTTGAGACTGATTCGTGAGCAGCTGCAGGGAGGCGGGGAGGCCCCGCAGGGTTACTCACTAGAGGGTCGGAGACTATTATATCAGGGGCGGTTGGTATTGCCGCGGGCGTCCACCTTCATACCCGCATTATTTCAGGAGTTCCACAGTTCGGTGGTTGGGGGACATTCCGGGTTGCAGCAGACGTATATGAGAATGTCCCGGGAGGTTTACTGGCCTGGTATGCGGAGAGCGATAGCACATTTGGTTGCTGCTTGTGACGTGTGCCATCGTCACAAGTACATGGCCATGGCACCAGCCGGACTTTTGCAGCCCTTAGCACTACCGGAGCGGGTCTGGGAGGAGGTGACGATGGATTTCATAGACGGGCTACCCAGGTCAGAGGGGTACTCCGTGATTTTTGTTGTGGTGGATAGGTTGAGCAAGTACGCCCATTTTATACCGCTGAAACATCCGTACACGGCTGTTTCAGTGGCTGCAGCCTTCACCAGAGAGGTCATACAGTTACATGGGATCCCAGCCTCCATCGTCACCGACAGAGATCAGGTTTTCATGAGTGGGTTTTGGCGAGAGATATTTCGTGTCCAGGGTACATTGCTGAAGAGGAGTACCGCATATCACCCTCAGACCGACGGGCAGACGGAGGTAGTGAACCGCAGCATCGAGACATATCTGCGGTGCTTCGCGTCGGAGACACCACTACAGTGGTATCTGTGGTTAGCTTGGGCGGAGTATTGGTACAATACTTCGTACCACTCAGCAGCAGGTACGACCCCCTTTCGGGTACTATATGGCAGGGACCCACCAGAGCTACTTCGATTTGGAGAACGACAGACACCTGTCTCCCAGGTAGAGGACTATATGAGGGAGCGGGAGAGCATTATGGAGGAGCTGAAGAAGCATTTGTTACGAGCTCAGCAGGTGATGAAGGCTAGGGCGGATGTGCATCGGCGGGATGTGCACTTCCAGACATGGTCTATCTGAAGCTGAGACCTTACCGACAGAGATCGCTAGCGAGGAGGCGGAACGAGAAGCTATCAGCGAGATTCTATGGGCCTTTTGAGATTGCGGCCAAGATTGGCCAGGTGGCTTACCGGCTGAGGTTGCCATCGACTGCGACGATACACCCGGTTTTTCATGTGTCGCAGCTTCGGCGAGCCATCGGAGAGCAGACGGTGTCCTCTACCCTACCGCCTACGCTTACTGAGGAGATGGAGGTGATGCTGGAGCCACTGGAGGTTCGGGCTGTTCGTCAGGGACCGCGCGGGCAGAGGGAGGTGCTGATACACTGGGCCGGGCTACCAGATTGTGATGCGACATGGGAGGCCTATAGAGTGATCCAGGAGCAGTTTCCCCACTTCCACCTTGAGGACAAGGTGGCTCTTTTAGGGGGGGGGTATTGATGCGGACCCGAGCCCGCACCCGGTTTCCCCAGAGGCCGGCGGCTACCTAGGGGGGACCCACACACCTTTAGTCACTTACGTGCGCCGTAGGAGGCGCGGTAGCACGTAGGAGGGTTAGTTAGGGGTATTCTAGTCATTTTAGACTAGATTAGTAATTCCCCACTTTTCTATAAATTAGGGCTAGCCGTCTTTATTTTATTTTATGCTTGATTTGTGAAGAAACTCTTTAGGCATCATTGAGAAGGTTTTTAGGCTTTGATCCGACATCCAAAGCTAGGAGATACGGTTTCGTCTCGAAGGAAACTCAACCTATTTGTAGTTCTTCGCATTTCATATCTATAAAAATCCTCTTTTTACATTTTTCCACTTTAAAATATATCGATTTGATTGATTCTTTCCCCGGATCGTATCAGTGTGTGTGTGTGTGTGTGTGTGTATGAGGAATATGGAGGTGAGCTGACAGCGCAGATTCGACCTCCCAGCGCTGTCAGCGATTTGAGGCCCTAAAAACAATTTTTTAAATGTTTTTTTGCAGTATGTTCTAATATTTGTTAATTAGCTTCCCACCAATTTTCAAGTCAATCCAACACCGTTTGAGCCCCCATCCATGCTTTTCAAAAAGATTGCGCCGGCAGTTTCCATATTTTGAGCTATCTTTTTGAAACGGATGGATGTGGGCTCAAACGGTGTTGGATTGACTTGAAAATTGGTGGTGAGCCAGTTAACAAGTGTTAGAACATACTGCAAATTTTTTTAAAAAAATTGTTTTAGGGCTCAAATCGCTGACAGCGCATGAAAATTTCCTGCGCTGTCAGCTTAGGCCCATATTCCTCATATATATATAGTGTGTTTGTGTGTGTGTGTTTGGGGGTGGGGGAATGTGTCTATGTACGTGTGTGTAGTCGGCTTAATCACTTGGGCACTATATCAATAAAACTTAAACATCACTTGAAAATACCCGTGCACATAGTGCACGGGTGTTGGAAAAAAATCGGGGGGAAGCAAGAGGCCAAAAAGAAAAAAAGAGTGGGGGTGTGTGAATTGTGTAGGGGTAAAAATGCAATTTAATGTGTTTGGGGGTGGTTTTTGGTTTTTATTAAAGGGAGTGGCAAAATGTAATTAAGGGGAAGATGGGGTTTTTTGTTGGAGAAACCCATGTGGCATGCCACATGGGACAATTTTGTCCACATGGGGACAAGGTGGGGCCCACATTTTATCCCATGAGGACAATGGCAAAGTTGTTATTCCCTATTTTAATATATAGATAGATTAGAATTTTTAAGATCTTTTTTATTTGATTTCATTATTTGATTATTAACTATTTTGTCATTGAAACTTTTAATGCTTTTCATTTTTAATAAAACACATCCTAATTAATATGTGTGTTGATGTGAAATAAATAAATAAATAAATGTGCACGCACATGTTATATCCCCAGTTCGAGTGTCCCGCTCTTTAAGAATTTGATGTGTTCCTGTGTCTGTATTGTCTCATATCAGTGTCACGTGTTTGTGTTTATGCCACATGGTGATCATGCAACCCTTTTTCTATATGCAAAAAGCCGATATCTCTCTTAAAACATGTCAGTGCAGGGGTTTTCCCAGAATGTAATTGAATTATAGGCAATCTAGTGGGTCTTTTACAACATGGATTTGAAGGATTTTGAGTTGATAATAGTTTTTTTAACAATGTACTCTATGAATTAACATAAAACCAACTTTAAAATTTTTAAGAAAAATTGAAATTAATATTCTACAGTATCATATAATACCCATGAGAATTACAGTATAGTTATTTGAAAAGTAATCTTAATAGTAACACGTTAGACTGTTAACTTTTAAAGAATAAATATCCCATACAAGTTTAAACTTTACCTTGTAGAATTTTAAAGTAAAAGCTTAAGTACATTTACATATTCTAGATTAATAAATGAAAAGGAACTCAACTATAACATATAAAATTTTCTTTTGGCTAAAATTTAAAACCCCCATCAACTATGCTCCGTTTTCAAAAAAATTCCAATTACATTTTTATTCAGAGAAGGCATTGAACTTTATCCTCATTTTCAAGAAAAGATTCCACTATTACTTTCTCATGAATAAATGTCGAAGCTTCATATGAGAAAAGTGGTTTTGGATTAGTGATACCATTTCTTAAAAACATAGAGCAAAGTTCAATGTGATGGTCTGAACAGAAAAGTAATGTTGTTTTTTGAAAACAGAGTAAAGATGATGTGAGGTCTTAAAATTTAACCTTTTCTGTTTTGAGGGTTGAATGTTGAAGATCCTGAATCCCCACATCCACCGTCCCCAACCTCCATCTCCACCGCCACCATGTTCATTTGTCGCTTTGAATGAATACTGCAAATGACAGTAATAGCATGAATACTCTTTTAACACTTGCGATGTGTTTGGCATTTGGGATTGTGTTGGGGTTAGCCCCAAACCCAGCCAAACAGCCTCAAAAGGTATTGGTGTTTAAAATAGGGGGTTAAAGGCAGATTCGGCAGTTTGAAAAAAAAAACTTTATTTACTTTGCCCCTACTTTTGTGGGGGGCAAAGTACCCAACGCCAACACGGGCTTTGAGATGCGGTTGTATTGTGTTGGCTCATCTCTCGAAAATTCCCTACTCTCGTCTAACACCCATCTCACAAATTCCTACAACTCTTGCTTACCATTTCTACTTTCTGCTTTGTAAAGCCTCTAGAGTTCTAAAACAGCATGATAATTAGCTGCTGGGTTGAATTGCTGACCCTTAATAATTACTGTAGTTACGGTAATTACATAATATTCACCCAGACATGCCATGTTATAACATAATTATCTGATACATTAAATTAAAGGGCAAAGTAATACCACCAAAATAATTAATACATGCACATTAGAAGTTATTAAACAATCAAATAATTAGTAAATAGCATAATGATATGTCCAAGAAGAAATGACCAGATGACTATTAACAATAGAAAATTTTAGAACATCGTAAATGAATGAACACAAAACCTTTAAATGCCATCAAGTTAGGTGATCTATATATCAGGGTTTGAGGTATTGGCCGATACCATTAGGTATCGGCCGTATCGTATCGGTATCGGCAGTTGACGATACCGAAACCAAGGGTTAGTTTTAGTATCGGCAGTGTTCTAAAAATCGGCCTGGGCGGCCGCCTAGGCGGCGCCTAGGCGCTAGGCGGCCAGTAAACGCCCCGATTATGGCCTGGGCGGTCAATCTGGGCGTTTTTGGGATTAATCGGCCGCCTAAGCGTTCTGGGCGGTGTCTGGGCGCTCTGGGCGGTTTCTGGGCGGTTCCTAGGCGGTTTCTGGGCGGTTTCTGGGCGTTTTTGGTAAATGGCTTAATTGCACAAGAGTCTTTTAAATTTTATTTTGTTGCACACAAATACTCTAAAGTAGGTAAACTTGATTTGATTTAGTATGTATTAAATATTTGATGTATTTTAAATAATATATATATTTATATTTATATATAAACATAAATATATTATATAAAAATAAATAAAATAATTAAAAACTGCAAATCCGCCTAGGCCGATTAATCCCCGATTAATCCCCGATTAATGCTCTGGGCGCTGGGCGCTAGCAATCCGAACGCCTAGCGCCTAGCGTTTTTTACAACCTTGAGTATCGGTCGATACTGAACGGTATCGGTCAGTTTCGATCGATACCTGCCGAAACTGACTGATACCGGCCGAAACTGACCGATACCGTTCAGGACCGGTTGAAGACGGAGGAAGAAGAATGTGTAATTAAATAAAAAATCTCTTAAAACCCCAAAAAATTTCGTGAATCAATAGGTTGCATAGAAAGCTCGGTTAAAAGAGAGGAGAAAACCCTAGGGTTTCGGCTTGAAAATGATGAAGAATTAGACGCAGAAGAGGCATAACCAAGAAAAAATTGCTGAAAAAAGAAGAAAAATGACAAAAGGAAGACGATGAAAAAATTGAACTCACCTCATCACGTCGCCGCTTTGCCGAACCTGCCTCCTGCCTCGTCGAACCCGCCTCGACCATCTAGCGTGAGAGTGAAAGAGAGCAGAGAGAGAGGCCCGAGTCGCCTTTCAGGAGATGATGCGTTCTTTAAAAATGCAAACTTGTAAATAAGTGGTATGTGCGTAAAGTAAAACAGTCGGTGCACATATCAAGCGGATATTTTGTGTCAACCCTGTAAATAAGTGGTATGTACGCAAAGCAAAATGGTGGGTGCGCAAAGCAACGCCCAACGATTTTTTTGGCAAACTTGTAAATAAGTGGTATGTGTTGAGAATAAAACAACACGGCGTGGCTGAACACAACGACGCCTCGGGATCCAAGCGGAATACTAATCCTAATAAACTGATCAGGAATCTAAGGTTAGCAAAAGAACCCCAATTCACCCAACAATAAACCCTACGACCTTGCAATAGAAAGTAACAAACGAATAATAGCAACAATTAAATCAAACGCAGACACGAAAGAAATTATCCTGTTCGGTTGTAAACAACCTACATCCAGCAATCCGAGACGATTCCACTATCAAAGAGATCTACCAATCTAAGGCTACAATCTTGCTTTCGCTCACGTGAGCAATAACTTGGCCAATAGCACAAGCCCTCACAAACTCACTCAAGGAAGAAGAAATCAAAGGAGGAATAAAGAAGAAAACACTCATCTTCTCAATCAAGAACTCCAAACCCTAATCTCTCTAGAATCTCCAAGGAGGTGGCTTTTGGCTTCCAAAAGCTCCAGATCTGAAATAGGCCCTTAACCTAATCTAAAACTGTAGTTAGGTTTAAATATGAACCCCAAAAACCCATAAAATCAATTCAGGCCGTCGGCCGCGTAACCTGGCCCCGCACGTGCTCGACCCGAGTAGGTCCACAGCTCGGTTTGCTCGACCGAGCTGATACGTGCTGTTGCTGCCGCTGGGTGGAGCCTAATCGACTCGGTCGAGCAGCAAAGTTGCTCGACCCGAGTACGTATCCCCTGCAGAGCTCTCTCAAACAGTAAACTCTCTGTATTTGATCAGAATGCACTGTATGTCGACCGAGTAGCCTCTTGGTCGACCGAGTAGAAGATCGTCCAAGTCGGCGAAATCTTCCTATCTCGGAAAATCTCTATTTCGATAATCTTCTTAGCGGGCCCCAAATCCTTCATGTCGAACTCTTACCCAAGCTTCGCCTTCAGCTTCTTCACCTTAGACATGCTATTAGAAGCAATAAACATGTCGTCCACGTATAGCAACAAATAGATATTCAAGCCATTCTCAAGTGTGCGTACATACACACATTGATCCTTGATGCTCCTCTCGAAGCATACTCCCATCATGAAGCTATCAAATCGTTTGTACCACTGCCTAGGTGATTGCTTCAACCCTTACAACGATTTCTTCAACCTACACACCAAGGTCTATTTCCCCTCAACTCTGAACCTTTCAGGCTGTTGCATATAGATTTCTTCATCAAGATCTCCATACAGAAATGTCGTTTTCACATCGAGTTGTTCCAACTCCATGTCCATGCTAGCAACTAGCACCACCAACACCCGAATGGATGTATGTCGCACAACCGGCGAGAATATCTCGTTGTAGTCTTCTCACTTCCGTTGTGCAAACCCATTGGCTACCAACCTTGCCTTGAACCTGACTTCATTGCCATCTTGAGTTGAGCTTTCATTTACCTTGTATATCCAACGACAACCAATGTCACGCTTCTCGCTGGGTAACGTCATCAACTCCCATGTGTCATTCCGGTGAAGGGACTCCATCTCCTCTTCCATATCTCCTTGTCACTGAGCGACATCTCCTGAGACTATGGCTCCACCATATGTCACTGGCTCCTCGTGCTCTAGGTTGAGTGCATAAGACGCCATATCATCGAAATAATAACCCGCATAATTACATGCTCCAAATCTTTCTGGCGCCTTCTTCACCCTCTTCAATCTCCACGTTCCATCATCACCTGCATATGTGTCAACACGTACCTGAGATGACCCGGGTGTCTGCACTTGGTCCTCAACATGGACCTCATCATCTCCCATAACTGTGACATCGACTATCAACTCTTTGCCTGGTTGTTGAGTGGGCTGGACCAGAAGATTGATTCTATCCGTCAAAATCTTCTCTGCGGACGTGTCCTCTTTTGAATGAGAATTCTCGGTCCTGAGCATTGCATTCTCATCAAAAGTGACATGTCGGCTCACAATCGCTTTCTGATCATCTGGATCCTACAAGCGATACCCTTTAATGTCGTGGCCATATCTAAGAATGATACACCTTTTTACTATTGGATCCAACTTGTCGCCCCTCTCGTGCACATATGCCGGGCAACCCACAATGCGCAAGTAAGAATAATCTCCAGCTTCACCACTCCACAGTTCCTTAGGAATATTGTAACCTATAGCCACTGATGGAACTCTGTTCACTATGTGAACTGCAGTGGTTAGGATTTCACCCCAAAATTCCTTCACCAAACCGGCTGAGTGCCTCAAGCATCGCACTCGCTCTAACAATGTCCGATTTATCCGCTCCACCACACCATTAGACTGCGGATCTCCAGGTGCTAAAATGACGGCGGATTCCATGGAGTTTGCAGAAATTTCTAAACTCCCTTGAGGTATACTCACCTCCATTGTCAGATCTCAGCACCTTCACGTGCTTTCCGGTTTGTTTCTCCACCATGTTCTTGCACTCTCTGAACATGTCAAATGTTCGGTCCTTTGAGTTCATTAAGTACATCCAAACTTTACGAGAGTAGTCATCAATAAATAAGACAAAATGCCTAGCTCCCCCTCTTGACGGCTCTGGACATGGACCCCGCACATCTGTGTGTACATAGTCAAGTGGTCCTTTGCTAGTATGCTTTTCTGTGTTGAACCGCACCTTTGTCTTCTTTCCGTACACACAAGATTCACAGAATTCTACACTCATTCGAGGCTTCAATCAGTTTTCTTCTTTGGAGTACATCGAGGGTTTTTTCACATGGATGCCCCAAGCAATAATGCCATAACTTGGCCGAATCTCTAGAACTGAGCTCGTAGTGCGTACGTCTGCTTCACCTTCAACTGTGGTACCTTGAAGGGCATATAAGTTTCCCACTTTCCTTCCCTTCATCACAAACATGGCTCCTTTGGAGACTCTCAGTTGGTCTTTTTCAAAGACCGACTTAAACCCGACATTGTCCAATACGCCTATGGAGATTAGGCTCTTCCGCACATCTGGGACATGCCTCACATCGACAAGTGTTCTCTCTATGCCGTTATGCATCTTTATCCGGACGGTTCCAATACCCGCAGTCTTGCAAACTGCATTGTTCTCCATGAGGATTGAACCTCCATCTTCTTTGAAACGGTATGTAGCGAACCAACTCCTATGAGGAGTCATATGGTATAAACAACCACTATCCATGGGCCATGCCATAGTTGCTTCGCCTGCAATCCCTGCGGCAAACATCTCGGTATCTCTACGTTCATCACAGACTTGCTCACCATCAATCCCTAAAGGTGTCGAACCGGGCTCTTTCTCGGCATCCTTGTCTTTCTTCCTAACCTTGCTAGGACACCGGTTCGAAAAATGACCTTTCTTCTGGCAAATGAAACATGTGATATTCGCATACCTATCCTGCGAATTTCTCGACTTGGAACGGTCATTGTTCTTCTTGAAGCCTCCTCTCCTTTCCTGTCGACCCCACACATGTAATGCCTCCTCGCAGTTACTCACATGTTCTCTACCTTCTCTACCTTGAACCTTGTCACATAGTTGCTCGGTGTGAAGCGCTGCCTTCACATCTTCCACGGTGAGAGTTGTTCGGTTATAAATCATCGACCGAACGACTTGGTTAAACTTCTCTCAAGTAATGAACACAACAAGATAACCGTTTGTTGTTCATCCTCAATCTTCACATCCATAATCCGCAACTCCAGCACTATCCGGTTCAACTCATCCATGTGATCCTTCACTGCTGATCCAGATTTCATCTTGAGAGTATACAGCTGCTGAAGCAAATATATGCGACTCGTGAAGGATTTCTTCATATATAGTCCCTCAAGCTTCTTCCACATGTCAGATGTCGTAGCCTCATCTAAGACTTTCCTCAGAACAATATCTGATAACGACAACTGAATTGCGCTGTAGGCCTTCCTCTCCATTTCCGCCTTAGCGGATTCTTTCACCTCCTTATCGATATTCGACACATCGAATACGATCTGGTAACATCCCGTCTGCATCAAAACATTCTTCACATTCGTCTGCCAGATTCGAAAATCATTCCGGCCGGTAAACTTCTCAATGTTCAATGTTGCTAAAGACACCATCTTTTCGCCACTAACTTCCTTTACAAACGAACCACAAGCTCTGATACCACTTGTTGGGAATAAAACAACACGGTGTGGCGGAACAGAGTGATGCCTTGGGATCCAAGTGGAATGTCAACCCTAATAAATTGATCAGGAATCTAGGGCTAGCAAAAGAACCCCAATTCACCCAACAATAAACCCTACGACCTTGCAATAGAAAGTAGCAAACGAATAATAGCAGCAATTAAATCAAACGCAGACACGAAAGAACTTACACTGGTTCGGTTGTAAACAAACTACATCCAACAATCCGAGACGATTCCACTATAAGAGAGATCCACCAATCTAAGGTCACAATCTTGCTTCCGCTCACGTGAGTAATAACTTGGCCAATAGCACAAGCCCTCACAAACTCACTCAAGGAAGACTAATCAAAGGAGGAATAGAGAAGAAAACACTCACCTTCTTAATCAAGAACTCCTAACCCTAATCTCTCTCTAAAATCTCCAAGGGGGTGGCTTTTGGCTTCCAAAAGCTCCAGATCTGAAATAGGCCCTTAAACTAATCTAAAACAGTAGTTAGGTTTAAATAGGAACCCTAAAAATCCAGAAAATCAATCCAGGCCGTCGGCTGTGCAGCCTGGCCCCTCGCGTGCTCGACCCGAGTAGGTCCACAGCTCGGTCTGCTCGACCGAGCTGATACACGCTGTTGCTGTCGTTGGGTGGAGTCGAGTCGATTCGGTCGAGCAGCAAAGTTGCTCGACCCGAATAGGTATCCCTTGTAGAGCTCTCTCAAACAGCAAATTCTCTGTATTCTGAGTCCATCAGAATGCACTGTAGCTCGACCGAGTAGCATACTACTCGACCGAGTAGCCTCCTGCTCGACTGAGTAGAAGATCGCCCGAGTCGGCGCAAACTTTCCACTACTTACTGTTTCTGCTCTGCTCCTGTAGCTCGGTCGAGTAGCTTGACAACTCGACCGAGTCGCCTGGAAAACCATCATTTGATACTTGAATCACAAAAAACAACAGTATGTGCGCATGGTAAAACTGTGGGTGCGCAAGGCACGCTTTAAGATCTATTTATTTATCTAATATTTAGTATTTAAGTACCAAACTTTAGGTATTTAGTATTTGATATGATTACAAACTCAAATTTAGTTTATCTATTTAGTATTTAGTATTTGATAGTATATGGTTAATATTTTAGTTTGTTAAGTATTTTATAGTATTTGATAGGTTTAGATTCAAGAACCTTCGAAACCATCACCGTGTGTGTAGTATATACATATTTAAAGTATCTCCGAAACCGAAACGAAACCCAAACTGTCGAAACTAGCGATACAGACGAAACCGATACTTGCTTCCGAAACCGCCAAAACGGGCGATACTGATACCGAAATCTAAATTTAGTGAAGAACGATACCTAGACCGAAACCGAGACCTAAAACCTTGCTATATATCATATCATTTTGAAAATTTATGCAGCATTAGCTTTTTATAGAGAAGATTTGGTCAGAAACTTTGCCAAACATCCTGGATATGCAGGGAAGAAGCATGCCAAATTTCCTAGATACTTTATTTACTTCCTGAATTTTTTTCCCATTCAAATTGTTGATGCCAATGGAAGAGCGGACCAATACCAATACTGTTGATACATCGGAAAGAGTAGACCAGTACAAATACTGTTGTTACCAGTGGAAGAGCAAACCAATTTTAGTATTATTGATACAGATGAAGGAACTGGCCACTACCAGTGCTCTATTTCAGATACATGGTTGAGACTTCTTTGTAAACCGACAATGTTTCTTTACAGAAGGGTTTTTACACCGTCTGTTCAAGAATTACAAAGCGAAGTCCCAAAGTGAAAATTTAATAATGCTGTTTAAAATACAATTTTAATAGAATTTCAAGCTACTGGTCGACTATTTGATGAGCAGTTCCAACTTGTTGGTGTGTCTCCTTTTGCTAAAATTCAGCCTCATAGTTGTTAAATCGTGATAAATAATTACACAAATTTTATTTGTAAATTCCTACTCTAAGGACCACAAGGCCATTAATCAAGGTAATACCACAAGCTAAACTATTAATCTGACACTTAGATTTAAGCAATGGTTTTGTTCCTAGAACCGATGGAACAAAGAACATTATGGCATGCTAAAACTAATTATGAGCCAAACTCAACCAATTTAGACAACAATATAACACGATTAAATAAAAATATATATAATATTTTGTTTGTAGTAACGTTATAAACGAATAGAGATTAAATTCGACCGTCCCATGGTTAAGCTAACAATATTAAACAATTAAGCAATCCAGAATATATATAATTATCTAGATCAAACTAAGGTTATAAAAATGGGGAGATTAAATCGTAATAGAGAACAATATTGAAAAAAGAACACTGAGTGGTTTTTATTTTATTTATTATTATAATTATTAATGTTTTTTTTTTTTGGGGGGGGGGGGGGGGGGGGCAAGCAACTCTTCGTGTCCCCATATGATGGTGGGAATAAGTTTGTCATAGCAACATTACACTCAAAGATGCTTGTGAGGCTTGATGGGATTCAAAAAAAGGTTGATCAGGCTTGAATATAATTAAATAGCTTCAAATATGCTTGAAGAGGACTCAACTAGGCTCAAAGATAGTTGACAAAACTCCTTGGCTATAACCGATTGGATTAAAAATGGAATACCAAAAGGAGTAAATGAGGTCAAATGATGTGATGACAGGCTTAATTTTATCATGTTTTACTGTTTATGTCCCATAAGCTAATAAAATAATGGACATGAAACCCAAGTTAAACTCAAAAACCCATTTAAAATTTCAAGCTACCATGTTGGATGGTACAGATTCTATATTGGATCATATCTCATGATATGTATTACATATCTAAAAATATTACCCACCCGATATGACCATGTGTTTCATATTGTTCTCTATGCATATCGTAATGTATCGTATACATGTGTTCCATATCATTCGATTTTGACAACTAGTGTTCAGCCTCCAAATCCTAATTCGTTACAAGGATGTCTATTTTTTGATTGGAGCTTCAACGTTTTGTTTTGCTTCTCCTTGTATGAGCTACAAAGTCTTGTATCGCTGTGGACATGATGGAAATTGATATGTCTGAAATCTTTTTGCCAGACCACATTGTTGGCGCCATGTTTTCATATAGGGCACTATGATCGCTGCTACTTGTGAAAGTTCTCATAATATTCACAGACTCCCTTACAAGGAAAAAAATACACTAGAAATAAATTGCACATTCTAATCTACTAACAAATTCATATTCTAAATAATTAACCGCCAACAGGAAATATGTAAGCATTCCAAATAAGAGGGTTTTTCTTACAGTTGTGTATCTTTATTTTTATTTATGTTCAGACCATAGTGCCCTATATGAAAACTGGTCACAGAGCGATCATAGTGCCCTATATGAAAACTGGTCATAGAGCGATCATAGTTGCAAATTGAATCATAAAAATTGGTCTGAACAACTCGTAACGATTTTAGTGTGTCTGCGTTGTTCGTCACACACATTAGGACATTTGCTCATGGACTTGTTCTTTGCGCCTTGACGACACTGGTGCCACTCATGGTACTGAATTTAGTTGATGTCATCAAAATTTGAGTTTGATTATTTTTATGGTTTGATTATATTTATGACATGTTGTTCAAAGAAGGATCAGATATTTAAGGTTAAAGTAGCAGTATTATTGTGTTACCAGGATATAATTTCGCATTTTAAAGAATATAAGAAATCAGTTTCTTGTACAGTTGCTTTTTAATTATTTATTTTGATAGGGATATTGTCAGCAATTTCTTAAATTATATTTGACGTATTTGTAAGTCTTATATGCTTTTAGGGCTTATGGTTTAAATTATGGAAAATCAATTTAGTACATGTCCTATGTAGAGTTGAAGCATCAAATAAATGCAAAATTTATCTTGCTACATTGTTTCTATTTTTTATCTCATGTTTTGCTACAATGACGAGATAGCCCTGTGGTGTAGCGTATGAGAGAATTTTTTTTTTCCATTGAAACAAGTAGGATTTACCTTTGTTTCTAGAGTAGAATGAGCTGGATTTAGTTTGAGTTTTTTAGTCTGGCAGGAATCACATAATGGGATTTTGAATGAGTAGGCAACCTGATGGAAGGTCGTAATTCCTTCACCTGTTGTCCTACAAAGGGGGTTTCTCATCTATTGATCTGCTTATGGCTCATGTGATTCTCTCAGAAATGCTATCCAGCCTGTTTACGTGGAAGAAATATTGGACTTAAGGAAACATCCACGCATTTGACCTCTCTTGATTTGCAGTGATCCCGACATGTGTAGACGTGTTTGGATTTGCCTATCTTTCAATAAAGATGGCTGTGATGAATAGATGATAGATGATTTGTTTTTGGCTAGGAGCTTATGAGAGTAGTAGTCAATTCTACCAATTTGTTGTTTGACTTCGGCACAAAAGGAACCTCAAATATCTCTTACTAAATTTAAAGTTTGGCCACTTGAAATGAAAAAAATAAATGTTTACAATACATATTATAGTTCCACATTGTCACCTTTTTAATGGAAATCACTGTATAATGTCTATGCAAAAGATTTAAGGAAAATTTGAAGGATCATTTGCTAGTTTGAGTTAGCTCTTCATAAGAAGACTAAATTCTTAGTAAGGGGTGTACACATAGGTCATGCATTGACATGACTTTTAAAGCAAGTTGGTGGGTAGGTAGATCTACATTTTCAGTCATGTTGTGTATGCTTATGAAATCATTAGCAGTTCTTGAAAGATAATAACGTGTATTAGGTGTGGTATGCAGAAAATACCTGAGATAGCGGTCAATAATCCCTGTCCTTTTTTGGATGATCACTACTATTCATGTTGATTCTTCTTACCCTAAATAATAAATATACCAAAAATCTTGTATTGCATGTGCACCTTGGCATTGTGATCTAAGGGTGTCAAATATTCTGCAAGTTAAACTGTTTATTTTGACTAATAGAAGAAAGGGAAAACCATATCCAGATCTCTAGATTTTTGGTGTACCTATGTTGTAGGACATGCAAATCAATGAGAATGATGTCGGTCATCCAAATTTTTTTGGATGTGGAAAGTGGAGTTTTGGCCCCCAAATTCTGTTTTAAATCTTGCATGCAAATTTATGCTGCGCAAGCCAACTCAATTAAACCTAAATTCAGTTTCACTTAAAGGTTCCTGCCTCATCTGTTGCTTCTTTAATGTCTCAAGGGTGGCCGATAACTACGATGTTTGGTAAAGGCTCTCACAATAGCGAAGTTTCCCCCAAGCGTTCAATATGCTGTGTTTGTAGTTAATTAATCCCCCCCCCCCCCCCCAAAAAAAAAAAAAAAAAAAACAACAACAACAACAACAAAACAAAAACAAACAAACAAAAAAAAAACCTCTCTCCTGTCAAGTTTTGAATTTCTTTTTTAAAAATATTAGAAATTTATGTTCATTTCTTTATTGTTGGGTTGATCTTCAAAATAATTGTTTAATGATTAATTCATTGTCTTGTATGAAGCTTCGTTGTATTTGTTGCATATAAACTTCGAATATTTGTTGCATGTAAATACCATTTCTGAATGCTGACTGACTGATTATTTCTTGTTCATCTTCCTCTCTTAGGTGTGACCTGTACCTTGGAGAAGACCATTAGTGGCACCTACCGTGTGAAGGTGTCTGCAAATGCGACAAAGATTGTGGCAGACCTGAGGAAGCCTATTGAGGAATTAACAGGAGGCAAGACAGTGACTCATCCAAGCATCACACCTTCCATTCTCATTTTCCTTGTCACCCGTGATGGCATTCCACTTATCCGGTCAGTAGAGCGGGACACTGGTACCTACATTCTCTATGACCGTCAGAACCGTAATGTCAGGATCTTTGGGTCGCCAAGCTGTGTTGCCAATGCGGAGGGGAAGCTGGTCAAATTGCTGCTAGCATATCATGAAAACAGACCTCTAGAGATCCAGCTCCGAGGGCATAACCTCCCTCCTGACCTTATGAAAGACGTGGTCAAAAGGTTTGGTGCTGACCTCCAGGAGCTCAGGGAGAAGGTTCCCGGTGGAGGAGTTGAGCTAAGCCTGAACACTCGTCGCCACATCCTTTATGTGAGAGGTACCAAGGAACAGAAGCAAAGGATTGAAGAGATCATTTCCGATGTGGCTTTGTCTCTTGGACTTTTGTCTCCACAGGATTCATTGCTATCATCATCTTCAGACTGCCCTATTTGCTTGTGTGAGATTGACGAGCCATATAAGCTGGAGGGATGTGGTCATGACTTCTGTCGTCCGTGCCTGGTGGATCAATGCGAGTCAGTCGCTCGGTCTCGTGATGGTTTTCCCCTTTGCTGCATGAAGGCTGGATGCGGTCAGCCGTTTTTGCTTGTTGACATCAAGTCCTTGCTACCGAATGACAAGTTAGAAGAGCTCTTCAAGGCATCATTAGGGGCCTTTGTGGCCTCCAGTAATGGGCTTTACCGCTTCTGCCCGTCGCCTGATTGTCCGTCCATCTATCGTGTAGCTGACAAGGACCTGCCTGGGTCTGTAGGACCATTCGTATGCGGAGCCTGTTTGGCTGAGACTTGCACTCGGTGCCATTTGGAGTACCATCCGTTTATATCTTGCGAGCGTTACAAGGAGTTCAAGGATGCGCCGGACAAGTCCTTGATGGAATGGCGCAAGGGGAAAAGTCATGTGAAGGATTGTCCGTCATGTGGGCATACCATCGAGAAGATCGATGGGTGCAACCACATCGAGTGCCGGTGTGGGAAACACATCTGTTGGGTGTGCTTGGAATCCTTTGCGAGCAGCGATGATTGTTACTCTCATCTCAGGTCGGAGAACCATGTATAAATGCAATGCATCATCGCTGCTGCTGCTGTTTAATATACCTATTGGTGGCTGCTGTACATATATGTATATATATGTTAAGTATGCATGCGGGCGTTATGTATGTTTGGCCAAGGAATGGCCTAATATTAGCTTGTAGATGAAGACTGATGTTGAGGTTCATGCTCGCATATGATCGTTACCACTAATTATAGTTGAATAAAATATCAGACGCTAGTTTCCTGCTATTCTGGTTGGTTTATGTTTGATGTTGCTATTGTTCTATTCAACTGGAACTATATATACATTTGCTAGTCTGAAACAGGATCAACAGATGCAACGGCTGAACACGAATCCAGCCCCAGCAATACCCAAGCACAGGGCCAAAGTTAGGCGCCATGTTGTTGGGCTGACGGCGTCTTCATCTATCTCTGCTGCGGCCGATTGCATCAGCAATGAAATGTCAATCTCGAGCAGCATCGACCACTGCTGCGCTGCTCGCAATCTCAAAGAGTCTTTCAGGAACAACGCAGATAGCATCTCTGTTCGGATGCTTGCTTCCAGTGCCTTCTTCTCGGCCTCCCTCGCCCGTGTTTGAGAGAGCTGCAGTGCTCTCAGCAGGCTCTGGTTCTGTCTCGATTCGTCGTCAGCATCACACTGACGGGCCTTTCTGCAAGTTTACATACAATTCAGTTGACGCATGCTGATCAGTGTTAGAAATATTCAGCCGACAAACTTACTTTAGAGTTGCTCTCCTCCTCCCATTATCCACATTTGGGGAATAGAGCTTGGTCGGAGGTGGGAGGTCGCAGTTCTGGAGGAGCTCAATGACGCAAGAAGAGTACCGGCGGTGGCCGGAGTCACCCATATCGAACGGCCAGTTGCTTGCAGGCCTAGTCTTGTTCATGGTCGATTTCTCAGATGAGTGGATGATGGCATGCTGTGATGTTAGCGGATCCAGTAGGAGGGAATTTAATGAAGGGAAGGAAGAGAAAGGAAGTGTTGTAGTTTTCGTGAGGAGTTGATGAAGAAAGAAAGAGACGCCAAATTGCGTAACCGCACTAATTTGGTGATAACCTGGGGACGGGGTTGATTGTTTTGGTGAGAATCTTCTGGGCGTTGCTTGCTGGCTTGGGTTGACAGTCGAAACACCAAGCGCAGCTTAAACGCGCGACACGTCTTATGCTATTTGCTGATGCTGTATTTTTAGAGGCCCACTGATTAATCACATGGTTTTGTTTTGTTGTTTTCGAGACGGCCGGCCGCACCACGCGTGTGGGGGTGGGGGGCAGCGCGCACCTGGGTGTGGCCGCCGGTCGGCGAGGAGCCAGCGAGCAACACGAGGGTGACCATGTAACATAAACCAAATCAAGAATATCAACCGTAACCGGGCGGGCCCCTGAGCTCACTCCCATCATATAGCATGCACCAATTGTGCTTCTTTGAGGCCGTTTTATTTGGCCGAGAGCCTCAGTTGCAAGTCAAATTAGATTAAGTCACTATTGAATGAAAACAGTAGATGTCTGACTAGGATTATTCCTGATCTCCAATTTTCAATGGTAGAAACAAAATGATTTACCTCATAAACATTGTTACGACCAAAGATCGGAACGCCTCAACATCCTCCAAGCTCGCCAGACGAGCAACCAGCTCGGACGTTGTCCAAGAAGTTCGCCCCACTGAACAGAAAGATCACACGCCACCCCCAGACTCGCCGATTGGTCGCACGTTCCCCTCCAAGCTCGCCAGTCGAGCAACCAACTCTTTCATCGTCCTCCAAGTTAGCCCTCCCAACCGAGGCACGAGGGTCAGCCATCGAGAGCTTGGGGCATCGAGCTTAGGTAACAAGCTCGACGCCCTCGAGGAGCGACCGGACGACTCATGAGCAGTCCTGCTTCTTGGATGCACCTTCATGTTATTTAATCCTATCTAACACGACAAACGTCCTCGAACGAGAACATCACTGGCAGTTTCGCTGACCGACAATCTCACGCCAGGCAGCCTGACAAAAGCACACCTGGCCTTTTCGCAGCCTGACAAAAGCACACCTAGCCGTTTCGCCGCCTCGCAGCCTGACAAAAGCGCGCCTGACACATTCGGCTCTGACATCTTCGGCCGAACCTTCGACAGTCTGACATGCTAGCTCAGCACGACAGCTCAGCCGAAGCTAACCGACTCACTCAGCTATAAATTCTCATATACCTCCATCAACAAAAAAGGTTGGTGAATAGAAATTGCAAACACACACTTCACACAAGACCAAATATCTCCCATATATTTGCTCTTCCACTCAAGGTCTCCCACGTAAGGTCGACCTATCTTAAGCTCGGCCCGCGTGTCCGACTCGCATTCTAAGCCCCAATACTACTTAAGCATCGGAGAGGCTAAGGGTTGGCACTCAACCCCACCTTTCTGACGAGCTGCTCTTTGCGCAGGAAAGCTCGTCCAAGCGCTGAACAACCGGTGACCAACTCCAGATAAGCGGCGTTCAAGGGGCGACCTTGAAGAGCTGATCCAGGGACAAACACCTGAAGCGTGCTCATCCTCTACAACACCTTATCACTTGTAAACAGCCTCTATAAATACCCATCACTTGTTAATCATCGTGCCATTGATTCCCCACTAAAACAAATAGTATTGTCCGGCGGATTTCGACCCGCAAAAATTGGCACTGTCTGTGGGAATCTTAGGGTCACACCTATGTCAAATCCCATACACAGCAATCGCAGTCCCAACCGTGGCAAAGCATCCGTGGATGAGGAGTCATGCTCTCATAGATGGACATCCCCGACGGACTTATCCCATGAGGGGACGACTGAGGCCATTCAGGCCTCAGCTCGTGTTCTCCACCAAAGTTTTAAATCCTTCACCAAGATGATGAAAGATTTTGATGCGGCTAGAGCCAGGGCACCCCCAGGCCCCTCTAAGCCCCAGAACATGAGGCGAAACCTCCGTCCTCAGTTCGAGGAAGAAGCGATCGCTTAGCAAAGAGGGCTCAACGAAGAAATAGTGGCCCAGCAAAGATGCCTTGATGAGGAGGCAGAGGCCGCTCGACAGTGGTGGCTCGACGAAGAAGCTGCTATTCGACAAAGATGCCTGGAGGAAGAGGCATATGCCGCTCAACAAACGTGGTTAGATGAAGAAACTGCCCGTCGACAGCTCCGATTCATCACTGTCGAGCGCGAAAGGCTTCGGAGAGAGAACTATGAGATCCCAGAGGCGTCGACCCCGGGTCTACGGTGCAGGAACCCGCGTAGCCCGCCGTCAGCGAATTTCTCGCCTATCAAGAGGAGCCCCCGCCGATCGTCACGTCAATCTCCTAGGCATGATGATCGACACCAACAAAGCCGCGATCGGAGTTGGACTCCCGAGAGGCGAGGAAGGTATATCTCTGAGCACCGAGGCAGCTCATCTAGCAAATCCAATGGCTGGCATGAGGGTCGAGGCGGTCATTACAACTTCCGAAGGTCGCCCAGACGTCCCCTACTCAGAAGAGGCTAACCCACTAGCCAGATGGGTGATCTCGGCCCCAATACCTCGTAGGTTCAAGCTTCCCCAACTTGAGCTCTATGATGGTGCAGGCGATCCACTCGAACATGTGCAGCGGTATAGAGGGGCAATGGAGATTCAAGGCGCAAATGACGCACTCCTATACCGGGCCTTCCAGACAACTTTGAAAAGGTCGGCTCTAGAGTGGTACAATGATCTGTCCACCCGAACCATCAAATCCTTCGGTGATCTGTCCCATAAGTTCTGCCAACAGTTTCGGGCGGAACAGAGAAGGAAGAAACCCACGGACTATCTATTTTCGATAGTCCAGAAAGAAGGAGAAACCATTCGGAAGTTTCTGCATCGTTTCCAGGAGTAAATGCTTGGCCTGGTGTGCTGCGGAGATGAGCTCTCTATGGCGGCCTTCAAAGAAGGGATAACTAACCGAAGTCTCCATAAGTCACTCCTCCAAGATCCGCTGGTCGATCTTTATGCGTTCGTCACCAGGGCGGAGAAGTTTATGATGAGAGAGGATGCCCTGGACACGAAGAAGGAAGTCACCCCAGCCGGGGCGCCCCGCAATGAGCAACTGTCTAATTTTTGACCGGGGCAGGAAGACCGCCCCAAAGGCCGCGACCAACCGGGCAACCAAATGCGTGATCAAGGAGGCCATCGACCACAAGATCGTCCCGGTCCGGTCAAGAGTTCGCCGCACCCAGAGAGCCCCCGCAGGCGATCAATAGGCCCGAAGGACCACATCGAGCCCAATACACAAGGCTCAATGCCCCATGATTGAAGTGTAGGCCGCAGCTACAAGAGCCGGACTTCTCCAAGACCCGCCTCAGGAGATGAGATCGAACTCAGCCGCAAAGGAATCTACAAAAATACTGTTGATATCACCGTGATCACGGTCATGATACCGACGATTGATTCACTTTGAATAGAGATATTGAACAGCTGATTCAGGAGGGCCATCTCCGAGGGTTCGTCGATGGGAGGAGACCGGTTCGCGATGAGAGAGTGCCCCCAGGAGCACGTCAGTTGAACCAACCCCAGAATGCCGAACAAGACACCCTTCGCCAGCCTAGATCGGTCATGCGCATAGATGTGATATGCGGCAGGCCGTCCTCAGGTGGCATCTCATCATCGGCCAAGAAGGTGTATGCTTGACATGTGATGGCTATAGATTTCGGCACAGGGGCAAAGCGGAGAAGAGTAGCTTGCCCCCATCCTTTTCTCTGACGACGATTTGGAGGGGGTCGAACTGCCGCATGACGACGCCATTGTCATCGAAGCTCAAATTGGGACGCCATAATCAGCCGCCTCTTGATCGATACTGGAAGCTCATGCGACATTCTATTCATGTCAACGATCGAGAAAATGGGGCTGAAGCAGGTAGACCTGAAGCCATGTACTGGTCCGATTGTTGGCTTCACCAGCCACTCGGTTCCCATTGCTGGAGTAATCGCCCTGCCTGTATATTTGGGGAAAGAGCCAAGGATCGTCACTCGGATGAAGCAATTTGTTGTCGTCGACATTGTGTCGGAGTACAACGTCATCATAGGGTGGCCATACATGACCGCCATCGAAGCTCTCCCCTTACTGCTACATTAAATGATTAAAGTTCCAAACTCTGCAAGGGGTTGGGCAAGTGCGAGGAAGCCAAAGACTATCCCGGAGTTGCTATGTCGGCTCCACTAAGCATAAAAGGCCCGAGCAAGCCTTATCGGTTGATCTCCTCTGTCACAACCCTGTTCCTGGGATACGCATGGAGGCAGGTGATTGAACCAGACGACGCGGAAGGAGCACGCCTTCCACTCCCAAGCGTAGGAGTGTCAATGCAATAAAAAATAACAGGTGAGTATCGGGTTGGATCACAGGGACAAGTCATTCTATATACGCTTTGAATGATAAAGAAAAATAAAGCGTGTTACAACCACCTCGCTAACAGTGGAAAAGTGTGGGAAAACGTGTGATGAAATTACAATTCTATCCTAAGTGGGTAGGGTTAGAGAACCAAATGGGATTTATGATAGCAAGGCGATGAGCATGGGTTGTGGGTTCACTAAGATCGGCGTTAATCAAGCTCTAATTACCCGCATATAACTCAATCGGTCATCCGACTAAGGGATTCATCTCGAATTGTGCCCATTCGGGTCTTTACCAATGAAATTGTGCCCTAATAATCACCCAACGTTAACATGAAAGTAAGCAAGAGGCAATTAGAACTATAATTAACATCCAATCACCACGAATCATAACCCAAGCAAATTAACACTACTCAATAATCATGAAAAAGATGGAAATTTCATTCAAAATTAACCCTAATTCATTACAATAAAGAGAAATGCTAAATTACAAAAGGGAAAAGAGAGATATCACCCAGGGTCTCCCTAAGATGAATCTCTCCTCTCCCTATTTGCTCCTCCTGCATGCTTCTCCAAGCTCCCATGGCCTCCTCCCCCTCCAAATTTCAGCAAAAGCAAAAGCTAGGGCTGAAAACCAGCCCCCAAACCCCTAAAAACGTGCTACAGCCCAAACGGGTCTGTAGGGAGGCATCCGGGTCGAATTCAGCACCCAAAACCCATTAAAACAGCACAAAAACCCCCTTCACAGCTTGCGGGCCGGGCGTGCAGTGCGCCCGACCCGCGGGCGCCTCAGGCGCCCGTAACTTGGGCGCGGGCACGCACTCAGCGCGTACCGCCCCAAGCGGGCCACAACGGTTCCTTTTTTTATACAAGAGCCCAGCGGAAAATTTGAAAGCGGGCCGGCCAGTGGGCTGGCCAGCATACGAAGGGATTTTATATTTTTTTAGTTTTCTTTTTTTAAAATCCAGAAATGCTTTGAAATGCTTCTCTTGCGCCAAATAAATCCCCAAAAAATATCTAGAAATCCCAAAAAATCCCAGAAAATTCTGAAAAATCTCCAAGACTCCCAAGAGTAGCTGAAAAATAGGAGAAGGAGAAATTAGTCCATATAAAACACATTTTATGTATAAAAAGAGATTAGGCGTTAATAATCCATGATATCACAAATACGCCCGTATCAAGCCGAAATTAACATGTTATACATATAAAATGCCCAGAAATGGAGGGAATATGCAATTTATATCCCGAATCACAACCCCAACTAGCCTTTTGCTAGTCCCTAGCAAAATATGCGATAAATTCGGATTAAATTGAAAACATGCACCAAACTCAAGATAACATTATGGCATACCCCAAATGATATTTCCAAATGATTTCAAAGCCAATATATCTAGTGTATGAAAGTAAACAACAAATGACATTCTCATCAATCCAATTCAAAGAAAAGTGAAGTAATAAGCACCGTATCGTATTCATTAGGATATATCGCAATTGACAAAGTTTCTATTTTTCATGGAAATGGCCAAAACAAAAGAAATTATTCTAAGAGGTGGGAGATGAGATTGCATCACCCATGTTGCTTATTCTTTCATTTATTCATTCATTTTTCTTTTCTTTTCTTTTTTTATTCTTTTTCGTTTTTGTTTTTTTATGTTTATGTTTTGCATTCTCGCGATAACACTATGAAATGCAAACACGACCACCTTTTACATACATGCGATAACGCTATAGGCAAATGGATGGAATGATCCCTAAATCTCATCTTTGGCGTCCTCCCCAATGTTTCGTGGGGAACCGGCTACTCGATTTGATTAGAAAAACCATTCGCTTATATTAACTCTCTTTCTCATCTCAAATATGAATTATCAACTCATCCACCCACTCCTTAAGAGGAAAACAAAACATGTATCATATGGCCACACCCAATCCAATTAAAAACCAAGCCACTCATCCCAAATCATGCAATCACTTACACCGAACTATTCCCAAATTATTTCAAAGAGATATTACGACATATAAAATAGCTTCATACATGGCATATTAGCATTTGACTCCAAATTGAAAAAAATTAAACGTGCCAATCAAACATCGAAAGTACTAAAAAAACATTTATTTATTTACACTATTGAAAAGAATACACCTTAGCAAAAGGCGGATCTCGAATGTATAACGGTGGTGGCAACTGCTCAATCATATCCTTACGCTCCTCCGCAAGCGTCGCCATGTCCAATGCCCTACCTCCATTGCGAGCATTAGTGACAAGCAACACAACCCCGAGCATCTCCTTATGATGGGTTCTTGCCAAATAGGGGAGATAGGTCGTGTCAAAAATAATTGGACGAGAGAGTCCATCCAAGTGAAAAGCTTGCCAAAAGGGGTCGTCGAAATGAATAAATGAATTTACGATCAAATGACAACAATTCGAATCATTATGATATGGAATTAAATAATTTGATTCGGGGGTGTAGGGAAATGAAAAATGGGAACTTCCCTGAAATGTGATGTTAGGCTCAGGATGATGCATGGCCTCAAGAGGAGGTGGAAGTGGCTGCAGAGAGAAAATTGGAGTAGGAGGGAGCACAGACTCAATATATACCATGTCGCAATCCCCGTCACTTTCCTCTTCCTCGACGTCAATATCAACAATCTCTGCGGCACTCCCCACATTTGGTAACTGCTCCTGACAAATCTCCTCGATGACTGGCAAGTGCGCATCCTGAGGCGATGGAAGTGACATCTGTGACAGGACTGGAGGTAGACATGTCTCGGACAAATCCAAGCACACATCATCCTCGTCATCCCAGAAATAGTTCATCTCAGTCTTCCTCCCTAAGTACTCAATCACATCAACCTGTGAAGCTAACTCGGAAGTGAATTGTGGCTCAGGTTCCATGGTGTCCTCAATCTGCTCTAGGCCATCATGCACAACTGCTTCATCCTCAACCTCAAAGTGAAAATGCATCATGTCACTGTCGTGGTCGACATGCACTCCATCATCCATCTCCTCTAAATCCTCAAAATATGGACATTCAGCTTCCTCTACTTGGCTCCGATGCGCCCCATCATAATGTTCTGCTTGTTCCTCCGTGGGGCCGTAATGGAATGAGCCCTCAGTTGGCTCCTCAGGCTGGTCCTGGACCTGCTGGACTGTTTCCTCGTACTCTGCATGGTCCCTCAGGTAACACCATGAATCCTCGGTCGAATAATCAAGGAATTCCCCACCACAGCTCATCTGCATGAAATCTCGCCCAGATGGCGATAATCCCGTATAAAAGATCTGCAGGAGATGATCCTCGTGAAAGCTCTGGTGTGGGCACGCAAGCACCAAATCAGTGAACCTTCGCCAAGCCTAATGGTAGGCCTCCCATTCAGCTTGGCTAAAGCTCTCTATATGCTGTTCCATAGCCTGCCGCCCCTGTACCTGCTCCAAGAAAATAGGCAAAAATACTCGGAGAAATTCAGTCTGAAATGACAACCAAGTAAAATGTGAGTCGAGAGACAATGAATCAAACCACAATCTAGCATCATCTTGCAAAGTAGATGGAAAAAATCTAAAGTATATGCAATCATAACAAATGTTTCCACCAAGACATGAAAATATCCAATCTTCAAACTTTTTCAAATGTAAATGAGGGTTCTCCCACTCCGAACCATGAAAGTATGGCGGAAGTGGGATATCCTCCAAATCAATGTCAAAAAAATTTGAAGATGATGCCATTTTGTTTTTTTAAAAAAATTTCTCAAGAAAATGAAAATAAACAACCAAAAGACTCAATAAGAGGAAAATAAATAAAATGGAAAGACACAATAATAAGAGACAGAAGTATCACACTAAAACTTTCGAAATCAATCAAAAATTGCAAATAGTAGAAACCGTTGTCCCCGGCAACGACGCCGATTGATTGACCTAGAGGACGCGCAAGGAGCACCCCTTCCACTCCCAAGCGTAGGAGTGTCAACGCAATAAAAAATAACCGATGAGTACCAGATCGGATCACAGGGACAAGTCGTTCTATATTCGTAAAATTTGAATGATAAAGAAAAATAAAGCGTGTTACAATCACCTCGCTAACGGTGGAAAAGTGTGGGAAAAACGTGTGATGAAATTACAATTCTATCCTAAGTGGGTAGGGTTAGAGAACCAAATGAGGATTTAGGATAGCAAGGCGATGAGCGTGGGTTGTGGGTTCACTAAGATCGGCATTAATCAAGCTCTAATTACCCGCATATAACTCAATCGGTCATCCGGCTAAGGAAGCCCAATCAGAAAATTTAACATTCAAGCATACAATAGTTTTACAATAAGGATGGATGCATCATCGTGGCACTAATCAAATTAGGAACATGGATTCATCTCGAATTGTGCCCATTCGGGTCTTTACCAATGAAATTGTGCCCTAATAATCACCCAACGTTAACATGAAAGTAAGCAAGAGGTAATTAAAACTATAATTAACATCCAATCACAACGAATCACAACCCAAGCAAATTAACACTACTCAATCATCATGAAAAAGATGGAAATTTCATTCAAAATTAACCCTAATTCATTACAATAAAGAGAGATGCTAAATTACAAAAGGGGAAAGAGAGATATCACCCAGGGTCTCCCTAAGATGAAGCTCTCCTCTCCCTATTTGCTCCTCCTTCACGCTTCTCCAAGCTCCCATGGCCTCCTCTCCCTCCAAATTTCAGCAAAAACAAAAGCTAGGGCTGAAAAACAGCCCCCAAACCCCTAAAAACGTGCTACAGCCCAAACGGGTCTGCAGGGAGGCATCCGGGTCGATACAGCACCCAAAACCCATTAAAACCGCACAAAAACCCCCCTTCACAGCTTGCGGGTCGGGCGCGCAATGCGCCGGACCCGCGGGAGCATCAGGCGCCCGCAACTTGGGCGCGGGCAAGTGCGCAGCACGTGCCGCCCCAAGCGGGCCTCAACGGTTCCTTTTTTATACAAGAGCCAGCGGAAAATTTGAAATCGGGTCGGCCAGGGGGTCGGCCCGCATACGAAAGGCTTTTATTTTTTTTAGTTTTCTTGTTTTAAAAATCCAGAAATGCTTCGAAATTCTTCTCTTGCTCCAAATAAATCCCCAAAAATACCTAGAAATCCCAGAAAAATCCCAGAAAATTCTGAAAAATCTCCAAGACTCCCAAGAATATCTGAAAATAGGGGAAGGAGAAATTAATCCATATAAAACATGTTTTATGTATAAAAAGAGATTAGGCGTGAATAATCCACGATATCACAAATACGCCCCCATATCAAGCCAAAATTAACATGATATACACATAAAATGCCCAGAATGGAGGGAATATATGCAATTTATATCCCGAATCACACCTCCCAACTAGCTTTTTGCCAGTCCCTAGCAAAATATGCGATAAATTCGGATTAAATTGAAATCATGCACCAAACTCAAGATATCCTCATGGCATACCCCAAATGATATTTCCAAATGATTTCAAAGCCAATATACCCAATGTATGAAAGTAAACAACAAATGACATTCTCCTCAATCCAATTCAAAGAAAAGTGAAGTAATAAGCACCGTATCACATTCATTAGGATATATCACAAATGACAAAGTTTCTAACTTTCATGGAAATGGCCAAAACAAAAGAAATTCTTCTAAGAGGTGGGAGATGAGATTGCGTCACTCATGTTGCTTATTCTTTCATTTATTCATTCATTTTTCATTTCATTTCATTTCTTCTTCTTTTTGGTTTTTGGTTTTTATGTTTATGTTTTACATTCGTGCGATAACGCTATGAAATGCAAACACGACCACATTTTACATACACGCGATAACGCTATATAGGCAAAGGGATGGAACGATCCCCTAAATCTCATTTTTGGCGTCCTCCCCAATGTTTCGTGGGACACCAGCTACTCGATTTGATTAGAAAAACCATTCGCTTATATTAACTCTCTTTCCCATCTCAAACATGAATTATCAACTCATCCACCCACTTTGTAAGAGGAAAACAAAACATGCACCATATGGCCACACCCAATCCAACTAAAAACCAAGCCACTCATCCCAAATCATGCAATCACATACACAAAACTATTCCCAAATTATTTCAAAGAGATATCACGACGTATAAAATAGCTTCATACATGGCAAATTAGCATTTGACTCCAAATTGGAAAAAAATTAAAACGTGCCAATCAAACATAGAAGAAGCTGATACCAAAATGATAATCCGAAAAATTGCATGGCATTAAAGCATGTAGGGACTAAGCATGAAGCTAGCGGCATAGGGACAAGGAGGACAAATATGATATGCAATAAAGAGCAATGGGTTATGGCAAAATGGAGGTATCTCAAAAAAATTTACGCTAACATCAAAATCCTAACAATTCTAAAGATTCTAACACTCTCCCTCCAACTTAAAATAAACATTGTCCTCAATGTTGAGAGAGTATTAGATCTCGGCAAAAGATCCTAGAAAAGAAAAGAAAATCATACAAAAGTACTAAAATAAAACATTTATTTATTTACACTATTGAAAAGAATACACCTTAGCAAAAGGTGGAACTCGAATGTATAACGGTGGTGGCAACTGCTCAATCATATCCTTATGCTCCTCTGCGAGCGTCGCCATGTCCAATGCCCTACCTCCATTGCAAGCATTAGTGGCAAGCGACACAACCCCGAGCATCTCCTTATGATAGGTTCTTGCCAAATAGGGGAGATAGGTCGTGTCAAAAATAATTGGACAAGAGCGCACATCCAAGTGAAAAGCTTGCCAAAAGGGGCCGTCGAAATGAATAAATGAATTTACGATCAAATGACGACAATCCGAATCATTATGATATGTAATTAAATAATTTGATTCGGGGGTGGAGGGAAAAGAAAAATGGGAACTTCCCTGAAATGTGATGCTAGGCTCGGGATGATGCACGGCCTCAAGAGGAGGTGGAAGTGGCTGCAGAGAGAAAACTGGAGTAGGAGGGAGCTCGGACTCAATATATACCATGTCGCAATCCCCGGCACTATCCTTTTCCTCGACGTCAACATCAACAATCTCTGCGGCACTCTCCACAATTGGTAACTGCTCCTGACAAATCTCCTCGATGACTGGCAAGTGTGCATCCTGAGGCGATGGAAGTGACATCTGTGACAGGACTGGAGGTAGACATGTCTCGGGCAAATCCAAGCACACATCATCCTCGTCATCCCAGAAATAGTTCATCTCACTCGTCCTCCCTAAGTACTCAATCGCATCAACCTGTGAAGCTAACTCCGAAGTGGATTGTGGCTCAGGCTCCATGGTGTCCTCAATCTGCTCTTGGCCATCATGCACATCCGCTTCATCCTCAACCTCAAAGTGAAAATGCATCGTGTCACTGCCGACACGCACTCCATCATCCATCTCCTCTGACTACTCAAAATATGGACATTCAGTTTCCTCTACTTGGCTCCAATGCGCCCCATCATAATGTTCTGCTTGTTCCTCCGTAGGGCCGTAATGGAATGAGCCCTCAACTGGCTCCTCAGGCTGGTCCTGTACTTGCTGGACTGTCTCCTCATACTCTGCATGGTCCCTCAGATAAAACCATAAATCCTCGGTTAAATAATCAAAGAACTCCCCACCGCAGCTCATCTGCACGAAATCTCGCCCAGATAGCAATAATCCCGGATAAAAGATCTGCAGGAGATGATCCTCGTGAAAGCTCTGGTGTGGGCACGCAAGCACCAAATCAGTGATGGTAGGCCTCCCATTCAGCTTGGTTAAAGCTCTCTATATGCTGTTCCATAGCCTGCCGCCCCTGTACCTGCTCCAAGAAAATAGGCAAAAATACTCGGAGAAATTCAGCCTGAAATGACAACCAAGTAAAATGTGAGTTGAGAGACAATGAATCAAACCACAATCTAGCATCATCTTGTAAAGTAGAGGGAAAAAATCTAAAGTATATGCAATCATAACAAATTTTTCCACCAAAACATGAAAATATCCAATCTTCAAACTTTTTCAAATGTAAATGAGGGTTCTCCCACTCCGAACCATGAAAGTATGGCGGAAGTGGGATATCCTCCAAATCAATGTCAAAAAAAATTTGAAGATGATGCCATTTTGTTTTTTTTAAAAAATTTCTGAAGAAAATGAAAATAAACAACCAAAAGACTCAATAAGAGGAAAATAAATAAAATGGAAAGACACAACACTAAGAGATAGAAGTATCACACTAAAACTTTCGAAATCAATCAAAAATTGCAAATAGTAGAAACCGTTGTCCCCGGCAACGGCGCCAATTGATTGAACCGGAGGATGCGCAAGGAGCACGCCTTTCACTCCCAAACGTAGGAGTGTCAATGCAATAAAAAATAATCGGTGAGTACTGGGTCGGCTCACAGGGACAAGTCGTTCTATATTCGCAAAATCTGAATGATAAAGAAAAATAAAGCGTGTTACAACCACCTCGCTAACGATGGAAAAGTGTGGAAAAACGTATGATGAAATTACAATTCTATCCTAAGTGGGTAGGGTTAGAGAACCAAATGGGGATTTAGGATAGCAAGGCGATGAGCATGGGTTGTGGGTTCACTAAGATCGGCGTTAAACAAGCTCTAATTACCTGCATATAACTCAATCGGTCATCCGGCCAAGGAAGCCCGATCGAAAAATTTAACATTCAAGCATACAATAGTTTTGCAATAAGAATGGATGCATCATCGTGGCACTAATCAAATTAGGAACATGGATTCATCTCGAATTGTACCCTTTCGGGTCTTTTCCAATGAAATTGTGCCCTAATAATCACCCAACGTTAACATGAAAGTAAGCAAAAGACAATTAGAACTATAATTAACATCCAATCACAACGAATCACAACCCAAGCAAATTAACACTACTCAATGATCATGAAAAGGATGGAAATTTCATTCAAAATTAACCCTAATTCAATATAATAAAGAGAGATGCTAAATACAAAAGGGGAAAGAGAAATATCACCCAGGGTCTCCCTAAGATGAAGCTCTCCTCCCCATATTTTCTCCGCCTCCATGCTTCTCCAAGCTCCCATGGCCTCCTCCCACTCCAAATTTTAGAAAAAATAAAAGCTAGGGCTGAAAACAGCCCCCAAACCCCTAAAAACGTGCTACAGCCCAAACGAGTCTGCAGGGAGGCATCCGGGTCGAATATAGCTTCCAAAACCCATTAAAACCGCACAAAACCCCCCTTCACAGCTTGGGGTCGGGTGCGCAGTGAGCCCGACCCGCGGGTGCCTTAGGCGCCTGCAACTTGGGCGCGTGCACGCGCAGCGCGCAGGCCCGCCCGCTGGGCGGGCACGCGCACAGCGTGTGCCGCCCCAAGCGGGCCTCAACGGTTCCCTTTTTTTATACAAGAGCCCAACGGAAAATTTGAAAGCGGGCCAGCCAGCGAGCCGGCCCACATACGAAGGGCTTTTATTTTTTTAGTTTTCTTTTTTTTAAAAATCCAGAAATGCTTCGAAACGCTTCGAAACGCTTCTCTTGCTCCAAATAAATCCGCAAAAATCCCAGAAAAATCCCAGAAAAATCCCAGAAAAATCTGAAAAATCCCCAAGACTCCCAAGAGTACCAGAAAAATAGGGGAAGGAGAAATTAGTCCATATAAAACACATTTTATGTATAAAAAGAGATTGGACGTTAATAATCCACGATATCACAAATACGCCCGTATCAAGCCAAAATTAACGTGATATACACATAAAATGCCCAGAAATGGGGGGAATATGCAATTTATATCCTGAATCAGTAGGATACATAACGAGAACTAAAACGTATCTGCAGGTCCACTGCGCGCTGCTGGGAATAGTACAGGTAGCGTTCAACAACCAACCAACCAATGAACACAGAGCGACACAAAACCATAGAGAAATATTAAAATAAAACAAACACCGTACAATTTCATATACACCTCAGAACATCATTGTGCATCAATTCATATAGTACAAATATCTCTCACCCCAAAAGAAAACCCAAGGTACACACAGCTCTCTCCTCACCCCTCACCACCCAACCTATGCTCCAACTGCCAACAACAGAATTCCAACTCAACCTCCAGCTCCATCTGCCATCTCTAAGAACCTTACCTGAAAAAGTCAACGGGGGCACATCGACGCGTGACCCAGTAGGAATTGCCCAGCTCTAATGGAATATTATTCAACCATGAATGCAATGGCATAATGAAATGAAACAACATCATCTGCAATAGCAACTACAAGAATAACATATTGCATTCTAGGCATAGGGATATACATGTTATAAAAGGAAAGAAACTACAATTTACAATTCATACTTTACTCTCGATTATTTCAACTTGCATTAAGCATGGTTGTAGGCTAGTAGTATCATACATGAGTGGAGCATATGGTCATCATGGCATGGCTTTATTAAGAAGAGACATAAAGCTATAACATTCGAGAATGGCAACCCATAATATTAAGAGCATGTTTATCTTTAACAATTGGAATCTAAGTGAAAGGACAATTAACCACACGTTTAAGTGTATGTCAATAGCGTTCTTAGAACTATTTATCCGATGGTTGAATTGTGCATTCCACTACTTAAAGGAATCACCTTTCTCTTAACAACATATGAATTTTTCAACAAAACAACTACTTTATGCCTAACACAATCCAATTATTAAAAAAACCACAATTTGATGAACGAAGGTAAACCCAAATATAAAAAGATAAATCTTGAAGCACAATATGCCATAAACTCATTTGTCCATCACACCACCATTTCAAGCAACTCATGCATTCATGGCAACAATCATACATATAAGGTAACAACCATATCTATAACCACAATTCACACACAATGCTCAATGATGCCATGATGCATATGAAACACAATGATGCAATGCAATGGGATCCCATGAATGTGTCGGCGTGCAAGTGTATCGTGATTCTACTCCGTTATCAATGTGGAGTCACCTAATGGATCAAGAGGTGGCCCATGGATAATTCTCCCACCTCCTACCGCGGCCACTTTGTCCATGCCCGAGCACTCCACATTCGTGTCCCTAACAACATCATATCACATCCCATAGAAATGGGTATATCTCACATTCTTGCATGTGCCTTCACTTAGGCATTTGCACAAGCAACACAATCACACATCCTTTCATTTATGTATTTCCACAAACATGTAATGAGTGTCATGAGCATGGCCACAAGCACATTGGTATATCCATTAACAAACCATAATAATAAACTCCATTCCATGTAACAACAATAATCATGTGCAATAGAATTAAGATTAGCAACAATACACAATTCAAAACACCACATAGGCAATTCAGCTTGCAGAAAAGGGCAAACAGTCATAAATAGTGTCAGTTATCATCTGTTTCCTTTATGAATTGGATGAAACTTCCTAATTGAAAGTTGTAGATCTAGAAGTTATGGAACCACATAAAAAATTTCACACAGAAATACATCCTAGGTGATTTATGGTGAATTGTTTGGTGAAGCTTGTCAAATCTGTTTTTCAGACAGATTCGGAGGGCTGTAAAGATTGCTAATTTAGGGCATGTTGCAGTCAGAATTTCGAAAAACATGCTTTGAGATGAAGTTATAGAAAAACTTGTTAACTGTACAACAAGACCAAGAATACAAAATTCCATGGAGTGTGTAGAGACTGAGATAAGTTTTACTGAACTGTGTCTAGTCTGAATGAAATTCAGACAAGTTGTAAAGATAGAATTTTTACTCCTAATTATTGAATTGAACATATATCAAAATTTATATGTTTTTGGGATAGGATTTCCAGATCTACAAGAACATATTTTATTCAGAAGTTATTAGTGCCTAAAATAAGAGATATACTCAGGTAAACCAACAACAGAATCTGCCTACAAATTCAGACTTGGTGTCTAAATGAAATTAAGCTAATTTAACATGTATTTGCATAATAAACCATTAGAATATGGATTCCTACCTCTAGGGTGTTTAGAGATAAGGGGGTAGCCCAAATCCCGTTGGCTTCTCCTTCTTCAAGCTCCTCCATCTTCATGGCTCTCCCAAGCTCCCAAAACCCTAGCTCAAGCTTCTCCCTTCTTCTCTTCTTTTCCTCTTCTCTTTTTCTCTCTCTTTTTCTTTTCTTTTGTTTTTCCCTTGGGGATTTCGGCCTAACTGATGTAGGGGAGAGAGAGAGAGAGAGGTTGGGATAAGGGTTAGTGAAGTGTGTGGGGGTGTGTGGAAACTTCTTGCTAAAGGGAATGACCAAAATACCCCCTTTTCCAAATACCCCTCAACCTCCACTTATTTACCACTATGCCATTATGCAACATATCAACTCATCATTATCTCTCTTCATATTGGCCCTCCAACTTTCCCATCTATTTACAAGTCATGCCATAAGAGGAAATTTTGCATCAAACCCCTTTCTTATAACACTTTTGGAAACTAGTCCAATTTTGGGTAGAAATGAAAAGTGATTGGGTATCAATGCAATCTCTTGGGTTTAAGTGCAAAGACCACCACTCCTCTCCCTTTCTTACATCCCCACTTGCCCATCACACATCTCTTATTACTCGACACACACTCTTTCACTTACTAAATAGACCACACTTCCGATTATACACCCATTCTCACTTTCTACACCAACTTATACCCACTAACTTCTCTTTAATGCATCACATTATATACTCAAGCATACAAGAGGACATCCATATGGGCTTATCTTTGCTCATAGCACACCAATAGGCAACCACGTAGACATCTAATCTGGTATTACTATACATACTACACACTATACATCAACATACAAGTACAAATACACCACACAAATAGATTACTATACACACCCTAGGTATATGGAACTAGGGTCATTACATCCTAGATGATCGGGTGAACTTCTACGACGAACGACCAGCCCCGGTAGAAGAATTCGAAGAAGTTCCAATATCGAAGGAGGAGGGCAAGACCGTCTCCATAGGCACGCAGCTCCCGGCCGTTCTAAGGACGAGACTCATTGATCTCCTTAAAATGCGGACATCTTCTCATGATCGCCCTCGGATATGACTGGAGTTGATCCCACAGTGATCGTCCATGGGCTGAATGTGGACCCCGAAGCTCGTCCCGTTAGACAGAAAAAGTAGAGCTCCGGAGGAGAGAAAATACGAGCGGCGGGCGAGGAGGTGGATCAGCTCATCGTGGCCAAATTTATCATGATGGTGAGCTATCCAGACTGGCTCGCCAATGTCATAATGGTGAAAAAGGCCAGTGGTAAGTGGCACATGTGCATCAACTTCACTGACCTCAATAAAGTGTGCCCAAAGGACAGCTTCCCCTTTCCGAGGATCGACCACTTGGTCGACCATGCCTCGGGGTACGAAATTCTGAGCTTCATGGACGCCTTCTCAGGCTACAATCAAATTCTGATGGCCAAGGTCGACGAAGAGAAGACTTCGTTCATCACCAACAGAGGGACTTTCTGCTACACGAAGCTACCATTCTGGTTGAAAAATACTGGGGTGACCTATCAACGAATGGTGGACAAGATCTTCAGCTCTCAAGTCGGACAAAATCTTGAAGTCTACATTGATGACATGCTCGTCAAAACCAAGGAGGACAATGATCACCTTGCCGACTTGCAGGAGACCTTTCAAAAGGTGCGCCGCTACAACTTGAGGCTCAACCCGGTGACATGTATCTTTGGCATCCAATGGGGAAAGTTCCTCGACTTCATGATTACTAAGCGAGTAATCGATGCGAACCCCGACAAGATATCAGCCCTCATCAACATGAGTGAGCCTCGGATAATCAGAGACCTATAGAGGCTTAATGGACGAATTGCCGCACTAGGTTGGTTCCTATCGAAGTCCGCCGAGAGATCGCTTCCGTTCTTTAGAATCTTGCTGCGGGCTCTTGCTATAGAGAAAGGCACAAGAAAATCGGTCAAATGGGATGATCATGTGCCCAAGCATTCACCGAACTGCGGGCTTACTTGCAAAGCCCGTCACTACTCGTAAAGCCGGAGGTAGGAGAGCAGCTTGGCATATACCTCTCCACAACTGAAGAATCCGTCAGCTCGGCCATCGTTAAAGAATAAGAAGGCATCCAGATGCCGGTCTACTATGCGAGCCGAGTGCTCCGATATGTGGAGAACCGCTATAGCCCCATTGAGAAGGTCGCCTATTGCCTTCCAGATGGCGAGAAAGCTCCGACCATACTTCCAAGCTCACACTATCGTCGTTTACACCAATCTGCCCCTCGAGAAGAAATTGAAAAGATTGGAGAGATCGGGCAGAATACTGAACTTGAGTGTCGAACTTAGCGAGTTTGACATAATCTACAAAGCCTGAACGATGATCAAAGGCCAAGCGTTGGCGGACTTCGCGGTGAAATGCACCATTGAAGAACTTCCCGAAGATCTGCCAAATGCTCGATCGGCCACAACATGGCAAAGACCAGCAGTAGAAGACAATCCCTCGATGTCGGCCCAAGACGGAGAAGAAAAACTATGGGTCGTTCGCGTTGACGGGTCGGTTGTAGGGTCAGGAAGTGGAGCGGGCATCGTCATAGAAACCCCTGGCGGGAACTTACTGGAGTATGCACTCTGCTTCAACTTCTCAGCAACCAACAATGTGGTGGAGTATGAGGCCGCCGTTAATGGGTTGAAACTTTGCCGGGCGATGGGGGCAACAAATGTGTTGCTGCTAAGTGACTCAAGGCTCGTCGTCCAACAATTTCAAAGGAGCTTCGAGGCAAGGGAGAAGCTGAAGAAGCGCTACCTGAAGTGCACACAGGCCAAACTTCAAAAGTTCAAGAAGGCAGAGGTTCAGCATCTGCCACGATCGAACAACCTCCGAGCCAATGCTCTTTCAAAGCTGGCCTCCTCTTCCCCTGTCGAGATTGGAAAAGCCATCTATGTCGAGAACTTGCTGACGCCAACCATTGAGGAACGTGAGCTATTGTGTGTCAGCCAAACGACGACATGGATGAGCCCAATCATGACCTACTTAGAGACGGGAGCCTTGCCCAAAGATCGGCTCGAAGCAAAGAATGACGAGAGGTGAGCCTTATCATTTGTAATATTTGACGGTGTACTTTATCGGAAGCGCCGTGCAATATATGAAGTTCTGCCATATCTGAAGTGCCTGGGACCAGACCAAGCTGAACAGGTCGTTCGCAAGGCGTACGAGGGCTTCTACGGAAACCACTACGGTGGCCGCACCATCGAGTGCGTCAAGGATATTATTGGCCGACCATGCTCTGTGACGCTCTTTAATATGTCAAGAAGTGCGGAGAATGCCAGAAGTTTGGCAAACATACCACTGCTCTGCCGGCCGACCTGATCCCCATTCTCAGCCAGATCCCGTTTGCCAAGTGGGGCATCGACAACCTCGGACCCTTTCCAATGGCGTCTGGAAAGGAGAAGTTCCTGGTCATCACCATCGATTATTTCACCAAATGGATCGAGTCAGAACCACTAGCGCATATTACGTGGAAGGACATGAAGAGCTTCATCTGGAAGTCCATCATATGTCGCTTCGGGATACCTTGATCCATCGTGACAGATAATGGGAGACAGTTCGACTGTACGGATTTCAAAAGCTTCTGTTCAGAGTGGGACATCAAACTTCACTTTGCCTCCGTGGCGCATCCGCAATGTAATGGAATGGCAGAAGTGGCGAACAAATGTATTTTAGGCCCCCTTAAAAAATAAGGTCGGCGACGCACTTGGATCCTGGCCAGACGAGCTTCCTGGTATCATATGGTCGTACCGCACAACCTACAAAGCATCGACCGGGGAGAGCCCGTTTATGCTGGCATTCGGGGCAGAGACCGTTGTTCATGTAGAGGTGGGAGAAGAGTCTCTTCGACTCAAATACTTCGATGACGACATTAACATGGAAGTAGGGGTGAGCACAGTTTGCTCAAACCGCCCGAACCAAACCGGACCGAACCAGACCGAGCCAAAAACCGAACCGAACCGCTCTCCATCGGTCTGGTTTGGTCTCAATCGTTGAAAACCGCCACTTATATGGTCTGGTTTGGTTTCACCCTGTCGAAACCGCTTAAACCGAACCGAACCGACTCCTAACATATATTATATATTGTGCTGGAAATCTGTTGGGATTTTAACCTGGAGAAGAAAATGAGATGTGCTTAGTTGACAATGAGATAGTATGGGACGTTCCTATCTGTAGCAACATCAATGAATTAACATGATGAACGCAATTCAGCATCAAATACCATTTTGATACAACTTCTAGTGATGAATGCACCCTAACTGCTATAGAAAAATGGAAATACATAGAACAATAATAACCGCACCTGTCGCAATCACAGTTAGAACTCCTGCAAGCGATGCAGTGGCTAATTTTCTCCGATTTGATAAGAAGCACAGAAATGAAGCCAAGTCATGAAATTAATTTAATGACAGTCTATATTTAGCAAAATTGGGTATACGAGGGGATCTTCCGTCATCGTATGTTTGAACCGCGGTTCCAAACCGAACCAAACCGCTCCAAGCGGTTTTCGTCGGCTCGGAAACCGTCGGTCTGGCGGTCTGGTTTGGTCTGGCCTGTGAGAAACCAATACTTATACGGTCTGGTTCGGTTTAGGTCCCAAACCGGCGGTTTGAGACCGTGCTCTCCCCTGCATGGAAGGCCTCGACCTCAACATCGAGCTCATCAATGAAGTAAGGGACTGAGCCCTAACTAACCTCGTCAAGCATAGTCAGAGAATGGCTCGACACTATATTTTTCGAGTAAAGAAATAGAGCTTCAGAGTCGGCGACATCATCCTCAGGGACGTGACCTTCAAACCAGAGATCGCTCGCCGAGGAAAGCTCGCGGCAGAATGGAAGGGCCCCTACGAAATAATTGACATCATCGGGCCAGCAACTTACATCCTAGCAGCCATGGAAGGCGGCGAGCTAGCCCACCCATGGAATGCTGAGCACTTACTCAGATACTATCAATAGATTTATAAATATTAATGAAATTTTCGTTTTTGTGCATACTCCCAAGTATTGTCGTCTCCATTAAATTTCTTTCAGCTTCTCTCCGAGGTTAAAAGCACCCCCACACAGGTTGATTGTATCCTAGAATGCTCCTACCAACACGAAAAGACTTGACGGACAAGGTCACAGAGTGAGGGTCGACCTTCGGTAGGCCAGGGCCAAGCTACGGGTTCGGACCCTCCCCTTCCTCAAACTCCGGGGCAGGTACGAGCCTCGCCCTTGATAGGCTCCGAATGGCCAGGGCCGAGCTACGGGCTCGGATCCTCGCCTTCCTCAAACTCGGGGACAGGCTTACGAGCCTCACCCTAGATAGGCTCCGAAGGGCTAAGACCGAGCTACAGGCTCGGATCCTCCCCTTCCTCAAACTCTGAGGCAGCCTTACGAGCCTCACCCTCGATAGGCTCCGAAGGGACATGGCCGAGCTACGGGCTCGGACCCTCCCCTTCCTCAAACTCCGGGGCAGGCTTACGAGCCTCGCCTTCGATAGGCTCTGAAGGGCCAGGGCCGAGCTACGGACTTGGGCCATCCCCTTACTAAAACTCCGGGGCAGGCTTACGAGCCTTGCCCTCGATAGGCTCCTAAGGGTCAGGGCCGAGCTACGGGCTCCGACCCTCCCCTTCCTTAAACTCCAGGGCAGGCTTACGAGCCTCGCCCTCGATAGGCTTCGAAGGGCCAGGGCCGAGCTATGGACTCGGACTACGGGCTCAGACCCTCCCCTTACTCAAACTCCGGGGTAGGCCTACGAGCCTCGCCCTCGATAGGCTCCTGATCGGTCCATATTTTACACATTTTTTCTGCATATTTTCATGCCATCTCGATTGCTCATATTACGATTTTCACGAGTATTCGACGATATTGCGTTACTTTTCACTATTTCTTGTTTTTGTCGAATTTCAGGAAATATGGAGCGATCGGGAGCAAAAATGAGCTTAAGGGACTTGCACCCACTCCGGAGCGTCATCCAAGGCTCTTTTGAGGGCTATTCGACGATGGGAGATGGGTGGAAGAAGAAGAAACTCCGTATGAGCGACAAGGAGGAGAAACGGAGAAGATTGGGCATTTACAGCATGCCACTTGGCCGAGTGGAGCACTCACTCTGCCGAGCAAGAAGACCGCTCGGCCGACCCGACCGGACACGCTCCAACAAAAGGAATTGGGCGTGCACTCGGCCGAGGGACGATATCCCACTCGGCCGAGTATGAAGATCGCATCGCCCGAGTGGCATGAGAAATCCACCATCAAAAGAGGCCGACTTACTGGAAATGTACAGGCTTTTGACGGTTCCTACTCGGCCGAGTACCAAATGCCTCTCGGCCAAGTGAGTAAAGCCACTCGGCCGAGTCACCTCCGAAGACAGGCCCCCCAAGACCCCTGACTTACTGGAATTCTACAGGGTCCGTCACTCGGCCGAGTAGAGAAGCCCACTCGACCGAGTAGAGAAGTTAACTCGGCCGAGTGATGCCGAGGACACGCAGCGCCCAGATTTTCAGACAACCTCCCACTCTTTTAAAATCTGCTATCATTCCAGCAATCAAATTATTTTTCTCATATTTTTTATGGATAGTAGACTTCATGACGGTTCCAACGCCGCCAAGAACGCGCCAATCGGAGGTCGGATGAAATCTGGAGAATTTCTGCAAGTTGACGCTGCAGTGCAGGAATTTCCACTCGGCCGAGTCACATTTTCCACTCGGCCGAGTGCGGCCTGGGCCCAGATTTTAAGTTGCGGTTTGGGCTGTTTTTGGGCACGAATTTGAGGGGTTTTCTAGGGTTATTTGCTAAGGTTTTGGGAGAGTATTTAATAGGGGTGTGCATGGGTACAGGGTACCCAGATACCCGATTGGAACCTACCCGAACGGGTAGGTTCTGGGTAGATAGTTATCGGTTCCAGGTATGTTCCGGGTAGGAAAATTAGGAACCGACGGGTATCGGGTCCGGTTCTGGTTCCCGTTTATAGGGAGCGGGTACCCAGAACCGGAACCGATATTTTATATATTTAATTTTTATATATATTATAATATTAATGATCAACATATATAAGAGTGATCCACCTTGGATGTATCTAATTTGAACTTATAATATTAGGGAGCACAACTTGCATCCTGAAGTTCTGAGCAACGCGTAAGTACATCAAACAATGCATTTGAATCAAAGATCATATTGCTCTCTTATGCGTTCAAAAGAGCAGTAGAGGTAAACGTGAATCATTCTTCCATATGTCTAGCTTTATCTAGTAGAAATGACTGATCAGTATACCTTTATCACTGAAGAAAGAGACTAGAGACAATATTTTACTTCCAGATTGGTCTTTAGTCATATGTATTTGAGACAATTGTCATGCACAGATCATTTGGAAATCATTGTTCGTAATGCATCACAAAATAGATTTTTTTTACAGGGTACCCGGAACCTACCCGGAACCATAGGGTCCGGGTAGGGTCCGGGTATAGGGTCAAACTGGGTAGGTTCCGGGTCCAAATTTTAGGAACCGGTCCCTTACCGGGTAGGGTCCGGGTAACATCAAAAAAACAGGGTACCCGGACCCGCACACCCCTAGTATTTAAGGGGTTTGTAGCCACCATTAGAGGAGATCCCCATTATGTTTTCTTAGCCCCCATATGTTTTTCTTAGGATTATTTTAGAGGTTAGGCCATGCCCTAGGCCCCCTCTTGGATCTAAAAGCTTGTATTTTGGATTGAGGATCTTCATCAAGCTAAGTATTTTCTTCTTTTTATTTGAATCTTTGTTTTTCTATCTTTTTGTATGCAAGCAATGACTTCTATTGATTCTCATATCCTTATTGCTATGCTAGAGTAGATTTGTTGTTCTAGGGTTTGGGGATGAACCCTATGGATCTAATTTCATATTTGTGATGAATGAATCTCTAAATTGCTAGAATTGCTAGGAGGTTAGGTTGTGATTGATTTATTACGGATAGCTAGGGATTTCCATCGATTTGGGGTTTGCAAGAGATTGGATTCCAATCGATGGGAAGCCCTAGAAATTCGATTTAGATTGACAATTGGATTTCTCTAGATTTGGTTTGCAAGAGATTGGGCCAAAGCTAGGATTTTTTAATTGTGATTCTATACCCATATTCGTTTGCAAGAGATTGGACGAATACGAACTATCACAACCTAGATCGTAACTCGAGTTTGCACGAGAGTGGGCTCGAGGAGCGATTGGACGATGATGTCGATCTTCATGCTAGCGGCTTAGGTTAGGGTTTGCAAGAGATTGGGCCCTATTCTAGGTTGCTATAGACCGGCAATAGCGCGAGAGCGTGAGCTTGGTTCTATATTCAGTTACGACTAGTTCACCTCGACACAAGCCTAGTAATATTGAGATTCACTATTCACAATGACGAATGACGATCCGTAGTGGGGATTCCCTAGCCCTAGACATCTTTTATTATATTGTATTTGAATCGATACTTGACCAACATTTTTATCACCGACACCGACATCCACCACCATTGCCATTACATCATACCATAGCCATCTCCACCAATAAATACATTCGTAGTCAAACCAACCTAGGATACATTGGAACCAACACCACCTCCTCGTGTTCGATACCCGCTCGCCACTTGACCGTGCGCTTGCGGTAAAACTACAATCGTTCTCCGGGTGTGTATCCGGGGCCGACCAAGTTTTTGGTTGTGCTCTTGGGTTGCATTTTGGAGCGATCAAGTTTTTGGCACCGTTGCCGGGGAGGTGTTTCCCGTTGGGTGCCAATTTGTCACAATTAGGTTGATTTGACTATTACAAATTTTTTTTTTAAAAAGGGAAATTTTCACCCCCGCCACCATTACTATCATTTCTATATTCTTTTGTGCCACTGATATTTTTCTCCAGGTATTTATCTTTGATCAGGTGTTATGGATTACACTACGTGGACCACGGATTTTGATCAGAGTGCTCAGATGGGAGAATACTATTATGATCAGAGTGCTCAGATGGGAGAATACTTTTTTGAGGAGACGCACTGGCCCGAGCTTGATGAGAAACAAATGATCTTTTTTGATGAGATGCATGCACACCAGGTTGAAATGCAAGCCGGGCTTGAAAAGAGTAACCTTCTATTGGAACGGGTGAAGAGGCAACTTGAAATGAATGCGCTCATGTTTAAGGTTGCGACGATTCCCAAAGATATCAGTTCTGTTCCTTCATCTTGTGGGCAAGAAGCATCTCCAATCATATTACCAGAGCCAGAATGTGCCACCGTCGATCCCACATCCTACAATACAGCTGTTGCATATGAAGAGTGGATGGATGAAGATACAGTGGAGGAAGCAGAAATTGAGCCACCAGCGCAGCCAGAGGATGATGGATTTCAGAGATTATTGGAGGGTCTCTTGGAGTCAGTGAGGTTCACCGGTTCAGAGAGCACTACAGCAGGTGATGCATTTGAGCTACGATTTGCAGATTTTGTTATGAACCGTGTTTCAGCTGCAGGAACAATTGAGGAGGACATCCATGTCAGTCTTGAGGGGGATAGACTATATTTTCGGATTGCTTACGGGCATTCCCGTCCACATGATACATCCCCACAAGTTGACACACCTGAGCAGCCAGCATCACCATCCCAGAGAGAGCCTACATTGATAGTTGATGAGAAGGCAAATGAGCACACTATCGAGCCAAAGCATGCTTTTGAGGAGGCCTTACACACAGAGCCAGAGCTTATCACCGAGGAGGTCATGCATCGGGACGAGGACACAGCCATTCATGAGGATCCCGAGCACTATCCTCCTCTATTAGAGCTTCCGCAGCCACCTCATCCTCCCACTGACGCAGAGGACTACCCCACAGAGCTTTTGGCCCCCTTCAGGGAGATCTTTTTACTCCCTCGCCCTTTATCTTTGATTTCCCTCCAGTGTATGATGTTTTTTATGATTCATCGTGCCTTTTGCAGGATTCATGTACATACGATCAAGAGGTACGATGGGACGTATATGAGGAGGAGAGCGAGGAGTTAGCACCCATGGACACATATGAATATGATCAAGGGGTGCACTGGGATGAGTCTGACGATGATGAGGAGCATCTTGATGGGGTCCACATCTATGATCTAGATTTACCTGAGCTGCATAGAGAAGACACCGTGGAGACAGCTATCACGGCACGTGAGGATATTGGATTATTTCCAGGGAAGTATCGTCCATCATTATTTATTCCATACATTTCTATAGATGATTCTCTTTGGGATATTTTTATTATGAGGGTGAATTTTTTGCGGCGAACTGATGCATCCTATTCTCTGCAGGGTACAGGTGGAGTCCTTGTGGGAATGCTGGAGGATGCATTGCTGGAGTTCGTTGGTGTTCGTGGACGCATGCACCTGGCGGAGCCACGGAAAGAGCAGTTGGAGCAGTTGCCTGCACCGGCAAAGATACTGGATCCGCCTTTTGCTATAGGTGATATCAATCCAGTAGTGAAGAAATTTTTATGCTTTCAATAAACCCGAACCCTCTCGACAGCGAGGGGACCGTATAGATTTGATTGAATAAATATCACCTCTTATGACGGCAACAAAAATGTTTACACCCCAAACCCATTATATATATTAATTTCCCACTTTATATTTTGATGTGTCACATCCTTTTTGCTCACCACCCACCGAGCATTTCTTTCAAGTGAAACCTTACTTTCTTATTTGTTTGACTTGATATCGCTTAGTGAAGCCGTGATATTTTTGATCGAGTCATTTGAATAAGATTGTTTGGTATAAGCTTGGGGGAAGGTGCTCTCATGCATCATTGTATGTGCATGTAGTTGCATTAGGATTTCATGTCATTCATTTCATCATTTTTCATTCACCTCCCTCATATTTATTGTTGTTCCTCATATTTTTCCTTTTACAATCACATTGAGGACAATGTGAAGTTTAAGCTTGGGGGAGTTCATTTCCATGCCATTTAGATGCATTAGTTGCATTTTTACTTTATTTTAGGGTTTTTAAAATTTTTCAAAAATTTTGCATCATCTTTTTGATTTTTCCATCTTATTTTCCTTTTATGTGTGTTCATGCATCATATTGTGTGCTTGATTTTCTTTTCTTTCCCCTCTTTTATTTTTATTTATTTATTTTCCTTTTCTTTTCTTCTGCTAGATGAATTTCTTATGATGATATCTCTTATTGCTTAAGTAGCCATCACGATGCTTATTATTCCTTGTCATGCTACTTAGAATATTCCATAGTCTTGCTATTCACATGTGCTTGCAAATCTATTTCTTTTGATGATTCATCTACATGAATGCATGATATTAATTGAAGCTGAATGTATGGATTAGTGTTTAGTATGCTTTTGTTGGAAACGCACCAAGATTCACGCATCATTAGTATATCTGAAGCATCAGTTTTATTGTCTTATTCACCTCCTGTTGCATGCTTGATATGATTGTGCGCTTTACCGCTTGACTTCACTTTTCATTGAGATGATTGAGAATATCCATGCTTACATATTAGTTTTAGTTGAAGTATTATTTTATTGAACTGTTCGTGCACATCTTAGAGTGAACCGAGTGCTACATTATTTCTTTCTCCACATATATCTTTTTATTCTCTACATGTCACTTGAGCTCACCTCCTAAAGCTACTTATATCGCATATATTTCCCAAAAATCCCTACAAAAGACAAGGTTGCTCCAAAAAGTCCAAAAAGCCAAAAAGGAGCCAAAATCCAAAAAATACAAATCATATAGCTCCTACAAAAATCCAAAAAGAAAAATGAGAAACAAAGTCCAAAAGAAAAAAATATATATTTCTCTATCTCATTATTGGAGCCACAAAATACTTGGGAAAACCAAGGCTAAAATCCCATTTTCCACTATCATATTCATTTAGATGCGATGCCTCAAGCTAAGCTTGGGGGGGTGAATTCATTTGACCAAATGAGTGAGTATGACCTTAGAGTGGAGACGTGCATGAATGGGGATATTCGATAATGCCTAGACTTTGCAAAATATATTAGATATGGAGATTTTTCATGATTTGAAATAAATATGTGAATGCCATGACTCTTATTCTATTCTCTATTGCATGCTTGGTGTGTATCTTATATGCTTCATTTATAACTTTTGATTGAAAAGTGCATCGCCAATGAATTGTATATTAAATTCTATGAAATGCGTGATGTGGATATGAATTGATTGTATGAATTTAGAGAATCCCTTTTGTTGTTCTTAAAAGCTTGCAAGTACCATGTTTATGTAAGATATGAAATCCTTATAGCATGTGATTTGTATTTTCCAAGTTATCGTGATGTGTAGCTTATGGCTTGAGATCTGAGAGAAGAATCTAGCGACCCCGTCCACCTCGTGTTCTTTCTTTTTCATTTCATTTTCTTTATTTTCATCTCCCGAGTTCGTCTCTCTACTTATCTTCCTCGAGGACGAGTAAGAGGTAAGCTTGGGGGGATTTTGATCGGTCCATATTTTACACATTTTTTCTGCATATTTTCATGCCATCTCGATTGCTCATATTGCGATTTTCACGAGTATTCGACGATATTGCGTTACTTTTCACTATTTCTTGTTTTTGTCAGATTTCAGGAAATATGGAGCGATCGGGAGCAAAAATGAGCTTAAGGGACTTGCATCCACTCCGGAGCGTCACCCAAGGCTCTTTTGAGGGCTATTCGGCGATGGGAGATGGGTGGAAGAAGAAGAAACTCCGTATGAGCGACAAGGAGGAGAAACAGAGAAGATTGGGCATTTACAGCATGCCACTCGGCCGAGTGGAGCACTCACTCGGCCGAGCAAGAAGACCGCTCGGCCGACCCGACCGGACACGCTCCAACAAAAGGAATTGGGCGTGCACTCGGCCGAGGGACGATATCCCACTCGGCCGAGTATGAAGATCGCATCGCCCGAGTGGCATGAGAAATCCACCATCAAAAGAGGCCGACTTACTGGAAATGTACAGGCTTTTGACGGTTCCTACTCGGCCGAGTACCAAATGCCTCTCGGCCGAGTAAGTAAAGCCACTCGGCCGAGTCACCTCTGAAGACAGGCCCCCAAGACCCCTGACTTACTGGAATTCTACAGGGTCCATCACTCGGCTGAGTAGAGAAGCCCACTCGACCGAGTAGAGAAGTTAACTCGGCCGAGTGATGTCGAGGACACGCAGCGCCCAGATTTTCAGACAACCTCCCACTCTTTTGAAATCTGCTATCATTCCAGCAATCAAATTATTTTTCTCATATTTTTTATGGATAGTAGACTTCATGACGGTTCCAACGCCGCTAAGAATACGCCAATCGGAGGTCGGATGAAATCTGGAGAATTTCTGCAAGTTGACGCTGCAGTGCAGGAATTTCCACTCGGCCGAGTCACATTTTCCACTCAGCCGAGTGCGGCCTGGGCCCAGATTTTAAGTTGCGGTTTGGGCTGTTTTGGGCACGAATTTGAGGGGTTTTCTAGGGTTATTTGCTAGGGTTTTGGGAGAGTATTTAAGGGGTTTGTAGCCACCATTAGAGGAGATCCCCATTATGTTTTCTTAGCCCCCATATGTTTTTCTTAGGATTATTTTAGAGGTTAGGTCATGCCCTAGGCCCCCTCTTGGATCTAAAAGCTTGTATTTTGGATTGAGGATCTTCATCAAGCTAAGTATTTTCTTCTTTTTATTTGAATCTTTGTTTTTCTATCTTTTTGTATGCAAGCAATGACTTCTATTGATTCTCATATCCTTATTGCTATGCTAGAGTAGATTTATTGTTCTAGGGTTTGGGGATGAACCCTATGGATCTAATTTCATATTTGTGATGAATGATTCTCTAAATTGCTAGAATTGCTAGGAGGTTAGGTTGTGATTGATTTATTACGGATAGCTAGGGATTTCCATCGATTTGGGGTTTGCAAGAGATTGGATTCCAATCGATGGGAAGCCCTAGAAATTCGATTTAGATTGACAATTGGATTTCTCTAGATTTGGTTTGCAAGAGATTGGGCCAAAGCTAGGATTTTTTAATTGTGATTCTATACCCATATTCGTTTGCAAGAGATTGGACGAATACGAACTATCACAACCTAGATCGTAACTCGAGTTTGCACGAGAGTGGGCTCGAGGAGCGATTGGACGATGATGTCGATCTTCATGCTAGCGGCTTAGGTTAGGGTTTGCAAGAGATTGGGCCCTATTCTAGGTTGCTATAGACCGGCAATAGCGCGAGAGCGTGAGCTTGGTTCTATATTCAGTTACGACTAGTTCACCTCGACACAAGCCTAGTAATATTGAGATTCACTATTCACAATGACGAATGACGATCCGTAGTGGGGATTCCCTAGCCCTAGACATCTTTTATTATATTGTATTTGAATCGATACTTGACCAACATTTTTATCACCGACACCGACATCCACCACCATTGCCATTACATCATACCATAGCCATCTCCACCAATAAATACATTCGTAGTCAAACCAACCTAGGATACATTGGAACCAACACCACCTCCTCGTGTTCGATACCCGCTCGCCACTTGACCGTGCGCTTGCGGTAAAACTACAATCGTTCTCCGGGTGTGTATCCGGGGCCGACCAAGTTTTTGGTTGTGCTCTTGGGTTGCATTTTGGAGCGACCAGCTCCTAAGGTCTAGGGCCGAGCTACGGGCTCGGACCCTCCCCTTCCTCAAACTCCAGGGCAAGCTTACGAGCCTCCCCATCGATAGGCTCCGAAGGGCTAGGGCTGAGCTATGAGCTCGGACCCTCCCATTCCTCAAACTCTGGGACATGCTTACGAGCCTTGTCCTCGATAGGCTCCAAAGGGCCAGAACCAAGCTACTGGCTCGGACCCTCCTCTTCCTCAAACTCCGGGGTAGGCTTACGAGCCTCGCCCTCGATAGGCTCCGAAGGGCTAGGGCCAAGCTATATTCTCGACATCCGACCGCTCTCACCCCAAGACACATCTGCCCCGAATGTCGGGGGCATACATAAGGACGAGACCAAGGAAGCTAAGGACGAGACCAAGGCAATGCCAAATCTTTATACTCTACAAAAGAACGCAGACAACTATCCTTAGAAAAACAAAAATTTCATTGGTCAATATAACGAAAATACATACAAGGGCCGACCTTACAAAGGTATCAAATTGGCCGACCCTGCAAAAAGTCTGACTGCAAAACAAAAGAAAAAAATCCTAAGCAAGGCCCCGAGACCGGCCCTTAACACCCCCAAAGATCACGCGACGCCCCTGGTCACCTTTGATTCGGGTTCAATATTACATATTTAACCCCCCATTTAGCCCTATTTTGTGCTCATGTGATGCTACATTGTTCTCTAATTCATACGTATTTTCTACACATTTATTTATTAGAGAAAACACACTATTTGAGTACAGAACAGCATTTAACGACGTAATTCTGCACTTTTTATATTTTTCCTAGCACCGTCTCAATCTCACGATTCCAACGAATATTTATTTGTATTTTTCTGAGATCTGTGCTAATTACTGTGTATTTTTGAATGCAGAATACCAATTAATTAGAGAAATACACAAAGAAATACGATTATACGGCCGCCAGCCAATCAGGAATCGACACATGGCAGCGATCCGACGTTTCCTGCCTCCATCTAACGGTCCAAGCGATAGTTCGACGTGGCTCGCCATGAACCGTTGGATCGTCATCCAACGGCCAAGACGAGCGGATGAAACGATTTCAGCGCTCGGGGATTAGGTGCCACGCGGCGGACATCGGGCGGTACTCCAGTCGATCAAACGGAGCAGATAGAGGGCAACACAGCTAAAGAAGGAGCGTGCGATTTCAATCCAACGGCCCGAGATCACCCCGCTCGAACGAAGCAGCAGCGGAGATTGTTGGGCGACGTGGCGCAATATCGACGGTCCGATCATCATCCAACGGCCCGAGATCACCCCGCAATTTCGAATCAGCGTTCGATTATAAGTGGCGACGTGGCGGATTTTGGAGCGTCGATTTAATCCAACGGCTGAACGATAACCCGTTTTGGATTCGGATGCGGGCTGTGCACGAGAATTGGCGCACACGTGGCGCTACGACATCTAATCCCGCTTTGATCCGACGGTGGAAATCTCGAGCGGGTTTTGGGTTTGATTTTAAGCGGGTTTTGAACCCGATAATACAACCCAAACCCGCAATGCCTCTATATAAGGTATTCTATGGTTTTTTTGGGCGTATTCAAGCAGTTTGGGGCGTATTTTGGACGTATTGGAGGCTCTAGGAGCCGTATTTTCCCTCTGAAAAATTTTGTAAAATTCCAGAGGCTTGTTTTATTATTTCCAGAGAGTTTGAAGTCTTTTCAAGGAGAATTGGTGATATATTTCTTAACTTAAACCCCGTATTTTGGTGTTTTCTATTGTATTTTGCTATGAACTTGAAGTATTTGGCTATGAAACTTGTTTATTATTGCATTATGAGTAGCTAAATCTATGTTGTGCATGGTATGGAGTAGTTAGGGGATATAATTTGTGTTTATTTGGTTGTATTCCTCGTGCTAAATCGTTAAAACGTCGTTAAAATTGTAATCTTTGTTCATAAATCGACTTTTTCAGATTCCAAAAGAATTGATTTAGTTGATGATCGCCCCAAAAGGGTGAGTTTTGATCTCCCCAAAAGGGAGTTTTATACCGTAGTTTTGATCTCTCCAAAAGAGAGTTTCATATCGTATTATAACTTTAGCGACGATCTCATTGAATTTTGTGTTTGAACCCCCAAAAGGGCATCTTCCGATAAGTTGCTCCCAAAAGGAGAATTCATTGAGTTATATTGGATATATTCTCGGTGAATTGCTCTCAAAAAGAGAATTCATTGTGATGTATTCATCAACCAAATTAATACGAATCATTGATCCTAACGAACCCATACCATGTGCACACTTTTTATAGATATTTTCACACACGAATCTCTTTGTTCGCATTGTTCCCCGCCATTAAAATCATCACATCGCCATCATTATTGAAGTGGTTAGTTTTTCGTTGTTGGATTTCTATTTGATTTGAATTGTGGTTGCAACAGATTTCTTCCCGTGGATTCGACATCTGGACTCCCAAATTTTACTACTTGTACGGACTCTTGCACTTGAGAGAGAGCACCTTTCGGAGCACACCAACCTTCACCTGAACCTGCGTCGCCTCCCCCTGAGTATTGCCCCTAGCTTGCTCCTCAATAGCCGCATCTTCTTCCTCGACCGGAGTAGGACCCCCTCCTCTTTGTCATCAGAGACTTACATCTCGAAAAGTCAACCTCCATCATGGGATAGAGTTTCCTCATTCTCTCCTTCAATATCAAGAGGCACGCTTCCCAATCCAAAGAATAAACTTTCTCCCTCATCGCCGACATGGCAGGGACAAGCTCTGTCACCTGATAATGATGAACTGCTTCTGACTCATTCACTTCGAGATCAGCTTTTCCCGACACCACTAGCTCCTCCAACTCCGCAACCTTATTCTTCTCCTACTCCAGGGCAGCCTCCAGCTCGACACTCCAGGCCTCTTCAGTCTTAGCGTTTTTCTCAAACTCCTCCAGACATTTTTCCTGCTTAATAATCATTGCCCGTTGTTCAGCATACGACTCCTGCAACTTTTCCAGTCGGGCCCTATGTCGCTTCGCTCTTTCCTTGGCTGCCTTCTTTATCGCCTTTACTTCAGCCGCCTTCCTCCCCAGTGCAGCCCCGGCCTTATTTATCTTAGCCGTATGGCGCTGAAGGGAGACCATCAGAGCAGTCATCTGCACACAAAAAAAATAGAGAGAGAAGAAGAATAAAGCGCACATACAAATAAGGAGAGAGCCGTATCCTAAAGAGAAGGCCAATCTACTTGCATGTTGTGCCAGATTGCTGATGCACACAGTCGCTCCACATCGACGTTCGTCAAAGACGCTCGGTCCCTCGGCAGCAGACTATTTTTGGCCAGCCATGCTGCCACTCCTACTTCATCGAAAACCGATTCTTGAGCACCAACCGGATATGACGCCGCCAAAGATTCCTCCGTCGGCAGAGTAAGGAGCTCGTCCCTATTTGATTTGAACACCGCAAGCACCGACTCACAGCTCGGATGAGCAGGCTTTCCCAGCCCAGACGGAGGGCATCCATAGGGCCAACAGTCTGCGGCCGTCGTTTGCCTGCTGGAGTTCGACCCGGTCGGAGATCCCTGGGGGGAGACCGTCTGGAGTGGGACCACGGGAATCGGGGATCTTGACTCTCTCTGAGACACTCGGACCTCTTGCTCAGCCCATGCTTCTTCCTCGGCATCAACATCGATGGCAATGGGGCGAACCAATGCTGCCACGCCCTCAGTGGGATGACATTCGTCTGCTGCACTTGCCAGAGGACGGAAAGCGACAGTGGTTACCACCACCTTCTGCTTCTTTGTTCGCTCAAGCTTCTCAGCTTTAGCAGTGGTCGACTCCTCCTGACTCCTCTTCGGGCCGACCTTCACCCCTTGCTTGGCCGAATGCTCAGTGGCCAATCTCTCCAGCTTGTCCAGCGGTAGAGTCATCGTTTCACCTGCAAAAAGAAAATAGATCAGGGTGAGCAAATCAGGGACAAAAACCACTAAGCTTGGATTACCTTTGTGCCAAATGTGCTTGACGATCATCTCTTCCTTAGCAAGATTATCAAATCTGCTATCCTTCTCTGGGATCCCCCCAAGATCTTGGCCCATTCTACGTCATCCGCCTCGAGGAGAACCTCCTTGTTTACCTCAGTATTTAGCATGCCCCAGGTCGACCTCAATATCATGTATTTGGGCGTCGAAACGAACACATATCTCTCCTTCCAACCCTTGATCTACCACTGCAGGCCTAAAACTAGAGACTGACGTCTCCTCGCCGAAATGTAAAAGTGTGCCACCAGTTTCTTGGTTTCAACGAAGTATCAAAACAAGGGCAGGGTCGGACTAACCCCGCTTCCCGCACAAAGGACGAGAAAACCCACAATACAACTGATGGAATTCGGCATCAGTTGGAAGAGAGGGAGTTCAAGGAAGTTAAGAATATGGAGAAGGAAGGGAGGGAGAGGAAATCAGAGCCCTTGGGTAACGCAATCTACGTAAAACCCGACCTCATAATCCTTGGGAAAGCATACCCGTTCGGTGGAGGTTGGAAGGTGGACAGTGTAGGGCGGTCTTATATACTTCACGCGAGCCAAGGGTATAAATGAGGTCGGCGTAATAGACGCTACACCGGAAATCTCAACAGGGACATCCCTGGCCTCGGCCACAGTCACGACGGCCCGGGCAGGCAGTTTGGGCATCCCTAGGGCCGTCCCTTTCCCCTTCCTAGGGTCCCTAGGGGTCGCTGACGATGAAGCGGTAGCAAGCTCGGTAACCGGCCCACCATCGGATCGTCATGCCCGTCCGTTGAAGACTCTTCCACCCGCTCCACCGTGTCCGTGGCAGAGCTATCCGATGCTCCGCCTCCCCTATACCGACCCTCTATCTCTCTGGAAGATTTTTAACGGGAAGAAGAAGTAGAAACCATTTAAAGAAGTAAAGAGGATACCTAAAAGAGGGAGACGATCTTAAGAAGCGGCCGGAATAGTAGACAAGAATAATGGCGACGGCAGCGGCAGTGGTCGAAAATCCAGAGAAGAAACTCAGAGAAACTAAGAGGAAGGAGAAATCCACTCGATGGAACTCCTCCTCCGCTATTTATACCAAGTGTCGGCTCATCTCCACCGTCGAAGCCAAGCCAAGTGGCGTAAATCCGATTACATCTGATGCCTCGACTGCCACCCACCATCACGTCAGCCATGCGTTACGTCTGGGATGGCTGAGGTGCCTCGACCTTTTCCTGCCTTTCAAATCGAAATGATGGCTGGAGAGGTAGTGGGCAGGCCTTTCAAATTAATTACCGCCATGTCCTAAAATTCAGAATGAAGATTGCCCACTCCCTTTTCGAACAAATGAAGAAATTTTACGTCATTCGAATTAGGCTGGGCTTCCGCCTCAAGCTTGAATGACGGTGGCAATTATTACGATCAAAGATTGGAACGCCTCAACATCCTCCAAGCTCGCCAGACGAGCAACTAGCTCGCTCGTCGTCCAAGAAGTTCGCCTAGTCGAACAGAAAGGTCGCACGCCGCCCCTAGACTCGCCGATTGGTCGCACGTTCCCCTCTAAGCTTGCTAGTCGAGCAACCAGCTCGCACATCTGTTGTGTATTAGTGTTTCATACCAACATTATTTTGATGATGATCACAACATTATGTTATTGCTAATAACTCTCTAGTTTTAGTCTCACAGTTAAATTTTCAAGAATATCATTTTTGGAGACTAAACACTTGGTGCAAGGATGGACATCGAAAGGAGCAATGCCATAGCTTGGACTCAAGGGATGCCAATGATTGGAGAAGATGGAGAGTATCAAGTTTGAAGCCATAGACTCTAAGGAAAGCAATGTAATCCATGTAATATTTCATTTATTGCTTTTCTCCCTTTTGAGTCTAGGTTTTGTAGTGTCTTGATATATGGTCTACTTATTCATGTATATACATTTAACCATCTTAGTGAGCCTCAGGATTATCATAGAATCCAAACCAATAGGTTTATCCTGTCGAAAGACTCAATTGGAGTCTCTGGCTCTCTAACAGTCGTCTGATGAAGGTTTTACAGTCGACTGGGTGATTCCAGGTACATGTTGAGCCTTCTACAGTCGATTATAGTGCACTGCTCAAGTTAACCATTTATTTGACTCTTACTTGAGGCTTTGGAACAGTCGACTGAGGGTCAATTTACAGTCGTATGTCTTCCAACAGTCGTCTGTGCACAACTTGCATTTTTTGAGCTTCACCTCAAACTGCAAGTCAGTCGACTGTTGCAATGTTTATAGTCGCCTGTCCTGTATTCTGGCCATCAGTCATCTGTAAGCAAACAGTGCGTAAGTTGTATCTCTCTGTTTATTTCCATTCCCTGCAGCAGTCGCCTGATGAAGTATATACAGTCGCCTGTTCATTATACAGTCGACTGTGTAGTCTTCTACAGTCGACTGTCCTGGCTCAGATTATAGCCGTTGGGATTTATTTAGTTGTTGGTCAGTCGACTGTCAGTTGTTCATCAGTCGAATGTCGATGGCGTTTCAGCCCAGATTCTAGTCGTTACAGCTTTGTGTTTTTGGCTTTATCCATGGGTTTTGAGAGTTCTTATAGGGTTTCTATATATATGAGAGGGCTGAGTTTATTAGAAGCTTCTTGATGCTATTGCAAATCATTAGATATTGATTAAGCCACTCTCAAACTCTCTTATTTCCCTCATAGAGCTCATTTTCTCCTTCATGCATTGAAGTCTAGCTCAAGTGAAATCATCCAAGTGCATTGCTAGCAAATCTCATCACTTGGAGATCCTCTTCCATGCCTTGCATTCGTTAATGAGTAAGTTTATCTCAAGGCATAGGTAAGAGTATTTGTTTTACTTTGTTATTTCATTGAAACCCTAGCTTTCTGTGTGAGAGTTAGTGTATGAGACCTTAGGAATTTTTTTTTGAGAAGAATAAATCGCCAAATCTCATCATTTTAAAACTCATTCATATGCCTCAAATACGGACGATTACGCATTAATTGAGTCTAAAGTTGTTTATGGCCTGAGCTAATTATTTTTTTCCTTCATGGAATTGCCGTTAATATGCTATTCATGAAAATTTTCAATTTCCATGATTAATATCTCGAAATAGTTTGAATTTATTTCATGCATGCTAATGTGATGGAAAAAGCTTAAGTATACACGATTTTTAAGAATAGTCTTCAAGTTGAAGAGGAATGTGGCCATGGTTATTAATGTTTATGTTCGAAAGAATGTGTTTTGAGTTGCTTACAAGAAAGAAAGAAAAGAAAATAAAAAAGAAATGAAAAGAAAAATGATGAAAAATGAATGAATATGTATGTCACTAATAAATAACATGGTTGGCTCGAGTAGTACAACCCGAGGGGTCCTTTTTGGCCTAATGCCCTATTATCGTCTGATTTGGGAGCCATTGACAGGAAACTCACTCATTTGATGGAGCGATCCAAGTTATACATTTTTCTACGAATGTTGCTTGATGCGCGTTATGCAGAACTAATAAAAGAAAAGAAATGGTGAATATACTAAGCAACTTCAATACCCATATCTTGAATGATTGTTTTGATAGGCCAATTTCTTGGAAACACGAAAACTAGTATAAAACGACGTGTTATACTTTCGCTTGCGCAAAACAATGCATGTATGTTATTTATTCATACTAAATTAGAGAAAATATCATGCGATTGATTTTATTCATGGATGTGTATATTGATGGTCAGGATCATGTTGGAATGCGTATTATTGGGCCATGCCATGAGCAATTGATAGAATTTATTGTTTTATTACTCATCCGTATTTATCGCTATTTTTGCTAGAGACTAGCAAATCGCTAGTTGGGGGGTGTGATTCGGGTTCAATATTACATATTTAACCCCCCATTTAGCCCTATTTTGTGCTCATGTGATGCTACATTGTTCTCTAATTCATACGTATTTTCTACACATTTATTTATTAGAGAAAACACACTATTTGAGCACAAAACAACATTTAACGACGTAATTCTGCATTTTTTATATTTTTCCTAGCACCGTCTCGATCTCACGATTCCAACGACTATTTATTTGTATTTTTCTGAGATCTGTGCTAATTACTGTGTATTTTTGAATGCAGAATACCAATTAATTAGAGAAATACGCAAAGAAATACGATTATACGGCCGCCAGCCAATCAGGAAGCGACACGTGGCAGCGATCCGACGTTTCCCGCCTCCATCTAACGGTCCAAGCGATAGTTCGACGTGGCTCGCCATGAACCGTTGGATCGTCATCCAACGGCCAAGACGAGCGGAGGAAACGATTTCAGCGCTCGGGGATTAGGTGCCACGCGGCGGCCATTGTCCCCGGCAACGGCGCCAAAAACTTGGTGAGCTCCGAAAGGTGCTCTCTCTCAAGTGCAAGAGTCCGTACAAGTAGTAAAATCTGGGAGTCCAGATGTCGAATCCACGGGAAGAAATCTGTTGCAACCACAATTCAAATCAAATAGAAATCCAACAACGAGAAACTAACCACTTCAATAATGATGGCGATGTGATGATTTTAATGGTGGGGAACAATGCGAACAAAGAGATTCGTGTGTGAAAATATCTATAAAAAGTGTGCACATGGTATGGGTTCGTTAGGATCAATGATTCGTATTAATTTGGTTGATGAATACATCACAATGAATTCTCTTTTTGAGAGCAATTCACCGGGAAATATATCCAATATAACTCAATGAATTCTCCTTTTGGGAGCAACTTATCGGAAGATGCCCTTTTGGGGGTTCAAACACAAAATTCAATGAGATCGTCGCTAAAGTTATAATACGATATGAAACTCTCTTTTGGAGAGATCAAAACTACGATATGAAACTCCCTTTTGGGGAGATCAAAACTCACCCTTTTGGGGCGATCATCAACTAAATCAATTCTTTTGGAATCTGAAAAAGTCGATTTACGAACAAAGATTACAATTTTAGCGGCGTTTTAACGATTTAGCACGAGGAATACAACCAAACTAACACAAATCATATCCCCTAACTACTCCATACCATGCACAACAGAGATTTAGCTACACATCATGCAAAAATAAACAAGTTTCATAGCCAAATACTTCAAGTTCATAGCAAAATACAATAGAAAACACCAAAATACGGGATAGAAGTTGAAGAAAATATCACCAATTCTCCTTGAAAAGACTTCAAACTCTCTGGAAATAATAAAACAAGCCTCTGGAATTTTACAGAATTTTTCAGGGGGAGAATACGGCTCCTAGAGCCTCCAATACGCTCAAAATACGCCCCAATCTGCTTTGAATACGCTCAAAAACCCCTAAATACGCTTATATAATAAGATTGCGGGTTTACTGTGCTTATTGGGTTTGAAACCCGCACCCGAACTGATCACAGCCGCTCATCTCGAGCGGCGCATTTGTAGACCGTTGATCCAAGCGGGATCGCCCAAGAATGCGACACGTGGCTCTTTGAAACGGATCCGCGCCCGCTTATCTTGATAGGATCCGAGATCAACTCGGATTTGATCCCAACCGTTTGATCAAAAGCGGGATTAAATGCCGAGCGGCCGCGTGTCCTTTAACTTTCGAGCTCAGCTGCTACGTATTTAATTTGCGGGGCGAATTTGGTCCGTCGGATCGTGATCCAACCGCTCCTACGATGCCACGTCGCTCTCGGAGAATTTACGTCGCCCGCTGATTTGAATTCGAGCGGCGATGATACGGACCGTTGGATCAACGATCAGCGGATGTCGACTTGCCACGTCGCCGCTTACGGTTTCGAATGTGAAATGATGTGCACCGTCCGATCGGTCGGTCATCGCAGCAGATCACGCCACGCGTCCCGGAGTTTCGCGCTGCTTGCGTTCGAGCGGGCGAAAGTTGGTTCGTTCGATCGAAATCGAACGGTGGATGATAACGCTACGTCGCTCTTCGCCTCGCCCGTTGGATTCGAGCGGGAGCTGCCCGATGGCCGCCACGTGGCGCCGTTGATTGCACTCCGCTTCGCGAATTTAGACTTTCGATCGCCGCCGCTAGATCTCGGAGCAGCGGACAGGATGCGGCCACGTCACGCGAAAATTAATGGATTTGAAATTCGAAGCGGGATGATTTGCGTCCGTTGGATTATCAATCGACGGGCCAGATGATGCCACGTCGCCTATGGTATTATTACGTGCGGGATTTATCAGCGCCGTTGGATGCGGAGGGAATGCGGCGGATCTTGACACGTGGCAGCACCTGATTGGCCATCGACCGTATTTCCGTATTTAACTGCGTATTTCTCCATTTAAATTGTATTCTGCATTCAAAAATACATAGAAATTAGCACAGATCTCAGAAAAATACAAATAAATAGTCGTTGGAATCGTGAGATCGAGACCAAGCTAGGAAAAATATAAAATGTGCAGAATTGCATCGTTAAATGCTGTTTTGTGCTCAAATAGAGTGTTTTCTCTAATAAATAAATGTGTAGAAAATACGTATGAATTAGAGAACAATGTAGCATCACATGAGCACAAAATAGGGCTAAATGGGGGGTTAAATATGTAATATTGAACCCGAATCACACCCCCCAACTAGCGATTTGCTAGTCTCTAGCAAAAAGAGCGATTAATACGGATGATTAATTAAAACGATAAGTTCTTTCAAATTGCTCATGGCATGGCTCAATAATACGCATTCCAACATGATCTTGGCCATCAATATACACAATCCATGAACAAAATCAATCTCATGATATTTTCTCTAATTTAGTATGAATAAATAACATACAAGCATCGTTTTGCGCAAGCGAAAGTATAACACGCCGTTATGAACTAGTATTCGTGTTTCCAAGGAATTGGCCTATCAAAATAATCTTTCAAGTCGTGGATATTGAATTTGCTTAGTATATTCATCATTTCTTTTCTTTTATTCGTTCCGCGTAACGCGCATCAAGCAACATTCGCAGAAAAATGTATAACTTGGATCGCTCCATCAAATGAGTGAGTTTCCTGTCAATGGCTCCCAAATCAGACGATAATAGGGCATTAGGCCAAAAAGGACCCCTCGGACTGTACTACTCGAGCCAACCAAGTTATGTATTAGTGACATACATATTCATTCATTTTTCATCATTTTTCTTTTCATTTCTTTCTTTCTTTTATTTTTTTCTTGTAAGCAACTCAAAACCCATTCTTTGAATATAAACATTAATAACAAAGGCCAATTTCCTCTTCAACTTGAAAACTATTCTTTTAAATCGTGTATACTTAAGCTTTTTCATCACATTAGCATGCATGAAATAAATTCAAACTATTTCGCGATATTAATCATGGAAATTGAAAGTTTTCTTGAATAGTATATTAAAAGTAATTCCATGAAGAGAAAAATAATTAACTCAAGCCATAAACAAATTTTCAGAACTCAATTAATGCGTAATCATCCGTATTAGAGGCATATGAAAGAGTTTTAAAAGATGAGATTTGGTGATTTATTCTTCTCAAAAAAAATCCTAAGGTCTCATACACACCCCCCAACTAAAGATGGACATTGTCCTCAATGTCGGAAGAGGTACGAGTCCGTACAAGTAGTAAAATCTGTACAAGTAGTAAAATCTGGGAGTCCAGATGTCGAATCCACGGGAAGAAATCTGTTGCAACCACAATTCAAATCAAATAGAAATCCAATAACGAGAAACTAACCACTTCAATAATGATGGAGATGTGATGATTTTAATGGTGGGGAACAATGCGAACAAAGAGATTCGTGTGTGAAAATATCTATAAAAAGTGTGCACATGGTATGGGTTCGTTAGGATCAATGATTCGTATTAATTTGGTTGATGAATACATCACAATGAATTCTCTTTTTGAGAGCAATTCACCGGGAAAATATCCAATATAACTCAATGAATTCTCCTTTTGGGAGCAACTTATCGGAAGATGCCCTTTTGGGGGTTCAAACACAAAATTCAATGAGATCGTCGCTAAAGTTATAATACGATATGAAACTCTCTTTTGGAGAGATCAAAACTACGGTATAAAACTCCCTTTTGGGGAGATCAAAACTCACCCTTTTGGGGCGATCATCAATTAAATTAATTCTTTTGGAATCTGAAAAAGTCGATTTACGAACAAAGATTACAATTTTAACGACGTTTTAACGATTTAGCACGAGGAATACAACCAAATAAACACAAATTATATCCCCTAACTACTCCATACCATGCACAACAGAGATTTAGCTACTCATAATGCAATAATAAACAAGTTTCATAGCCAAATACTTCAAGTTCATAGCAAAATACAATAGAAAACACCAAAATACGGGGTTTAAGTTAAGAAATATATCACCAATTCTCCTTGAAAAGACTTCAAACTCTCTGGAAATAATAAAACAAGCCTCTGGAATTTTACAGAATTTTTCAGGGGGAAAATGCGGCTCCTAGAGCCTCCAATACGCCCAAAATACGCCCCAAACTGCTTGAATACGCCCAAAAAACCCTAGAATACCTTATATAGAGGCATTGCGGGTTTGGGTTGTATTATCGGGTTCAAAACCCGCTTAAAATCGAACCCAAAACCCGCTCGAGATTTCCACCGTCGGATCAAAGCGGGATTAGATGTCGTAGCGCCACGTGTGCGCCAATTCTCGTGCACAGCCCGCATCCGAATCCAAAACGGGTTATCGTTCAGCCGTTGGATTTTAAATCGACGCTCCACAATCCGCCACGTCGCCGCTTATAATCGAACGCTGATTCGAAATTGCGGGGTGATCTCGGGCCGTTGGATGATGATCGGACCGTCGATATTGCGCCACGTCGCCCAACAATCTCCGCTGCTGCTTCGTTCGAGCGGGGTGATCTCGGGCCGTTGGATTGAAATCACACGCTCCTTCTTTAGCCGCGTCGCCCTCTATCTGCTCCGTTTGATCGACTGGAGTACCGCCCGATGGCCGCCGCGTGGCACCTAATCCCCGAGCGCTGAAATCGTTTCCTCCGCTCGTCTTGGCCGTTGGATGACGATCCAACGGTTCATGGCGAGCCACGTCGAACTATCGCTTGGACCGTTAGATGGAGGCGGGAAACGTCGGATCGCTGCCATGTGTCGCTTCCTGATTGGCTGGCGGCCGTATAATCGTATTTCTTTGCGTATTTCTCTAATTAATTGGTATTCTGCATTCAAAAATACACAGTAATTAGCACAGATCTCAGAAAAATACAAATAAATAGTCGTTGGAATCGTGAGATCGAGACGGTGCTAGGAAAAATATAAAAAGTGCAGAATTACGTCGTTAAATGCTGTTTTGTGCTCAAATAGTGTGTTTTCTCTAATAAATAAATGTGTAGAAAATACGTATGAATTAGAGAACAATGTAGCATCACATGAGCACAAAATAGGGCTAAATGGGGGGTTAAATATGTAATATTGAACCCGAATCAGTTAGTTACCCTCTGTGTGAGAGTATAACCTTGTATGTGAGGGTTGGTTGTGATCTCTCTGTGTGAGAGTTTGAGTCTCTCTGTGTGAGAGCATAAGTCTTTCTGTGTGAAAGCAAGGATGTCTCTGTGTGAGAATCCAAATTCTCTGTGTGAGGTATCTCTGTGTGAGATTGTATTCACTTCTCTGTGTGAGAATTATAGTGGATATTGGTGTGACTGGACGTATCCAAGTTTGGGGAACCATGATAATATCTTGTGTTTGCGTTTGGATTTTTATGGTGTTTAAATTCCTCTTGCATTTATAATTCCGTATTTGCAAATTTAATTTTTAAATACGCAATTTGTACTATTACACTATTCACCTCACTCTAGTAGTTGTTGGTAGTATTGCAAGGGTAAGACGATCCTTACAATTGGTATCAGAGCGAGGTTATAGCACATAACAACGATGTCATTCAATGCTATATCCACGTCTCATGCAGAAGGTCTATCAACCGTACGACCCCCGCTCTTCAAAGAAACCAACTACCCAAGTTGGAAGATCAAGATGATGATCTACTTGGAGGGTCAAGACCTATGGGACATCACGGAGTCGCCATTTGAGAAGCCTATTACACCAGCGGCTTCAAGGACAAAAGCGAAGAAGGACTCAATCAAATTCAATGTGAGGGATATAATGCATTCTATTGCGCCATCACTCACAATGAGTTCAACCGCATCTCCATGTGTAAAACGACAAACAAAATTTGGCATACATTGGAGATTTCTCATGAAGGGACTTCGAAGGTAAAGAAATATAAACAATGCATATTTGTATCTAAATATGAGTTGTTTAAGATGTAGGAAGGTGAAAACATTTCAGAGATGTTCACAAGGTTCACTGATATCGTGAACTCTTTGGAAGGACTTGGGAAGGTGATTTCCCAAGAGGATCGAGTAGAGAAGATCCTTGACTCGCTTACATCTTTATGGGAATCAAAGGCCAACAGTATTTTAGAGTCTAACGACATGTCCAAATACACCTTTAAGGAGTGTATTGGGAATCTCATGGCGTATGAAGTGAAGCTTCAATACAAGAAAGAGATTCAACCAACCAAGCCCAAGAAGCAAAGGGGGTTGCATTCCATGCAGAGAAGGAGCCAATCGAGTGTAGAAAGAAGTTCCATTGAGAAGTTTCGAGTGAAGATGAAGGAGAAGATTATATTAGTGATGATGATTTCATCGAGCTTGCCAAGCAATTCAAGGCATTCCTTCCGGACAAGAAAGGTAAATCTTTGTCAAAGTTTGCCTCCAAGTCTAACAATTCTATTTGTTTCAATTGTAGAGAAAAAGGTCATCTTTCTACCGATTGCCCTTCCAAACCCGACAAAGAAAATTACAAAGGGAAAGGGAAGAAGTATTGGAAAGGCAAGTCCAAATTCAAGAACCAAAATAAGGGACTTGTCGGCACATTCGATGACTCGGATGAGGATTCATCTAGTGACGAAGAAGGAGATGACAAGGAGCAAGCCCACATGTGCTTCACGACATTGGAAGATCTTTCTTCAAGATCTAGCAATGAAGAGGTGGAGTTTTGGCTCAAGTCCAATGAAGAAGCGTGCTTCATGGCAAAAAGGGAAGAGTCTTCGTCAAGCTCTAGCGAGAATGAAAACGATGAGAAAGTTGGGGAGGAGCCAAAGCTACCATTGAGGAGCTCGAATACCGATATAATGTGGCCTCCAATGCGGCAAGTAAGTGCATCGACTCATATGCTAAATTGAAAGCTAAATTTAAAAATGCTATGAGTAGGGTGCATGAACTTGAATCTACTAGTGTAAACAATAAATATATGCATACTTGTGACCCTAATGAGAGAGACACACTTCTCTCTCAATTTAAGGATTTGAGCATAACCAATGAAAAATTAGTAGCTCAAAATCTTAACTTAGAAACTCGCATTCAATAACTTACGTTGAAATGCGAAGAGGAATCCCAAAAGCTCATAAGCTTTGTTCATGTTAGGGATTCACTCCATGGTTTGCTTGAAAAACAACATCCGACAAACCATAGAGGAGGTTTGGAATACACTCCAAAGGTGGTTACCAAACCCACCTCTAATTCTTATTTTGGTGCAAATTTAAGAAATATTGCAAAGGCACCTAAGAAGAATCATCATGCTTTCTTGTATAACAATAACACACACAAGATGCATGTAAATTACAAGGTGATGAGGAGGAATGAAAATCCTTCATTCTTTGCTAAGAAGCAACTCCTTATTCTATGCATGCTAAGAAAATATTTTTTACACCTAAGCATGCCGCATCCACCCCTCTTGCAAAGTAAAAACACTTGCCAAGGAAATCCTTGAGTTTATGAATTCCAACTAGGTGTAATGTGCAAGAGAGGGATAGTTACATCAACTCTTTAGTTAGGGATGTGATCACCTCATGTGATTACATTAGGAAATCAAACTCCTCTTGGTTGGTTTCCTAATGTTTAGGTCCCTCACACATATGCATATTGCATGTGTATTGTGCTTAAATGTCTATTTTTAGCATACCCATTGTTTGTGTGTGTTTCATGATTTTGAAAATATTTTCAAATTTATTTTTCATGAAAATGGGGACATTGGGGAATACATTGGCATACATGTATTTGTTGATACATATGTATGTCAATAGGGGAGTTAATATATTGTATGTTTAAAATATTTTAAAACATATTTTAACTCTCATTACGGGTTGTTCTTGAGGTCATTGTTTACAATTGGTTATTTTTGGTCTCAAACTCAACCCCTTGGATATTGCCAACATGTTTCATGTTATATTTTGTTTTGGTAATATCATTGTGTATCAATGAAGCTTGATTTTTCCATATCTATTTGTCTTATACACACAACAAAATTACTATACGCACACACGCAAACAACATTTTACACATACGAGCATTACACTATTACTTTGATACACTTTAGGCATATGGCTCCAATTATGATTAACAATTGGTAAAGAGGATTATCTTTCAAGATTCTTTTTCTACAATTGGTATTATCTCAATTGTTAGAGATCATTTATCTCTTTCTTTACAATTGGTATTAGATCCTAAAAGTCAAAAATTTGACCATTTCTATGATCTAGGGAGATCATGGGATAATGATTGATACCCACTAAATTTAACAAATTTGGTATCATACATCTCTTTAACTCTTGCATATTGTCACATTTTTTATTAGGATGTCAAGGGGATATTATTGATGTCCACCTTTTTGACAATGATAAGGGAAGAGATATATGCATTATGTAAATCTTGTATTTCATACATATGCATTTGGAGGAGAGATATATCTATGGGTAGAGATATGTGGGATTATGTAAACCATTCATGTGTGCATGTTATATACTTCTTGCAATTGGTTTATGTAATCCATGCCTATTATATATCACCGTTGTTTCTCATTATTTCATTTGATATAATGAGTATTTACAATTGTGTATCTCATTTCACAATTGGTGCATATAAGTAGGGGGGGCTCATTAGCAGTGTGCTTTATTTCTTTATGTTTTACATAATGTGTGTCATCATCAAAAAGGGGGAGATTGTTGAGTATTGGTGTTTCATACCAACATTATTTTGATGATGATCACAACATTATGTTGTTGCTAATTACTCTCTTGTTTTAGTCTCACAGTTAACTTTTCAAGAATATCATTTTTGGAGACTAAACACTTGGAGCAAGGATGGACATCGAGAGGAGCAATGCCATAGCTTGTACTAAAGGGTTGCCAAAGCTTGGAGATGATAGAGAGTATCAAGGTTGAAGCCATAGACTCTAAGGGAAGCAATGTAATCCATGTAATATTTCATTTATTGCTTTTCTCCTTTTTGAGTCTAGATTTATTGTAATGCCTTGATAGATGGTCTACTCATTCTTGCATATGCATATAACCATCTTAGTGAGCCTTATGATTATCATAGAATCCAACCCCAATAGGTTCATCTTACCGAAAGACTTAATTGAGTCTCTGGCTCTCCAACAGTCGCCTGATGAAGGTTTTACAGTCGACTGGGTGATTCCAGGCACCCGTTGAGCCTTCTACAGTCGACTGTAGTGCATTGCTCAAGTCAACCATTTATTGACTCTTACTTGAGCCTTTGAAACATTCGACTGAAGGTCAATTTACAGTCTCATGTCTTCCAACAGTCGCCTGTGAATTGGTCTACAGTCGTCTTTGCGTAACTTGCATTTTTTGAGCTTCATCCCAATTTGCAAGTCAGTCGACTGTTGCAGTGTTTACAGTCACCTGTTTATTTTACAGTCACCTGTATTCTGGCCATCAGTCGTCTGTAAGAAAACAGTGTGTAAGTTGCATCTCTCTGTTTATTTCTATCCCCTGTATCAGTGGCCTGATGAAGTATATACAGTCGCCTGTTCATTATACAGTCGATTGTGTAGTGACGTTTCAGCCCAGATTCTAGCCGTTACAGCTTTGTGTTTTTGGCTTTATCCTTGGGTTTTGAGAGTTCTTATAGGGTTCCTATATATATTAGAGGGATGAGTTTATTAGAAGCTTCTTGATGCTATTGCAAATCATTAGAGATTGATTAAGCCACTCTCAAATTCTCTCATTTCCTTCTTAGAGCTCATTCTCTTCTTCATGCATTGAATTCTAGCTCAAGGGAAATCATCCAAGTGGATCGACTCTTTACTAAAAAGGGAAGGGTAGTGTCAGCGACTTTTAACCTAATGGTCGCATGTTCAAGTCCTTTTTCTTTATTTCAAAATTTCTACGGATCAGGCATTTCTAGTAAATATCATCACTTGGAGATTCTCTTTCATGCCTTGCATTCGTTAATGAGTAAGTTTATCTCAAGGCAAATGTAAGAGTATTTGTTTTAATTTGTTATTTCATTGAAACCCTAGCTTTCTTTGTGAGAGTTAGTTACTCTATGTGTGAGAGTATAACCTTCTGTGTGAGCTTTGGTTGTGAACTCTCTGTGTGAGAGCATAAGTCTTTCTGTGTGAAAGCATGGATTTCTCTGTGTGAGAATCCAAATCCTCTGTGTGAGGTATCTTTGTGTGAGATTTTTATTCACTTCTTCGTGTGAGAATTATAGTGTATATTGGTGTGGCTGGACGTACCCAAGTTTGGGGAACCAGGGTAATATCTTGTATTTGCGTTTGGATTTTTGTGGTGTTTAAATTCTTCTTGCATTTATAATTCCGCATTTACAAGTTTAATTTTTAAATACGCAATTTGTGCTATTACACTATTCACCCCCCTCTAGTATGTTGTTGTTAGTATTGCAAGGGTAAGACGATCCTTACATCATCGTCCTCCAAGTTTGCCCTCCTAACCGAGGCACGAGGGTCAGCCATCAAGATCTTGGGGCATCGGCTTAGGTAACAAGCTCGACGCCCTTGAGGAGCGACCAAACGACCCATGAGCGGCCCCGCTTCTTTGATGCACCTTGATGTTATTTAAGCCTATCAAACACGACAAACGTCCTCGAACGAGAACATCACTAGCAGTTTCGTCGCCCGACAATCTCCGCCAGGCAGCCTGACAAAAGCACATCCGGCCGTTTCGCAGCCTGACAAAAGCGCAGCTGGCCATTTTGCCGCCTGACAGCCTGCCAAAAGCGCGCCTGACACTTTCGGCTCTGACAGCCTGACAAAAGAGCATCTGATACGTTCGGCTCTGACATCCTCAGCCGAACTTTCGACATTCTGACTTGCCAGCTCAGCACGCCAGCTCAGCCAAAGCTAACCGACTTACTCAGCTATAAATACTCCCTTATCTCCATCAACAAAAAAGGTTGGTGAATAGAAATTACAAACACACACTTCACACAAGACCATATATCTCCCATGTATTTGCTCTTCTACTCAAGGTCACCCACGTAAGGTTGACCTATCTTAAGCTCGGCATGCGTGTCCGACTCACATTCTAAGCCCCAATACTGACTTAAGCATCGGAGAGGCTGATGGTTGGCATCCAACACCGCCTTTCTGACGAGCCGCTCTTTGCGTAGGAAATCTCGTCCCAGCGCCGAACAACTGGCGACCAACTCCAGATAAGCGGCATTCAAGGGGCGACCTTGAAGAACTGATCCAGGGACCAACACGGGAAGCATGCTCAGCCTTTACAACTCCTTATCACTTGTAAACAGCCACCATAAACACCCATCACTTTTTAATCATCGTGCCCTTAATTTCCCACTAAACAAATAGTATTGTCGGCGGATTTCGACCTGCAACAAACATCATCATCATGTCATGGATACAACGATTTACATAGAAAAACCATTACTGTCATGACAATGAAGGCTAGGAGCATGTCCGCGAGGGTAAAGAATGATTGGGAGAGGCCGAGCTTGGGATCCAACCAACAAAGATATAAAAGAAACAATTAGCTTCCGGGTGTCCCGGGGATCCCTTGAATATGATGCATGCGATCAAGGGCGTAACCACACAAGACATGTCCTGGGCACCTGCCATGGCAAGAAAAAACTTATGGAGGACAAAGGGTATAACAAACTTTAAAAGGTATTTAATTTGCTCTTTGTTTGATACAATGAACATATAAGTTACCTAGGACTTATGCAGTTATTAGTAATGGAAGTAATAGTTTTGATCTTTTAAATCTTATTGTATGATATCTAAAAAGTTCGATAATAGAAAACACTTTTTAAGTTTTAAATTTTTTTTGTTTAGCCGTTGCTAAGAAGAATTGCTACTTTATTGATTTAAGCCTTAGAAACCTCCTCGTGAAAGACTAAGTTATTGGACTTTATGCTTAAAAGAGAAATTCGATGATGGATCATCCTACTAGAGCGCTAGGGCATGTTAGTAATAGACATCAACTGATGTCATTTTCAGTTACATAGGTTTGTGTTTTTGTTGTTGATTTGATCAAATGGTTAAGGTAATTTGAGCTACTTTCTGTTTCTGACAAGTACTTAACAATGAGAATACGTGATATTAGTAATTTATTGATTTATGTTGGATGTTTGAATATATTGGGGGATGACCGAGAATTCCAGGGGATTTTTCTTCCATACAGCTGTATGTCATTTTGAATTGAAGAAGAAGAAGGAGGAGAAAAAAGGCAAGAAGAAGAAGAAGCTGTCACGCAATAACAATATGCAATTGGCTTCATTGCTTGTTAGAGCATACACGCAGTCGCTAATGATCAGAACAAATATTATATACATCAAACAATTGATTGTTTAATGGTATAGCTTCAATATTCTTTGATGAATTTTACAACCGCCACGCTACTATCAATCTTTATGGCTTTCGTGTCGATCAGCGGGCTTCTCCCTTGGATCAATCAGCATCTCCACTTCCTGCTTCAATTCTTCCACCTGCACAAATGCAGCAAATTGACACACACAATCTCTAATTCTCTTCAAAAAATCTAATACAAATAGAGCTGCTCATGGGATGCCCCCAGACCTTATGAATTATGTCCTGAGTGAGATGTGCCTCGTCTGCAGCTTCTTTGGATACGTTTTCGACGAATAGAGCTGCACCTTTGAGCTTCGCATCCTCCGGCAGGCTCTCCGCTGCGTCTGCGGCCATTTTTTCGGTCACCGTCGCGACCTTCTCAACCACCTCCGCCGCGTTCTCCACCGCCTCGGCCACCATCTCCACCTCCCCTAACATTTTCAAAATTTCAGTGTGATACTAAAAAGAATCGTGTTCATGTTGAGTTTGCAGTTGTACCTTCAAGTCGTAATAGGCTTCTCCATTTGTTTCCCCAAAAGGGTAGCACTATTGCCAGGAGAGACCCCAACGCCCATTTCGCCCTGCGTAACAATAATAGTTAGCTCTTAGATAGACTCAAATCGGTAAATATAACTGGGTGTTCAAAGACAGAAGAAGGTACCAAGTAAAATAAGGAAACCGATGCGGGGGCGAGGGAGGAGGGGCCGACGGTGTTGAGCCGGTGCCAGCTTTAGAAATCGCCCTACACGCACCCTCACACGATGTCAACAAACAATTAATCTGACATGAAACAACAATGGAAACAAGTAAACGGAGGAGGAAGAAGGATACATCGCCGGCCTGCGTGCAGCGTTCCACGCAGCAACCCCACGAGGGGCCTTGAGCTCATGAGGTCGGAATCTATGGCGTCCGGCGAGGTACACGTTTTGCCGGTAGTAAGATGCCAGTGATCGGATCAACGTCATCTTGGAGCTAATGATTTGTTAATCTCTAGATGAGAATGAGAAATGGAGCTAATGATCAAGGGGGGAGAGAGAGAGAGAGAGTATATATGGGAGCCAAACCATGGGTTAAAATTTTTTGCGTGTAGGAGTGCATGCGTCAAGAGTACGGGCACGGCACTATGTAGAGGGTTGGCGTGATGGGAAGAGTGAGTTGGTTATATAAGCAAGCCCCATCTCCTCCCATGGGCAAGATTCAAAGAAAATCAGGTGGGTTCAAATTTTGGGTAAATAAAATTAGGTTACACTTACATGTCAGTATATCTCTTGGCCTAATATTGATTAAACATATCATACAGATTGGCCAAAATTGATCTACTTGTCCAAAACATGATAGGATTTTGCATGTATCAGACCAAAAATTTGGTGGATAAATAGCAGAAAACCCTTGCGTACTATGCCTTCTCCTTTATAAAAAAACCACCGCACTATGAACCTTAATAGAAAACATCATGCATTGCATTTTTAATCCACAGGAAATTAGCAGAAAATCCATAATACCGTATTTTAGTCCATAGAAAACCCCCAGTACTATATCTTCACCTTAGGTTTTGGACGGACAAAATTGTAAGAAAAAGGACAGTGAGGAGCATTCATTGTTTTCTTTCATGGTTCTCCAACCCTCTTTGTAATGTTTACTATCTCATTGTTAGACGGACATGCGATAAAATTGTTAATTTAAATTTGAAAATCTGGATTTTGAACGTGGACGATGACACATTTTGACGATCTATAAATGAAACTCCAAATTCTTCAAATGACAACTCTATAGTTACCAACTTGGGTCCAGCCCATTAGCAGTGGAGCCCGGCCCAACATGTCCAATGTGACACAACAATGAGGACCTCCTGACACTTCAGACGAGTCCCATAAGCAGGGACCTCCCGACATGTCGGATGTGCCCCATCCTACCGACCTTGCTGCTTGAAGCCACCCAGCAGCTCAGTCTGGCCCACATAGTTCACGTGGCACGATCTCAGGCAATTGACCAACGTTCTCTATCCAAATCAAACTCGCATACAATGCATGTCTTATCCGCTGACGCTGTCAGCTGCCTCTTGCATACAAAGTTCGCTATGCCCAGAAGTTGTAGCTTACACATGGCAATCATCTATTGGCACATGGTCTCTCTAAATAAGCAGAAGAGAGTCCCCTCCCACATGTAGGCTTTTCTTGGGTCCTCATATCCTAGTAAGATATCTCCATCTTTGCGACGGCCCGTATCCGTTACTATCCGTATTTTAGTATAAATACTGTCAAAAATAGTTTTAAATAATAAGATCTTTAAACTGATACTATTATTAAATAGCTTTTATATTCACTAATCACTTTTACTAAACTACTTTTACTAATCACTCTTACCATCTACCATCTACTAACTATTTATACTAATTACATTTACTAATTAGTTTTAATATTTACTAATTGCTTTCACTAATTACGTCTTACAATTTATAAATAAATTTTACTAGATTGCTTTTACCATTACGTTTTGTGCTTATTAATTACTTTAACTTATTAGTTATTACCATCTCCTATTACTAACTATCTATTGACCACATAATCTACCTCTCATCAACCCATGCCTACAAGATCCACCTACCCATCCTACTTAATTTATTCCTAATAAATCCCTAGCCCTACCTTACTTAACCCACCAAAATTGTTGGTTAGATCCAACATGTTGAACTATTTTCAAACCCCACAACATTTTTTCTCCTCTTCAATTAGAACCCCTTCACTTGGCAGGCAAACATCATTCTATATAAGCCTAAACTTTTCCCCTTTCATTTCATACACAGCACACAACAACCACCTTACACTTACGCAGAGGAAGAGGCACACAAATATAAAACAACACCTATTGAAAAACATCCCCATCTCTCTTGCAGAGAAACCCCACCCCTTAAAGAAAGTGGTTAGATCCAACCCCCAATAATCAATACGGTCTAGTGTAAAACACTATATAAAAACCCCTACTTTTTCCTCATTCATCTCATCAACAAGACATGGCATCAGTACCCGAACCCAAACCAAGCACTTCTTCATCAGCTTCCTTTCAGCCATCACAACCCATCACCTTCACTTCTTCTTCTTCTTCTTCAGAGAAACCCCAATTCCTTCTCATCCTTAAATCCTCACATCATCCTCCTAGCCGCACTGTCCAAATCCCCATCCTCATTCGAACCCACGACACCCTTGTTGTTTCTACCACCGCAAAGCCACCACGCCCTCACGGACCAGCCCAGCTTCACCAACCAACCCCTTCACCTTCAATACAACATCATCATCACCTTCTCCTTCTCCCTCTCTCCCACCTTCCCATTGGACCCAACCCACGGCCACCACCACCCTGTCGCCAACACCCAGGAGCAGATCTGCCCAGATCCATGCCACAAGCCCCCTATCATCCAAACCCTCACTCCCCATCACCACCAGCAGCCACTGACGAAGATCTGCGCGCGCCACCGGAGAGCCGCGCCCTGCCGCTGTTGCCCCATGCCCTTCCTGCCTGAGACCCCGCCTGCAGCCACCGATCTACCGTTGCCAGCCTAGCAGTCGCGCCGTCGCGCGCACCTACAGCCGTCGCCACCGTCTCTGGTCGCGCGTCGCCCGTTGCCCGTCGGAGCCCCATTGTCGTCCTCCTCTTGAGCCCCCTGCAGCGAAGAAAAAAAAGGAGAATGGAAAGAACAGAGAAGTAGAAGAAGGAAAGACGAGGAGGAAGAAAGAATAGAGGCAGGTGACATTTTTTTTTTGTGGGGGGGGGGGGGGGTTGTTTTAACTTACTACATATTAGGTTATTGAGTTATTAACTTAATGAGTTGTTGGGTTTGGGTATTTAAATATTAGGTTTTGGGTATTAGGTAACTTATTAGGTTTCATTAGCTTATTGGGTTTTAAGTTAACTTATTGGTTATTGGGTTTTAAATTGGATAAGTGGGTTATTGGGGTTTTTGGGGTAAATTGAATGATTTGAATTACAGAATGATTTGAATCAAGTAAATTGAATTATTAAAGTTAGTATGAGTTATTAAGTTATTTTTAAGTTAACAATTTGCGTAAGTTATATTAAGTTTTTTGTTCTTAAGTTTAAAGTTATTAAAAATTACATTAAGTTATTTTAAGTCTTAAAGATATTAAAGATATTAGGTTATAAGTTATCAAGATTAGTTAAGTTATAAAGCTAATTAAGTTAATTGAGTTGTAAAACGTTAATAATATTTAAATGTAAGTTTATATTATTGCTTAATTATATACACGATTAATAAGTTAGTAATATTAAGTTGTTCTGTTAATAATTAGTATTATTTCAATAATATTAGTTTATAATATGATTTTGTTAGCTTAAATCGGCTAGCCTCATACTCGAATCTTAATAACGCAGATAAATTGTGCCTTACACTACAATCACTTGGACAACCAATGCCCACCTCCTCTTCATATTTACGCATCGCATAGTAGGTTCCCCACATCTCTTTCATCTAAATAAATTAATATGTGTTAATGCAAGCGTGCATTTTCCTACCTGTTGTTAAATGTTACTTCATTTAAACTGCTTTATGCCATGCTTATTACTTCTGCAAATTAACTGCTAGAAATGCCTGCTAGACACATAAATTAACTTGATAATCAAGAATGATACATAGCGTTGGCTACTAGATGCTACATGTCGTTGGCTACTAGATGTTACATGCCGTTGGCTACTCCCGTTGGTCAAATATGACTAGTTTGGCCGTGTTCCAGTATATAACCTTTGATGGCCGGTTTGGCTGATTCTGGCTCGTGGTCCAGAAAGTACACTTATGGGTGGGGTAGTTCGCTGTAGTAGTGGCCGGAATGCTAGGTTTCACCCAATTTGGTAAACTCGACCGTCACCCGGATGGGGTCGGTGAGTATAGAACCCATGGGTAGCTCTCGCAGGTTTGGTGAAATTGTAGTCTCTTCTGCCCTCAGACATTGGGCTTGTCACTAGATTAAGAGATCTAATGACACACCACTTTATTTCTGCTGATTGCTATCATAAATTGTGTAACCTCCTAACTTCTCTCTTACCATGATTATGTATAATTGCCATGCGCACCACGCTTTACTTTGTGCACTACACCCTACTTGCTCACTTGTTTTATTCTGTTAGTATACAATGCCATTACCCTGCTATATTCCTTTAATTGTTTAAACGATATTGATGCTTGGGAGCCAACATGAGTAACCCTCATTGAAGGCATTGTATGTGTTTTAATGCAATGTCCGTCAGGTTCTGGGGGCGTTTTTGCAGATCTTAGTTCCAGCTAGCGTGATCCACTAGATGCAGGACTCTTCCAAGAAGATATTCTTAGGCTGCACTTCGTTGTAGTTCCATTGTATCAAAGCTATGTATTATGTGTTGAAAGAGCCATAGTCCTCTATTCCTTTCCTTATTGTTGTATTTCATTTCTTAGATGATTGAGATTGTAATAAAAATAATAATTATCTGCGTTGTTTTTGAGTATGCATGCAAGAACCTGCAAGATTTCACACAGACGCTTATTGTGTTAAGTCAATGAGGAAAGAAAAGCAAAAGTACCTCCCCCTTACTTACACATGCGGACCCGCTCGCGTCCTCGCTCCCAAGCAAATTGGAAAGCGGGGCGTGACAGGTTTTAGTGGTGGCCTATACAGGTCTTGCTTGTGCAAAATACTCTAAAACAACATGGATAAAATTACAATCTTGATTCTCAAGAACATCCTTCCTTTGATTCTATATCACAGCATTGTTCATTAGAAAATCCTAGACTAAGAGTTTCTAATCCTTAGTATGCCCAATAATCATATCCTTGAATTTTATAACTTCTTTAACATACATTCATATGTCGATGACCATAGAAATCCATCGTAGCAGATTCACAAAGTTATTTCCAGGTCCTATTTCTATTTTGATCATCCTTTCTATTCCTCCTCCTAATGGACCCTCCCCTCCAGCTTCTCGGCGACCTTCTCCAGCTTGGCGGGTTCGTCCTTCTGGGTCTTATAATACCCTCAGACCTTTGTCAGCTTCTCGACGACGTCCTTCAGTTTTGCCTCGGCTGCCTTTAGCTCAGTCACCTTCCTCGCCAGGGCAGACTCGGCCTTGACCGTCGCTGACGTGTGTGGATGAAGGGACACCAGTGCAGCCATCGCCTACAGACAGAACCAAAGGTGTAATCACAATAACAAAGAGGAAGATCGGCGAGGCAAATAGAGGTGGCGACGAACCTGCATGTCGTGCCAGATGGCCGTGTCGCAGAGGCGTTCAGCATCCACATTGACCAGGGACTCTCGGTCCCTCGGTAGAGTGCTGTTCTCCACCAGGCGGGCCGCTACCCCGACCTCATCGAAGACTGACTCGTGGATGCCGACCAGGTAGCATGGCACGACGAACTTCTCTGGAGCGAGGGTGAGGAGCTCCTCCTTCCACGACTTGAAGGTCACGAGCGTCGCTTCAAAACTCCGCGGCGGCTTCCCCCCAGCCCGGACGGCATGCACCCGTAAGGCCAGCGCACAGCTGGAGCCTGGCTTGCTGTGGCCGGCCCAGCCGGAGGACGCGGAGGGGCGATCGAATTGATGGGGACGGCGGTGATCAGCGGGCCATGTGACCCGGCAGCCGTTAGGTCAGTCTAGGCTCAGTCGGTTCGAGATTGATGAATCCCTGATTGAACCAAAAAACGCGCAAGAAGCACGCCTTCCACTCCCAAGCGTAGGAGCGTCAATGCAATAAAATATAACCGGTGAGTACCGGGTCGGATCACAGGGACAAGCCGTTCTACATTCGCAAAATTGATCGATAAAGAAAGATAAAGCGTGTTACAACCACCTCGCTAACGGTGGAAAAGTGTGGGAGAAACGTGTGGTGGAACTACGATCCTATCCTAAGCGGGTAAGGTTAGAGAGCCGAATGGGGAGTTAGAATAGCTAGGAGAGAAAGCATAGGTATGCGGGTTGATTGAACCGGAGGACGCGCAAGGAGCACGCCTTCTACTCCCAAGCGTAGGAGCGTCAATGCAATAATAAATAACCGGTGAGTACCGGATTGGATCACAGGAACAAGTCGTTCTACACTCGTAAAATTGATCGATAAAGAGAGATAATAGCGTGTTACAACCAACTCACTAAATGGATGGAAGCGGGAAAAATGTGGTGAAACTAAATCTTAACCTAAATTGATAGGGTTAAAGAACCAAATGGGGATTTAGGATAGCAAGGCGAGGAGCATGTGTTGTAGGTTCATTAATTTTGGTGTTAATCAAGCTCAAATTACCCACATATAGCTCAATTGATCATCCGGCTAAGGAAACTCAATTGGAAAATTTAGCATTCAAGAACACAATAATTAGCAATAGGGATGGATGTATCATCATAGCACTAATCAAATTTAAATATGGTCTCTTCTCAAAGAGTGCCCACTTGGGTCCTAGCCAATTAAAATGTGCCCTAATAATTCATCCAACATTAACAATATAATAGTCAAGAGGAAATTAAAGCTATAATTAACAACCTGCATCCATGAATCACAACCCAAGCTATTCAACACTACTCAATCATCATGAAACAAAAGATGGAATTTTCATTCAAAATTAACCCAAATTCATTACAATAAAGAGATGCCAAAATACAAAAGGGGGAAGAGAGATATCATCCACGATCTCCCTAAGATGAAGCCTCCCTTCCACCTACTTGCTCCTCCTCCAAGCTTTCCAACCTCCCATGGCCTCCCCCCTCCAAATTTCAGCAAAAAATAAGAACTAGGGCTGAAAACAACCCCAAAATCGAGTTAAAATTCATTCCAGCATTGCGGGTCTGCAACTGGGTTGGATTCTGGCCAAAACCCGCACCAAAACCGCAAAAAAAACACTCCAAAAAAACTACCTCAGCCATATCGGTCGGGCGCTTGGGGCGCCCGACCCGCGGACGCGTGATGCGCCCGTAAAAATGGGCAGGGCGCCCGCTCATCGGGGGGGGGGGGGGGCACGAGCCCCGCGCGTGCCTCTCGCTGCTGCTGAGCGGGCCGGACCGTGAGGCAGATTCGTTTTTTTAAATTTTTTTAAAAAACAAGCGGCCCGCTCAATGAGCAGGCCACAGGCCTGCGGGCTTTGGTTTTTATTTTTTTATTTTTTTATTTTCCTTTTCTTAAATTCCCAGAATTGCTTACTTGCTCCAAATAAATCCCCAAAAATAGCTAAAAATCTCAGAAAAATTCCAGAAAATTCTGGAAAATCTACAAGACTCCTAGGAGTGCCTGAAAAATAGGAGAAGGAGAAATTAGTCCATTTGATTGTGAAATGAATATAATGACTATTAAACACAATATTGACTTCCAATAATCATATAAAATAATAAATTGCTCAAATAATTCTCAAAAATTGACAATATGATCACAATAATACCAGGAGTATATGAAAAATATCAGGAAGCAAATAAAGACGATAAAATCCATATTTTGTGCCAAGAATGAGAGTAAGCCCTAAAATGAAACATAAAGCAAAAATTCACTCAAAAGAGCAATATTAAGTATAATTCTTAGCACAAAATGGGGTAGTTAGGGAGTATAAATATACACTTTTTACTCCGAATCAATCCCCCCCGACGTTGCTTCGCTTGTACGAAAAGTGTGAGCGGCCGCCACGGGCTCTTTCCTTTGTTTCTTGCTCCGCTCCTCCTTCTCGGCCCGAGCGGTGGCGAATGCCTCCTGACTCCGCTTCTGCCCATCCGGTGTCGAGCTCCTGGGTACGGGCTGCTTGCCTTTGCCCTTGGTCGGCGGCTTCTTGGACGCCGCATCGCTCGTCATCTTCATAACCTCTTCCATAGAAAGACTCATGGTTGTGCATGCAAAAAGAAGACAGATCAGGGTGAGCATATCAGAAGTAGTTCGCAAAGCTCGAAGTACCTTCGAGCCAAACGTGCCGAGCAAGTTGCGCGTCCTTGATCAGCTCCCTCAAGACCCTGCTCTCCCTAGAGATCTCCTCTAGGATTTTGGTGTTCTCCAGGTCGCTCCCCTCGAGGACCACTTCGGCATTCACTGAGGGATTCAGAGCCCCCCAGTTTAACCTCCGAGCCAAGTCCACTGGAGTCGATATGAAGACAAACCGCTCCTTCTAGTCACTCACTTTGCCCGGCAGCTCGAGGATGATAGGTCGATGCCTCTCGCGCAGACGTAGTAGTACGACTCCTTCCTCTTCGCATCGAAAAAGTATCGAAAGAGCGGTAGCATCAGACTTATGCCACTGGCAGGACAGAGGACAAGAAAGCCGACCATCGAGTTGATGGAATTCGGAATCAATTGAAAGAGTGGGAGTTCAAGGAAATGGAGGCCGAGAAGGAGGAAGAGATGGAGCGGGAAGCAGAGCCCCAAGGCGAAGGTCGAGTAGTATACGTCGACCTCGTTATTCTTAGGGATCAAACCTGCTCGTTGAGTTCGGAAAGGTGAACTATGTAGGGGGCCAGATGTACTTGGAGCGGATCTCATGGATGGCAGAGGGCAACAGCTGAGACATCTTGGCCAAGATTCCAGTAGTGACCGCGGCCGTGACTCCGCAGTCGCTTGCGACCTTAGCAGCCTTGGTAGTCGACTTGGGCACTTTTCCTTTCTTAGGGTCCCTTTTGATCCCGACGACGAAGCGACGACGTGCTCAACCGCCGCGTCTCCTTCCCGCTGTTCAGGCTAAGAGTTCGACGACGCCTTCGATGCCACTGGATCCGATTCGGTGTCGCTACCTCCACCAACCTCACCGAAGTACTAATCGACAAAAGAATTTGAAGCAGAAGAAGTAGATGCCGACATCAGACGGATCGAGAGAGTACCTAGAACAGAATAGATGAACGGAGCTTCGACGAACGAACGGACGACACCGGTCTACGGCGACTTCTCTCTGCAATAGAGGGAAGTCGAAAATTTGAATTTGTGAGAAAGTACTCTCCCGCTGCCTCTCCATTTATTTTTATGGGAAGAGTCGGGCGATCTCAGCCATCGGATGTGGGCCACGTGGCAAGATCTGAGCAGGATTGGGCTGGTGCCTCGACTTCTCCCCACAGTCACGTCAGCCACGCGTCACTTTCTGAGCAGATGAACGCCTCGAATTCTCCCCATCGCCGAATCTCCATCATGACATTTGAGATCCAGTAGTCAGATCGAATTAAATACTGCCGACTAGCCCTCGACCGATGCAATGTGACACGTCATCCGAGCTGAGCCGGGCTTGCTGATTCGAGCTCGAATGACAGGGACAATTGTTATGGCCTTAAGGCCGGCCCACATAATTGAGGCCCACATACACTGAAAGCCAAAACGAACAGCTCTCCGACTGTCCGGAAGGTGTACTAGCCCAAACTGAAGATCACCTCTATCTAGGGAAGCTCGCCTGGCCACGCGACAAACTCGCCCTCAGACGCTCGCCCATCCGATCGGTAAGCTCGCCATGCCAGGAAGAAGCTCGCCTACTCTTCAACAGGAAGCACAGTCAGACGGTCCGAAGGCACTGATCTTGGTCGTCGAGCTTGACTCTCCCCAAGGGCGACCTAGCATAAATATCTCCGACAGGGTGACGTATGGCCACATACCCTCCATTAATGCTAGAGGTTAAGGGTGAGAACTGATGGCTGCCCATTGCATCTCATTAATGCGTTTGACACCATTTGATACCCATTAATGCATAAAATATCTCTGACACGTCGCGCTGACCGATCACTTCTCCTCCAGCTAAGCAGATTTGACAGCTGACGGGATGGCGAGCAACCGACTCTCAGTCCTATAAATACAGCCCTCCTGCCTCCATAAAGGGGGGTCGATTAGCTAAAATATCTAACTCTTTCCTAATATTCAAGGTCAAATATCTTCCATATATCTGTGCCTTCCTCATAAGCTCACCACGCTTCGCCGATCTGCCTTAAGATCGCCAAGCGTGTCCGATACACTTATTTCAAGTTATCCACTGACTTAAGCATCAGAGAGGCTACGGGCTAACAGCCAGCCCCGTCTTTCTGACGAGTTGCTATTGTCGCAAGAAGCTCTCCTCAGCTACCAGGAGACGGCGACCTCGGTTGACCTTCAGGCTGTTGGACGCAAC